>CM062628.1:6266827-6609327 GCA_025617555.3 Puccinia polysora
CTGGGTGGTGTTAGTGCTAACTATATCTTGATTGATGTTAGATTCAATCAAATTGGACCCAAGAGGAAGGTTCAATAGAGATGAAGAGGTCTCTAAAGCTGAGGCAGAGTCAGAGAAGGATTGCAAGACAAGGCGTACAGCTTCTTCAACTTTTGGTCTAAGAGCAAACAAAAACACACATGTTTGCAATGCGTGCAGAGATGTTTAGCTTTTCATGACTTGAATAATTGTGATTTTCTTCTTGTGGGATGAAATTTGAACAAATTAAATCAACAAAACTTACTTTCCCGCCAATTTAGCCTTGTTTTTTACCAAGAGCTTCAAGATTTTCAATAGAAAAAATCTGGTCCTGTAAGTGATGAACTTGAGAGAAATCTTTTTTGGTTGGGCTTGTTATCCAGAATGGTATGACCAACCACTAGAGTGCTCTGGATAAACACCAATTCCTTCTTGGATTCATCCAACTTGGCATCTAACCAATTCACAACTTCTTTACTTTTTTGACCAAGGTTTGATTTGCTGTTATTCCCACCATCCATGAACAGAGGACCCGGGAAGCTTTGAAGATTGGTGGGTGGGGATTACTTGAGAAATTTGTTGTATCATCATTGTCCGGCCTACATGAGCGTGTGATGTAAAAGTTCCAACAAGGCCATAGGGATCTTTTTCCCCACTGGGGGTGGGATTGGTTTTGATCCCTGCAGGACTGGCAGGCAAGATTGTAAAAAGTTTACCCCCAAATATGAAAGTGGCAATGGGCACCTTATGCTTCAATTGCTCCAACATAGGATCTTTGTTCTAATGGAGGTTGGAATGATTTTAATTCTTCTGTTGTTTGGGAGCAGCATTGTAGGGATTGTAGAGGCAGCCTTTGGAACTAGATCATCAGTATGAGGTAATTGCATCCATTGAGCCAGAGGATTGTAACTTGATGAAGTAGGTTCATCAAACGTCAGATTCTCAGGTTGGAGGTCACTGTATTGAGATTAGGAAGCAGTCCTGCCATTTCCATACTCCAATGTTTCTCCCATCAGGTTTTAATTGGAAGACTGGATCTGCAATTTGTGTGAATTGGGGTTGACAAACGGAGTAAGCCAATTGTTATTAGTAAATCCACCAAGATGTGAACCAGATCCAGGCCTGTTAGGGTCATGGGGGTAGACTGTAGGTATCATAAGACTGTAGACCATCAGAAGGCTGCTTGATTGAATTGGGAGGAGTTTTTGATGGTTGAAGATTGTAGGTATTGTGAGCATCAACCGTTCAATAATCATATTTGGTAGGGTAGGAGGACGGGTCAGTAGGTTGGTGGGGATCAAGATCTGTTGAAATGCCACAATCAGTGTGAAAAGATGATCTTTTGTCAAAGGTTGAAGAATCACCACCTTGAGATTGCTCTTGATGACCACCAGAGCTCAAATAAGCCAGTAAATTTAATTGGCTGGCTGGGGGCACTTCATGAGGATTGATCTTGGGAATCTGAGGAGTTGCAGGAAGGATCTGAACATCAGGGACGGCCATAAAGTTTTTTGAGATATGGGAAGGGGTGGCTAGGGTTAAGGAGGAGTCAATATCTAAAGATTCAGTTGGTGCCTGAATGGATGAAAACAAGTTGGACTGATTTGGTTTGGAAAAAGAGCGGCTGGCCAATTCAAGCTTTGATTTGAGAGACAGATTTTGAGTAGCCAAGTTGAGCGCATCAATGGGATCTTGCAAGGGGCTTGAAGATGAGTATTTTGGGTGGTTCAATAGAGAGGAAGCAGGTTGCAGGTCGCCATCAACCTGTTGGTGAGACAGACCAGCGGACTTGATGGGGCTTGTAATGATGGATGATGATGCATAAATGGCGGATTTAATGGCGGGTTTGATGTTTGAAATCCGCCATTTTCATGAAACGCGCCATTTCAAAATACACTAGTTAGGGGGTATGTGTATTTCAGAAACTCGCCATTAAAAATGGCAGGTTTGGTCAAAAAATGGCAGGTTTCTAATGGACGGTTTGCCAACTTTGATAGGCCCTATTGATTCAAAAATAAATATTTGTAGAGTGTTCTATAATTTGATAATGAATTTTGATAATATTTTTTAATAATTTGCAAGTATGTTTTTATGAGTATTTATTATGGAATCAACACCTTGATAATATATATTACCAAGGAGGACATCCAATATAACTTTAAATTAAGTTATGAGGAATGAGATGTCTCCCAACTATTGATATAGAAGATCACAACATTTTCTGTTCTTTTGGGAATAAGTTATATTAATCATATTAAACCATACTCTCTACTCTCTATAAATAAATTGCATCATTTTAATCTTATCCCTCTTTGGGATTTATTAATAATTTAATATACTCTAGTGCTCCTTGATTTCTTCCACTCAGAGGGCCCAGAGCTTAATTTTAAGTTTTAAACCTTTTAATAGCATTTCCAAGAGTATACATACTCTATATGTATAATCTATGCCAAGTTACTTGGAATAAAGAGGTAAGTACATGCGAAGGCTATCAATATATATTTAAAGGGAGTTGTTTAATAATTATGAGGCTTTCTAGGAGTTCTAAAATTTCCATCTGATTGATTGCTAAGTCCTTGGATCCATTAATTAAACTTTTTAGTATGTAAATTGAAATTTTAGATTGAAAATCCCCCCAATGAGTCCTAGTACCCCATTTCTCATTGAGTGTGATGTAATAGTGTCTTGAGTCCTTGAGGAAAAAACCAGGGAAAGCCTAGTACTCCCCTGATCATCCCTTGAGTCCCCTGAGGGTTCTTGTTAACTTAAAAGAGAAGGGTCTTTACCCCAAACTTGATACTATTGAATTCTCCACCCTCATTGGCATTGACCAGTGAAAACAGATTCTGAGGATTCTCGTTCCATGCCCAAGAATAGAATTCTTCAAATTGAAAAAGATTTTCTGATTTTGACTTCAGGAGATAGACCAAATTGTGTCAAGTGAAGTGGTTGTGATTTTGAGGAAGTATTCAAAGCCACTGATTGAGGGTGGGTTGATGGAACTGCTCTGATACATGTGAAGAGTGAGCAGTGGATGTGGGGCTGGAGGGAGAGTTGATGTAAAGGTTATCCAGGTGTATTTATAAAGCAGGAAAGATTCACAATTGACTTTGGCTTTAGGTACACCAAATACTTGGCTGATGACTTCATCAAGTGGATGACCTGCCCTGCCATGAAGGATTTTGTAATGTTTGGCTGAGACTTGAAGTTCCATGAGTTCATACCCAGCTTGCAAGGCATCTTTTGGAACCAAATTAAGTGGAATTCTTCAGTTTAAATTCATTATTTATTCATTTGAGAGAATCCTTTGGTGGTAAACAACATCAAATGTAGAGGATTGCACCCACCTGATATTGCAGCACTTCTTTTAAAATTTTCCAAGACTGATGAGAAATTTGGAAAGCTGGGGAATGTGGAAGGTGTTGATTCTGATGACTTTCAAATCAGGGAAAAAAACAAGAACTGTTCCCTTGCCCACAAAATTCAGATTTTTACTATTGGCCAGTTCAACTGTGGAGTTTACAGGCATGTAGGACCAGATTATGGAAATGTTTTTAAAAATGTGGTGGCTTCAAAAGCTATCCTGGAAGGCAAGACTGGAAGTTGAGGATGTGGTGTCCTGGGTGGTCATGCAGCTCAATCTGAAATCAACAATCTTGAGTTCTTCCTTGTATTGGATGGAACCAGCTACTTTGGCATGATTTGTCAGCTGTTTTTTGGATTTTTTTTGGAGTTGTTTGCACTTACTCTTGCTGTTTTTGATGAGCGTCTAGCCGATGACATTTGAGCAATTTGTTTAAGCTGCATATACCACATTTTTGACCTTGACTGGGCTTCCCATTCCCCCAGAATCCCTTTGATTTTTTATCCTTGAGCATTTTTAGGGCAAGGGGATGCTTGGTGTAGGGGATCTCTTTTATACTAGTAACTTTGGACAAAATTGTGCGGAGTATTAACTCAAAAATGAGGGATTATTTTATTTTGTGACTGGTGGGGCTAATAACCAGTCCTACCAAATTCATGCAACTGAGGTAATTTTTGATATCTGCAATAAAGGCAGGAAGATTTTTGGGGTTATACTTGAGTTCCATGAAATTTTGGAAGAATTTGGACTGTTCATCATTTTTTTTTTAGGTTCAAATTGATTTCAGATGGCATTCCACATAATTTTGGGATTCTCAGATTAAAATTTTGTTGGAGTACTTATATCTGATGCAACCCAATAGGTCTCATGTATACCATACTGCTTCTGTCTCTGTTTTCTTTTCTTTTTCTTTTTCTACTTCCTTCTCCTCATATCAGTTTCCTCATGACTCAACCATCAGATATATCAATGTAAAGGTGTGCTTCACACGTCTGTCACATGCCCTCACTCATACTTGTCTCAGTCTGTGTTTCACCCGCGCTCATATGTCACTTTCACTGCTCATGTCACATTATCCATGATATCTTCTCAACCACTACTACCTGAGGACAGAGGTCGAGACAGATAGAAGTTTTTCTTCTTCATCCTTCTTTCTGCTCACTCCTCTGCATATCCTCAGGTAAGACTTATTTCTACATCATCTGTTTCTATTTATTCCCTTTTTTCTGCTTTGTTTTCTCCAGTTACTGAATGTGATATCCTTCTTTCTGCTCACTCCTCTGCGTATCCTCAGTGAGCCCAACAGGTTATCAGCCCAGAGCATTAATCATCACAATTCAATTTATCCCAAGAAGGATCCGACTCAATTCCTTGTCGTTAAATTTTAGCCATACCTTGTAATACAAACCACAATGGAAGAATCCCAAACCGGCCATCCTGTCCTGAAGACACCATCAATTACTCCACTTAACTTGCCCAGATCGGAATCAAACTACCTCAACTGGGCAATGATTCTTTGCATCCACTTCAGGGCATCGGGTGTAAGCTATCTGTTCAACAACAATCCAACCAAGACTAGTCCGGAAACGCTATCTCGATATAATCTGGCCGTCTGTTCCGTAATCTCAAGATCCATCCTCCCTGTCAACTTCCAACACATCAGAAAGTATGAAGAGAGCGCTCTGGGAATGTGGAACGCGCTGAAGGAAGCTCACCAAGACAATTTTTCAGGAAGAAGGATGTACTGGCTCAGAAAGTTGCTTCTAACAAAACTCAACAATAAAGATATGACCACCCATCTCTCTGAAATAGTGTCTTACTGCAAGAAACTCGGCTCACTTATCACTCCCAAAAACCCTCTAACCGCGGACAACCTTCAATCTACTGCAATCTTACTGTCTCTCCCAGACAACTGGCTTGGATGCGTGTCAAGTATGATGAACAAGGAATTGGTTCCGTTGTCCAAAATAATTTCTGCACTTAAACAAGAACACCTAAGGAGACAGACTTGAATTGAGGATGAGATAGTCCATTCAGTTAATACCAAAACAATCGCAAGAACTCAGCCCAAAAAGAAGTCGACTCAGAATCCAAACGGCTATACTAGAATCTATTACTGCACCAACTGCAAGACCAAAGGACATTCATTTTCCAGGTGCCCCAAGGTGCTTCAAATTATGAAACAGTCCAAAAGAAACAACCAGCGACCAAATGACAGAGGAGTCAGATCCAAACCCTCTAACATGAATGCAAGCAAGGCTGTTGTGGAAAACAAATCAGGAGATGGTGACTCGGATGATTTCTCTGACTCTCAAATCATTGTGCACGCTGGTTCCACCACCTGCAATCTCACCAATTTGACAGCCAATCTGAAGAGAGATTTCAATCTTGACTCCGGGTGTTCAGTCTCCTGACTCCATACAAATACCAGTTCTCCAATAGAAAGACAAACCACACTCCTGTTTGCCTCGCCAACGGATCCACCATCACTTCTGTGGCAGAAGGATCTCTACATCTCCCTTTCTGTAAAATCAGGACCCTCGTGGTCCCAAAATTGAACAAACCACTTCTGTCCGTCTCGGGCATCTGTGACTTGGGGCTCATTGTTGTATTCTCCAAAGACGGGTGCAAAATCTTTGACAAGAATGTCACCAACTTAACAAACTTGTCTCTCCAATCAGGATATCAAAATGGGAACTTATACTACCTCCCAAAACAAGAAGTGAGCGGCTACGACTCTCTCTCCTCAGCTGTTTCTCATTTGCCTGACAACAGTCTTTTTGGCTATCATAGCAGGCTGTCCCATTTGAATCTCACGTCCCTCAAAAAGCTCCTGAAATCACACAATATCTCCCCGCTCCCGTCAAACAATGTTGAGGTTCAGCAATGCCCAATCTGCATTGAATCAAAAATGACTAAGACTCCCTTCCACACTTGACTCACTCACAGATCAACTAGACCGGGAAAAGTTGTTCACTCCGACGTCTGTAGTTTTGAAGCCACATCTCAAGAAGGTTACAAGTATTTTGTCATGTTTATCAATGATTACTCCAAAGCTCTTTTTGCCTATCCAATCAAAAACAAGTCAGACGTATTCCAGTGCACCAAAATCTTCATTTTGTTTTTTTAAAATCAATACCAAGCCCAGATCTCTTCCCTTTGTACCAAAAATGGAGGTGAATACCTCAATCAATCAATGAAAACTTACCTCAAATAAAGGGGCATACTCCTCAAACCTGGGCCGCCACACTCCCCTCAACTCAACAGTGTTGCTGAACGGTCCAATCGCACAATATGCAACATGATTTGAGCCTCACTCATCTCCTCCCATCTACCCAAATCTTTCTGGGTGGATGCTCTCAGACATTCTATCTTTGCTTTCAATTCTTTTCCTTGTAAAACTCCCTCTGGATTTGTGTCTCCTAACTCTCTTCTCCATCACAATGATGTTCCACTATCATATCTCCATCCTTTTGGCTGCAGGGTTTGTTACAAAGTCCCTGAAGCAGACCGATCAAAACTCAACAGGAAAGGAAAGTGCGGATTCTTACTGTCTTATCTCCCCAACGGCAATGGATATTGCATCCTTGACTCTCAAAGCTGCAAGGTCATTAAATCACGCAACTGTTTCTTCAACAATGCTATTTTTCCTAACGACTGTCCCACCAACATGGATAATAACCCTCAACTCTCACCCACATCTGATCTCCTTCCAATTCAAACCACTCCAAATCCACCTGTGAGCACCAGCGTTCCGACCAACAAAGCTATACAGCTGCCTCCGGATGACTTGTCCACCCAATCACCACGTACACCTCCAATCACCCATCCTGACCCAGGTCCTGTGTTCAGAAACTACCAGCCTGATCCCTTGTCCCGGCCGCGCTCAACGAGTGCTAGCTCATCTGGCTCTGACTGGATGCCATCTCTCCCCACCTATCATGTCCCCCCCTCTCCACCTTCCCCTCGCCCTCCATCTTCTCCTCTTCCTACTTCTCCCGTTGCAATCTCTCACCCCGCTCCAACTGTCACCCTACCGGTCTCCTCCCCCCCCATCCGCCTTTCCTCAAGGCAATGTTGATCTCCCAGTCGCTACGGAAATTTCTCCCAATAAGTTTCCGTTAAATACAACCTTGTCACTCCAAAGACCTGGAAACAGCTCCTCAAGTCACCACATTGCCACCAATGGATTCTCTCTGCGCAGGATGAAATGTCCTTGCTCCAGGGTATGGGAATATGGAAACTTGTCCCTTCACCCAACAGTAGGAAGTTCATCTGTTGTAAGTGGGTTTTCAAGATCAAACGCCGAGCGGATGGTTCAATTCTTAAGCTCAAGGCCTGCCTCATTGCCATGGGTTTTTCTCAAATCCATGGGCTCGATTTTGATGAAGTTATCGCTCCAACTCTCCGCATGGAAAGTCTTTGCCTTGTGTTCTCTCTGCTAGGCCACAACAATTGGATCAGCCGTCAAATCAACTTCAAAACCGCCTTCCTGAACGGCCGCCTGGAAGAACCAATCTACATGTCCCAACCGCCAGGATTTGAGGATCCGTCCCGCCCTGGCTGGGTCTGTGAAGTCTCACGCGGGATCTATGGACTACGCCAATTGCCTCGCCAGTGGAACCTTGAGCTAAGCTCTGCAATGGTCTCTCTTGGCTTATCACAGTCTTTGTATGACCCGTCTCTCTATTACAAGCTCAACAGTGGGGTTCTTGAGGGAGCAGTTGCTTCTCATGTTGACAATCTTGCTGTTGTGGGGACGCCCGGTTTTGTTAAAAACTTCATCACTGGCATCAGCGGTAAGTTCAAGGTTGGCTTGGATGAGGACCTCCACCTATTTCTGTTGCTATCCGTCCAGCGCGACCAGAAGGCTAAAACTGTCTCCATTGGCCAGTCTCATTACATTGAGTCTGCCTACAACCGCTTCCTGCCCTCAACCCAGTTAAGAACCTTTTGGTCTCCAACCGCAACTTCCTTCAAGCTTCTCCGGAAGCGAACTCCAGACTCTCCTAAAGCCCCACCAAAATACAACCAACTCATCAATTCCCTGCTTTGGGTCTCCCAATGCTTGCGCCCTGATGTTGCTTTTGAGGTCAACCAGCTCTCTCAATTTCTTTAGGATCCCTCAATCAATCACTGGCACGCTGCAATCTGGATCCTCCAAAATCTCAAAACCTCTGCTGATTTGTGACTTGTCCTTGGAGGCCAGTCCCTCAATCTCATCGGCTACACAGACTCTGACTGGGCTGAGGACTCCGTCAACAGACAATCCACCTCTGGATACACCTACCAACTTGGTTCAGGGGCCATCTCCTGGAAATCAAAGAAGCAGCCCACAGTCTCCCTCTCCAGCACCAAGGCTGAGTACAAAGCTCTGTCTGACGCCTGTAAGGAAGGTCTGTGGCTCCAAAATCTGCTGGCTGAACTCCACCTTCAGGATTCTTCACCAGTTTTTCTTTTTGTTGACAACAGCGGTGCTGAAGCCCTGGCAAAAAACCCTCTCCACCATTCCAGAACAAAGCATATCAACGCAAGACATCATTTCATTCGCGAATGCGTTAACCGGTCTCTCTTTGAGGTTTGAAACATTCCCACCGCGGACATGCTTGCGGATATGCTCACAAAACCTCTCCAAAGGGTTATGCTTCATAGACACCGCTCTCCTTTTGGCTTAGTATGACGTGCTCAGCATGGGGGGGTGTTGGAGTACTTATATCTGATGCCACCCAATAGGTCTCATGTATACCATACTGCTTCTGGCTCTGTTTTCTTTTCTTTTTCTTTTTCTACTTCCTTCTCCTCATATCAGTTTCCTCATGACTCAACCATCAGATATATCAATGTAAAGGTGTGCTTCACACGTCTGTCACATGCCCTCACTCATACTTGTCTCAGTCTGTGTTTCACCTGTGCTCATATGTCACTTTCACTGCTCATGTCACATTATCTGTGATATCTTCTCAACCACTACTACCTGAGGACAGAGGTCAAGACAGATAGAAGTTTTTCTTCTTCATCCTTCTTTCTGCTCACTCCTCTGCGTATCCTCAGGTAAGATTTATTTCTACATCATCTGTTTCTATTTATTCCGTTTTTTCTGCTTTGTTTTCTCCAGTGACTGAATGTGATATCCTTCTTTCTGCTCACTCCTCTGCGTATCCTCAGTGAGCCCAACAAATTTTTGATGAATCAATTTTAAAATTTTTGATACACATAACACCCAAGAATTCCAGCATTCCTTGTTTTCTTAGCTAGTTGGAGTTACTTTTTGATTTGAATTTCAGGTGGAGGGACATTAGAGAGAGCCTGAAGAAGGTTTTGGTTCTGGAGATAGTGCTTGATTTTCAAACTTCAGAGAGGATATTTGTTCCATTTCATTATGGGAAGGGAAGTTTTAGCTGAAGCTTTGCTCATGGTGGAGGAGGGTTACTATGAAAGTGACATCTCTGGGCTCATAAAATAAATAATATAAAGCTTTGGACCATAGGGGTTTTAGTCTCAGAAAGACAAGTTTGAGGACAATGAGGGGCTCCATAGGAAACCATCTTGGGACCACAGGGGGTTGAGTCTCAGAAAAAAAAAATTGAGGACAATGAGAGGCACAATAGTAAACCAACCTGATGGCAGGGAAAATCAGGATGAATGATTATAGAAAGTGAATACGTAAAAAAACAGATTTTGAATATATTGCACACCTTTGGACCACAGGGGGTTGATTCACAGAAAGACAAGAAGTTTGAGGAAAATGAGAGGTGAAAGAGTAAAACAGCCTGAGGTCAATAGGAAGGGTAAAATAAAAACAGCAATTAGTTTGGAATGTATGAAAGGAAATGAGTAGGATAAGTGAGTTGAAATTCTGATGGCAGGGACAAGAAGTATGAACGACAGAAGACAATGAAGAGATGAAACAAACAGATATTGAATGAGGAAATGGTAAAACAGGGTAAGAGCAATTCTTTATGAACAAAAATTTTCTTAGGTTAAGTCTGGAGTATGAATATCATTGATTTTCCCACAGTTGTTTTCTGAGCTGTTGCTCTGAATTTAAACATTCTGTTCATGAATTAACTAAGAAGATCAGTATTATGAATATCATAAAAACAAAAAAAAAATTGATAGTTAGAGGAAAGTTTTTGGGAACCACAACACCAACCCCACTCACCTAAAAGTTCTAAAATAATCAGATGGATATGAAGCAAGAGGAAGAGACCAAGGCAAAAATATATTTTGAAGTTAGAAAGTCTAACTTTGATGCTCAAAGCTAACACTTAAAATTATGATGCAAGGTTTGAGGAATGGTTAGATGATCAAAGCTTCAAAAATCTTGATGTAACACTTTTAGCTCAGGAACCAGGCTATAATCATGCCAAAGAAATTACTAACCTTACAAAAAAAGTTTGATCTTAGAAAAAAGCAAAAAAAAAATCTAAAGATTCCCCTTTCACAAATGTGACACAGATTAATTTTTGATTATATAATACAGCTGCTGTGATTAGGCATACTTTCAAGTATCATTAGCATGTTACAAACATGGGGTATCACAGGTTGTAATTAGCATTATATAAACTCAACTCTTTGTACACTTGCTAGGCATTCCTTAAGAAATATATTCTACTTGCTTTCACCCTGAATTTTATTCCACTCCATTCCTGGAGTCTCCCTTCAACCAAGTACCATCCAGAATCACTTTGAGTCCTCTTTGGGTTCTCACCTATCCTGGAGTCCCTGCTCCATCTGCTTAATCTTTAGGTAGATCCATCTTGGATCTCCTCTGGTACTAGGCTTCCTTCCACTGTTGGTTAGCTGCCAATAAATGGTTTCATTGATTTCCCCAATACCATACAATCTTGGGAGATTAAGTTTTTGCCTCACCACCATTGCCACCTGCCCACCTGTGGGAAACTCATTGGAACGCTCAAATGGTCCAACACCCAAGTTTGTTATTAATCAATTGCCTAACCTCATGGCTTTCTTGCCTCTGCCTTGCACAGCTGGCCCCTTCAGCCTTGTGAAAATTTTCTTTCTCTCTGCCATTTCTTCTCATAAACCTGCGCACTCACCGTTGTTGCAATCAAAATTCTTCAATAGAAAAACTTGGCTAGCTTTCCTGACATGCCCATGGATCTTGCCCCCCCATCAATTCATATTCATTTCAAATCAGCTGGCCTCTCAAGCCTATGATTGAGATTTTTAAATCAGCTTTGTTCCCCTTTATTTATGGTGCTCAGGAGAACACCTGTTTCCCAGGAGGATTCTTTCAAAACTGTGACACAGGTGAATTTTTGAGTATATAATACAGCTGGTGTGATAATTCATCCTTTCAAGAATCATTAACAAGTAACAAACATAGGATATCACAGGTTGTAATTAGCATTACATAAACTCAACTCTTTCTCCACTTGCAATTCCTTCCTTATGAAATATATCCTACTTTTTTGAACCCTGAATTTCAGTCCACTCCATTCCTGTAGTCTCCTTCATCCTAGTACTGTTGTGGAAAGAGATTGTGTGTTCAGTAAATTCTCCGCAACAATATAATATTCTCCACAACAATCTTGCTCCTAGTTCTGGAAATCATACTAGCCCTTGAGTTACCCTCCTTTAACTCTGCAATTCCTAATCAAATTCTGCTTCCACACTCAAGCCGGAAACCACTAAAGCTAAATTGTGATGAAATAATAGTAATAAACAAGGCGGACTCCCCAACAAGCTCAACACTATAATTTGCCATGATAATCTCTGATGATCATCCACTCCCCCCTCTCCCTCCATACAACAAAAGAAAATCTTCCTTATATATACAACAAAAGAATGCAAGCCACAAATGAAAGACCCAACTGGTCTCTGTGCATTCTGCACTGACCCAACTGGTCTCTGTGCATTCTGCACTGACCCACCTTTGCTACTCCAAAAAATTAATGTGAACTGCTAATGAAAGACCCCTTTTCCCACCGCCTCTGTGCGTTTGCACTGATCCCCCTTACCAATAGTCCAATCCTTACCCAATCCAATGATTCGCAGTAGATTTGTTGATCCTTTTGCCAATTCCGCCTAAAAGTTGAGTTGCTCCAATGCATTACTAACAACATATCCTCCTTGATCTTCCCTAGAGGATCACTCCCAATCCTGCATGCAGCATAACTATTAATCCCCAACAATCCGCATGCTGCCTCCTCAAATTTAGCTTTCATTGCCACACAGCGCTCTGCAATCTTGGTGCTTATCCCATAATCAGCCTAATCTGTACTTCTTAGCTTCAATCACTTGCTTCCGCATTAGTTAACCCACCGCTGCAGAGGGAAAGTTATGTTTGACCACGCAATGTCTCCAAAAGGCAAAAATTCTGGCCCATTCTTGTCATTGTGCCCGCAAAAGGAGTGTGCTGCAACAATGCCAAGCCCTCAGCTATTGTAATCCGGAATAGAAAGTCTCCCAACGCGCTTCTCTGAGCCTATGGTACTGCGGACTTCCACCCACAGCTGAGCCACTCCAGGTCAAATGTCCAGTGGTGAGCCCAGTTGCCTCCATGTCTATAAATAACCACCACACCATCCATACTCAATTTGAGTCCTCCTTTGTTTCTAACCCATCCTGGAGTGCTTACTCCATCCACTGAATCTTCAGCTCAATCTGTTTTTTACCTCTTCCCATACTAGGCTTCCTTACCATGTTAGTTATTTTACCCCAAGGCTCTGTGCCATGCCTCCATTTGAAAGTCCTGGTGTCATTATAGCACTTTTTCTGCTATCATGAAGCCAAATGGTGTGCCTTCTCATGCCAGGATGGCATGGGTATCCCACATCATGGCCTGGCAGCATATTATCCCATGGTTTGGGATAATAGGTTCCTCCCCCCTTGACAACCCAGGAGGGGGGGGTGGCCCTTCTGGCAGCCTTGCTGCCTGGGCCATGTTGTTTCAAAAGCCTGCTCAAAATCACTGCATAATGGTGTTTTCCAACAGCTTCTTCAAAACAGCTGGGCAACATTTTCAAAAATACTGTTGAAACAGTAGGGCCACAGTTTCAAAAAATCTGTTGAAAACCAGGGCAGTGTGGAATTTTCACCAAAAATGGCAGGGGCACTGTATGTTTCTCACCAAGATTCGGGTGAGGAAGTGGCACTCCTTCCCCCACCCCCGCCCTTATTTTTTTTTCTATTTTATTTTAAATTATATATATATATATATATATATATTTGACTTTGTTTTTTTTCTTTTTTATCATTATTTTTAAAAAAAATAATTTGAAAATATTGAATTTTTTAACCCCAGGTTGGAACCTGGCCCAGACTTGGGTCAGGTGGTAGCATTCCTCCCCTTCAGGATTTTGTTTTTTCTTTTTTTCCTTTCTTTTTTGAAAAAAAATTAAATTCATTCCTATTATTATTATTATTATCATTTAAAAATAAATTAAAAATATTGAAATTTTTCATCACAGGTTTAAAACGCGCCTGGACTTGGTTCAGATGGTGGCATTCCCTCCCCTCAATTTTTTTTTTTTTTTTTTTTTTTTTTTTTGGTTGTTTTGAGTTTATTTCATTTTATTTGTTTTACTATTACTATTAAAGAAATAATAATTTAAAATATTAAAATTTTTCACCCCAGGATTTAGCCTGATCCAGAATTTTTTCATGTGGTGGAAGTCCTCCACCTCATTTATCTTTTTTGTTTGTTTTTTTTTTAAAAAAAAAAAAAAAAAAAAAAAAAAAAAAAAAAAAAAGAAGAAGAAGAAACTATTTGAATTTTTTGTGATTTTTTTTCTCAATTTTTTTTTGGTTTTTTTGTATATAGTTTCATATTTTGAAAAATTTGATTTATTAATTTTTATTTTAGGGTTATTTAAAACACTAAAGACCAAGTTTTTTTTCATGAGCCAGACTTTGATCATTATTTGTTTTTTTTTTTTGAAAAATTTCATGTACATTTTGATAAGAATATGAATAGATCAACTGAATTTGAAACAAAATTGATGTCTGTCAAAAGGATTTCCTACTTAAAATGGTTCAATGGGGCCTCTAAAATCCTTTTTTTCTGTCCTCAAAATCCAGATGTTCATTGCTATTCTCTCACCACTAGTTGTGGTTACTATGCTGTGGCTCCATATGTTGGGGGAACCTCAATTGCTTCCCCCAGTAATGCATGATGTTATTTAATTGGATTGAAAGGCTTTCATGTTTTTATTGAAGTTTATTTTTATTCCTCTTATGAGATAGATAAATGTATAATTTTTTCTATTTTTTAGATATATTTGGTACAAAGATATTTAAATTTCATTACAAATATTGACTTTTCTTCAGAGAGATCTTTTCTTCATATTTTTTTGCAATTATTTATTTACTGGATAATATTTTTGTTGCATATTTCAAAAATTTTAAATTACCAGCATGAAATGGTTATATCTATCATTTTTTGGTGTATTTTTATGCTTGGTACTAAGGTATTCATTTTCCAACAGAAATATTCCATTTTGTGTGAACAAAACCAATTATGATCATTTTTCTCATTTTTATTACATTGGATGAAGTTGTTTTTGAATTTGAGTGCAGATATGTATTCCTTACGGAAAAAATTGATTCTTAAATATTTAATTAACTTAATTGTTATTCATCATTGAATTTTCCATAAAATTCTAACCCAGACAAACCCCACAGGGGGTCTGGAGGTCTGAATTTTTCCCCTCAGGACCTCAATTTATGTTTTAAGGCCTTTGGGGGCCCAAAATGCCAAAAAATGGTGTTTTCACCCACCCCAGGCACCCCTTTAAGTCTTAGGAGGCTTGCATGCTTTTTTGGTGTGGTAAAAAAGGCATGTTGGTGTCATGATGGCAAAAACAATTGCTATAATGATGCCAATTATGCCTGTTGGCATCATTTTAGGAATTTCTTTTTGGTAAACTTAAGCCTTTGGCATGTGTTTAGTAATTTGTTCTGGCCTGATTATAGCCTGGGAGGTAAATCAGAAGGTGGAATAAGGTATGAAACAAATGTACTTTGGGAACAATCTACAATGAAAATCTTCATGCTTTTAAATGTGATCTAAAGCCTAGTCTCATGTGGATGAGATATAACCTGAGGACTTTCAAATCAATTTCAAAATTAATAAAGTGCATCAGAAATTCATCAGAACTGCAATATGAAAACAAACGCTGCCATCAAGGTGCAGGTGAAGTAAAAGATTGAGTTCAAGGCTGATGGAAAAATGAAAATAAATGTGGATGAAAATTGATTTGAATGAGAATTAATTCAGATGTGGTGAAGTGAATTGAGGCTAAGTGAAAGATACAAGTTAAATGATTAAATCCTGGGTATTAATGGGTGGTGTGCATAAATTATTGGAAATAAAACAACAAAAAACAAGGTTCAAACTGGTTTTTTGAGGATGAGCAGCAATAGATTAAATGAAGTAACTATACAGTTTAAAATTTGATGGTCAACAATTGATGGAAATTCAAAGGATTTGAAGATTGATTGCAGAGTGATGGTTTGAGTCAAATTTGAAATGCAAGGTTTGAGATGGATTGTAAGTGATGACTGAGTTGTTTGAATGAAATTTCCCCTCAGTTTTAGGGTTGAAAAATTAGTAGGAAGATTGCACCAAGTTTTTTGAGTGATTTTGATTAGGTTTCATGCTTCCATTCTGGGGTGTGACATGGTGCTGGCTGGTCTTCAAGTTCACACACGTTTGATTCCAAAGGACTTCTTGAATAGTTTCTAGCAAAACCAGAGTTCTTCTTCTATTGTAGACCTATTATCTGATCTCATCTAGAAACAATCCTGGTTTGATTTGGACTACCTGATCATCTTGCCCTAGATCTCAGCATGAAAACTTGGTCCCAACACCCCTGTTCAAGTGACTCAATTCTGACCATATGTATGTATGTATGTACACCACAGGTTCACTTTGGGCAGTTGAGGGCCATTGAGTCAATGGTCAGGGTCAAACCAACGGCTCGCGCATTGACTGCCTGGCATTTCAACAACCAAGTTGGGCAACGGTTCATTGAAAAACAACTGATGGGGAATTTGACTAATGCATTGATCCATCAGTTGGCTGATTGGTGAGTTGACAACAGCGTTGTTGCAGCGCCACATTTCCCCTGCTGTCAAATCACCAGCATTCAGTTTTGATTTTTGAGGGCCATTGAGTCAATTTTAAGGGTCAAATCAATGGCCCGCGCATTGACTGCCCAGCATTTTGACAACCAGGTTGGGCAATGGTTGATCAACCAATGACTGATGGGGGATTCAACCAATGCGTCAATTGGCCAGTTGGCTGATTGGTGAGTCAACAACAGCATTGTCACAACGCTACATTGCCCCCACTGTCAAATCACCAGCAGGGCAAGCTGGCGGGATTTATGCCACTCTTTCTCTGCTGGACTGACCAGTTGTTGTATATCAAGGGTGGTGCCAAAACCTCCTACACCATTTCTTGGTCTGCAATGGGAAAATTTGACAGCCATTTCAAAACTTAAAATAATTAAAAAAAAGAAACTATTCATTGAGAATGTATACTGCTTTGAAACAATTTTTTTAAAAGTTTTGTTTTCTTTAACTTTTCAACTTCAGTAATTTTTAATATTGCTTTTTTAGTTATTTTTTTAATTCTGATTGTAAGGAATTTTTTTAAAAATTTACCAAAAAATTAAGGCATCACTTGTGATGTGCTGGACTCAAGATTCAAGCAAAGTCCTTGTCTTGGCTCACCCCACCTGGCCATGGCTGAGGTCATACACTCCACCCATTGGCCAGGTTCAATGGCTGGAGTGATCAACCTGGCTGCTGACCTGTGCTCCTCAGCTGCATGCAATGCACCTGAGTTGAGGATCCACTGATTATAGTTTGAATGGATAACTTCCACTGTTCTTTGAGAGGTATCTTGATGCTCAATTTGAGAAATGTGAGTTTTTTGAAGCTGGAAACCCCCATCATGGCAATTTTGCTGAATATTCAAGCAGTCTTTGATGGCCTGTGTTCAATTAAAATCAAGTTTTGTTAATAAAATATATTGGAAATCTGAAACAAAAAAAAATGAAGAAATTTCTAACCTGAAAATTTACTGTGCATTCAGAGCTTGTTTCAAAAAATTCCCTCATGTTGTAAAATGGATTGATTCCCATAATTGCAAGTTTTTTGAATTGGAAAAAACATTTGGTGGTTATAATCCCAGTAGTCTGCCATAATGAAGTGATCTTGCCAATAAATTTCACTGAGTTGGAAGATTCAATCTGTTCCCCCCCAAAAAAAGGTTAATGTTTTGAATTTATTTATTTCAAGTAAAGCCAAAAACTTGCTAAGATGTGATAATTATTCTGGATGATATCATGTTTTTTTAATTTAATTTGGGTAATTTGTTCAACATTTGAAGGGAATTTTTCTCTGAGTATCTGAGGAACTTGTACTCTTTCTTAATTGAGAACAGATTTTCTTTTAGAAAAGGGATATTGGTTGAGGGAATGGTAAATCTGGCTATTATAACCCATGGAATTTTGAATAACTGGATTATCTTCAAACATGCTGGTGATTGTTTGACTTCTTTGAAAAGTTTTTTGATTCTCTTGATTGTATACCACACTATTAGAGAGAAGAAAACATAGAGACTGATAATTGCTGAAGCTGATGGCCAAATCACATCCTGGACTGATCTTGTTTGAATGAATTGAAGCTTGGAGTAAAATTTCATTGTAACTTTCATATTTTTTAAGTTGAAAACAGACTAGCTGGACCAAAATGCAACATTGAGTCTGGGAGGTGAAGAAGCATGTGAACCTTGGGTCTGTTGATCAATTGGCCAGACATCTTGATCAAATGATATAAAAAGTGTTTTATTTGTGCATTCAGTTGAGGTTGATATTCATTCATGTCTTTGATGTGAGTTTGAAATATGAAAGTGCAAAGTTGACAAAGTGAGGTCCACAGAATTCTTTGTTAAGCTTTAAAGTGGACAAAAGTGAAGGTTGCTGCTTGAAGTAATATTTTGAAATCTTTTCCAACCAGGCTTTGTTAATGTTTGATTGAATATTTTGGCTGAAGGGAGGGTATGTTGAGTGAATTTTTGTTGAAAGACTGGATGTATCCACTCAGTAATTTTAATTAAGATTTCTTCAATGATTGAATAAAATCTTGGAACAAGTATTTGACAATACCAAGAAGAACCACATGGAGAATTTCAACTGGAGTTTCAAGGCAGCCATCAAATCCTGGTAAATTAGAAAATAAAAAAATATCAATGACTGATTGTCATGAAAATTTCATCAATTGAATGAGAAAAATACCTTCAAGCTTCAAAAATGGATTGAAGAGTTTGGAGTAGTCTTTTTGTTCTAGTTCTCTGATTTTTTGAAGGATTGATGGTTCTCTCTTTTGTTCAATAACTTCCTTGTTGATTGAATCCACAAGACCATAAGATGAAGACATAATTTGAAAAGATTTTTGGTTTATTTTAGAAAGCTCATACAGATGATGGGTCTTTTCAATGGTTTCAGTCCAAATTCTGGTGGGGTTAGGGGCCTAGAAAAAACAAAAAAAATACTTTTAATGATGATCAATTTTATTCAAAGAATTTTAACAATTCACCTCAAAGCCATTCCTATCAATTTGAAGAAAATTTTGAAGATAAGCAATTGTTTTCTTATTTTGCCTCTTAGGGGCAGATAATTTGCAAATTTTACATGGGTTTAGGGATATTGCAGGAACTGGAGTGTTGGTGATTTCTGCATGCATTGGGGAATCTGCCAAGAAACATAAGACTGTGGTGATGACTAAAACTGG
Organism: Puccinia polysora; assembly: GCA_025617555.3. Taxonomy (NCBI): domain Eukaryota; kingdom Fungi; phylum Basidiomycota; class Pucciniomycetes; order Pucciniales; family Pucciniaceae; genus Puccinia; species Puccinia polysora. Next base: position 6,285,978 of record CM062628.1, read on the forward strand.
TTCAGAAATGGTGATATCAAAAGCAGAAAATCCTTGGGTGGCCATTTGACTGTTTTACAAAAAAAATGTCAATATCATTTCAATGGATGATTCATTTTGGGACTAAATTGAGCTCTTCAGCTATTTGATCTGCCATTTCAAGTACTCCAGCTCTGTTGGATGTTGACAAACAGTGACAATTATATTCTTGGTTGGATAAGTGAGGGGGAAGACCATATAGGGTGAAGTAGAATGAATGAGTTTTTTGAATTGCTTTGAGATATTTCCTGAAGTATCATATGAATATAATTTTATTGGAACATGTCTTATAACCTTTCCCTGTGCCTTAACACGCCATTGATTAGGGAGACTGATGATATTTTCCCTGTCTTCATCAATTTCTATGTAACAAATTGGCAAAATTTTAATCATACAAAATTTCAGAATTTAATCCTCATGATCATTTGATTTTCAGAAATTAACTCACCATACAATTTTTTTTCCCAGAAATCTGATAAGAAGACTCCATCTTTTTGTATTTTGGAGTACTCCTTCAGACATTGATCACTACAAATTTCCATTAAATTTTCATCCATGAACTTTGCTTGAGCAGGAATGGTGATCTTTACTGTGGTTGAATTGAGCATGGAACATTCAATTGTGACACATTTGGTGTATATTTTTTATTCAAAAGAGTAAATAAATAGAGGAACCACAATTTCTTTGGAAATTAATTGTGCAGGTTCAAATATATAAAAATGTTGGGATTCTTGAATAAACATTGGATTTCTTAGGTTGGGTGACAGAAGTTCCTGCCATTTCATGGATTGAGACAGCTTGAAATGATCCAATCCATGGTTTTCTTCTGGATAAAAGTCAAAAAGGGGGCTACATATGGATTTGAAATCTCCTGAAATGGTCAAAAAAATAAAAATAAAATAATAAAATAAATTCTAAAATTATTTTAATAATTTAATTTTAATTTATTATAAAATAGCAAAAGCGTTGGAAAAGACATACAAGGGATATGATCCCCCTCAACTTGAGTGAGAAGCATGGAATTCCTAAGACTGAGGTTTGAGATTCTGTGGGGAAGTCCAAGAATTTGCAAATCCGGGTGCGCGCCTGTTGGATTGAAGGATTCTTGAATAAACATTGGATTTCTTAGGTTGGGTGACAGAAGTTCCCGCCATTTCCTGGATTGCAACAGCTTCAAATGATCCAATCCATGGTTTTCTTCTGGATAAAAGTCCAAAAAGGGGGACACATACGGATTTGAAAGCTCCTGAAATGGTCAAAAAAAATAAAAATAAATTAATAAAATAAATTCTACAATTATTTTAATAATTTAATTTAATTTAATTTTTAGTTTATTATAAAATAGCAAACGCGTCAGAAAGGACATACATGGGATATGATCCCCCTCAACTTGAGTGAGAAGCATGGAATTCCTAAGACTGAGGTTTGAGATTCCACGGGAAAGTCCAAGAATTTGCAAATCCACGTGTGCGCCCATCAGATTGAATTCCATGTGGGCAATTCTACCCCGCATAGGCACAGGATGCCTCAAATCTGTCCATATAGGGCGCGCGAGACAATATGGTGAGTATATCCAACAAGCATTGATCCAACCAAAATTCCCAACCAAAAGTAAGTTTTCTGTTGTTAATTTACTCTTTCTCTCTTTTTTTATCAATTCATCATCATCATTTGTTTTTTCTGACAAATCTCACTCACCTCCTTATTCCTAAAAGGAAACCAAAAAGCTCCTCCTCCCTGAGGTAATTGCTCAACCTCTTCAACATTGACATCCAAATGGTCTAAAGTGGAAGGATTGGTAAGTATCCAAATTAACTCAAAATTAACAAACTCTTGCCATCCATCATCATCATCCGTTAACTCATCAGATTGATCCGGATTGGCAATCATCCCCCAAGGACTTGTTTCAAAGGCTCAGATTGTTGGATCAATCTCAAGAGGCAAATCAACTTGTTCTCCATTGAAATCAATCCACAACTCATTATTAACCTCAATATTTGCTGGGTCCAGGGATGAATCCATGTACCTAGGTTCTTGGTGAGTTTCTATTGCAAGATTTCTAAGTTTTTGTTGATTAATACCCAATTTAACATGTCTTTGTTGATTTTCTCTATTCATAGGCCTTCCTTGACAGATTTCAAAGCAATATTTAAAATCATTGGAGGTAGGAATAACCTCAAAGCCTTCAATCCCTATGTTTTGAAAAGACCAGTCTCCAAAATCAGTATCTGCCTGCTAAACAGTGAATTTTGAAACCAACCTTCTTGCATTTTTTCCTTGATATTGAACAGTTTGTTCAAGAACAACCCAAGGAGTGAGTTGCCGTGATTGGAGAGCCCAATATTCTGAAGCGTGGCCAGGGAAGACATCACAAGTTGCAAGCCCGGCAAATCAAAAACAATTACGTCACAAAGTGGTCAGCCCAGCCAGTCAAAACCAATGATGTCACCCAACTCTGATTGTAAGCCCTGGCCATTGTTGACCTCTTGACCTTTGGTTCCCACTTTTCTTTTCTCATCTTAGAAAAGATTTTCAAAATTTCCCATCTCTGATTCCTTCTCTCACATTAGATTCTGAAGACTATCACCATTTGATTCTATTCCCACCCCACCCCTCTCACACCATGCCAGCATCAGTCCATAATCCCTGTTGAATGTTAAAGACATTCTCTCTGTCTTCTTATTTCTTCATTCTGTTTTGTTCTCTTCCTTCCCTTTTGTTTTCAGTCTTCTTCTCTTTCTATTTCTTTCCACTTCTTTTTATTCTTTCTTTTCCCATCTTTCACAGTCTCTCAGATGTCACCCAACCTCTAATCTCAAGCGCGCTCCCTCTCAAACTCTCAGCGCTTTCACGTACATGTTACAGACTCTAAATTCATCCGAAAGGTCCCGCGCCATCCCTGATTCTCCGGGGGACCTTGACTGCTCTTTCTTCACCTCTTTGAATGAGGACTCTTCTTTTTCCTTCTCAAATTTTGTTTCTTACTCTCTTCTTTCTCACATCACACTTCCATTCCCGATCTGCCTTCTCAACTCACGACGACCTACCTTGTCAAAGATTCTGTCTGGGAAGACTGTTCGCCATATCTTTCAACAACCGCAATCTCCACCCTCAATACTTATGTCGACTCATTCTCATCTCAAGATCTGAACCTTCCAATTCTTTTGACCAATTGAACTTCATCTCAACTTCACCTCCGCTCAATCTCTCACCAATATTCTTTCAGATCAACGTGCCAAGAATCTTTCAACTTGATGTCTGTTTCTTGTCACTATTCTTCTTGTCTTCCTTCTTTCTAAAACCCTTTCTCCTCTTCTCAACTGACTCTTGTGTCTCTCAGCCCTCTTTATGTCTTTTCTTCTACTTTAATCTCTTAGAAATCCAACACGGTTAAAAGCCAAAGAAAGAATCCGACAAACCTAACCAAACCAATGGAGGGATCAAGTAACAACGGCTTTCGCCAAATCATACTTAAAGCTGCCCTCGAAGCTGTGCCAATACTCTCCAAAGAGAATTATTTGATTTGGAAAGACAAGATGTCCATCCTTCTAGAACTCAAGGGTGTGAAGGAAGCCCTGGAAAACAACTCCAAAATTCTTAGCCCTACAGACAATATGGAAATTTGAGTTATTCTTTAATCAAGAATCGACTCTATCACCCACAACAACGTAGTCAACTCCTCAAACATAAACTCTTCAAAGCTTCTCTGGCGAACTATAAAAGAAAGATTTGCGTCTTCCCAAACTGCCAACCGCGCTCGTGTATTCAACAAATTCCTCTACCAGCAATTCAAAACGGACTCCATCAAATCCTTCATCACCAATTCCAAGACCTCAATGAAAAAGATGGTCGATGTGGGAATCGACTTACCGGACTATATTCTGGCCTATCATCTCCTGTTCAAATTTCCACCCTCTCTTCATTCCCTCAGACAGCAAATTATGCATTCGGATAAGAGTGTTACGGTGGACCTAGTCCTAAACCACCTCACGCAACTCGACAATGAATCTTGGGCCAAGTCTAAAGATGTCCAAATCTCAAGTACTGCGCTTATCACTTCCAATAATCAAAAAAGAACCATCCCGCGAGAACTTCGTTGCACCCACAGATTCCACAACCCTCTCTCTCCAGACCACCCCGAAGATAAATGTTGGCACAAGCACAAGCATCTTGCTCCTGCGTGGTGGAAAGAAGCTCAGGCTAAATGGCGAACTCAATCCAACTCAAATCCAAAGAATAAAGAGGTTGCTCACTATCACGCACTACTCACAGCTTGGATTGAAGAGACTAATCCCAACAATTGTATTATCCTTGACTCCGGCGCATCATGCCACATGTTTAATTCTCCGGATTTCTTCATTTCCCTTACTAATTGTCCTGGCGACGAATCAATTAACACCAGCAAAGAAGGAGCTCGATTGCCTATCAAAGGAAGAGGAGATGTCCGACTGAAATGGAAAAACTCTGAGGTTGTTCTCTCCAACTGTTTCTTTGTTCCCAATTTAGTGGTAAACTTAATTAGCCCCGGGGAACTCATCACGTCAAAAGAGTGCTATCTATCTTCCGGGTGAAATCAATTCTTTCTTTTTACAAAATCGGCTCACCTTGCTTTCTCTGGATTCATTCAAGGAAACCTGTTTGTGCTAAATCAACCCTCTAGCATAGGCCATAACGTGAAGTTGTGCTACGTAACCAAGAAGGAATCAACAAACGATCAAATCAAGTTTCTCCACCAAGCATTTGGACATGCTAACTCCGTCTGTCTCAAAAATTTGTTTCCCAAACTCTGTTCCAATCTTCTCTCCAATTTCCAATGCAAAGACTGCGTCTTCTCCAAATTAACCAAATCTTCATTCAAAAAAACGTCAACTCCTTCTTCAAAACCATTCCAACAACTTCACATCGATCTAATTGGCCCAATTAACCCACCAGCCAGAAACAATATGAACTATATCATGACAATTGTAGATAACTTTTCCGGCTATATTTCTGCTATTCCGCTTCAACACAAGTCGAATGCCTGTCAACAACTAATAACGACGCTTAACTTCGAGAAACAGAAGAGAGGTTGTTTTCCTGCCACCGTCTGCACAGATGGTGGAGGAGAATTTGCCTTGTCTGAACTCAAAGAATTCTTCCTCTCCAATTCAATTCAACATCTTGTCTCCGAGCCATATCACCACAAACACAACGGGAAAGTAGAACAAGCTAATTGTACTCTTACTGAATCAATTAGAGCCATTCTTCGCAGCTCAGGTCTTCCAACCAATCTATGGGCCGAAATCACAAAGGCTGCTTGCTTAGCTCTCAATCAAATTCCGAAGATTCCTTTCTCTCTCTCCCCTTATCAACTCTTCACTAACAAAGTGCTTCCTTGAACTTATTTCCATCCAATCAGCTCCCAAGTCGCCTACCTCGACACCAAAATCTCCCAAGGCGAAAAGTTCAAGGACCGGGGTCTTTTAGGCACCCTTGTGGGTTACAACCCTGCCTTTCTCTCTTATTGAATTCTTAAACCTGATCAATCAATTATCTCTTCCAAACATGTAAAGTTCATCAAATCTAAAAACTTTCCCCAGCCATCATGTCCAGACTCTCAATCTTCTTCCGAAGAAAATTCAAAGATTCATTTTGACGACAATTTTCCTCTCTCAAAGATCAACTCCGTCCCGATCAATCCTAATGACGCTGTCAACTTGACTTCTCCTCCCAAAAAAGAATCCAGTCCTGTTTCTCCTACTACTCACGAAAACTTCTCTGACTCTTCCTCTGATTCTTCTCACTCTCTCGAAACCCAACTCATTCCCCAATACTCGCTTAGAGATTTATCAAGTTTGAACCCTCCTCAGCGGTTTGGATACCACCATTACTTCGTTCCCAAGACTTACAAACAGGCAAAGAAGTGCCCTGACGCTCCCAAATGGGATCTTTCCATGGATTCCGAACTCGATGGAATCAAAAAACTCAAAGTTTGGGACAACTACGAAGGTCCCGAGCCCACGAATCCGTTAAATACAACATGGGTGTACCAATTGAAGGACAATTACCATGGTGATCCTCTGATCTTTAAAAGCTGTCTCTGTGTCCAAGGTTTTGATCAAATTTACAGACTCGATTACCAAGACATGTTCTTGCCCACGGGAAAAGCGGCCTCTCTTTGAACAGCCCTTCTTTTCAGTCTCTACCACTCCCTTCCTATCACCCAACTCAATGTCAAAAGTGCTTTCTTACATGCTCCCCTCTCAGAAAAATTCATCATCAAACAACCGAAAGGCTGCAAACGTGAAGCTAAGTTTCTCATTCTAAAAAAATCACTTTACGGTCTCAAGCAATCACCGGCGAACTGGTTTTCCACTCTCACTTCATGGATTCATGAGCAAGGATTTCACGAGTCCATCTCTGACCCTTGTCTCTACATTCATTCTCAAGCCAATTCAGTTCTCTTCTTTCACGTCGACGATCTTATCTTAGTGGGATCCAGAGAGAATTTTCTCTCTAATTTTCTATCAAGATTTCCCAACTCCAGTCATCACGAGCCAAACACTATTCTAGGGATGATGTACAAACAAACCAAAGATTCAATTCTCTTATCCCAACCAAAAAATATCAAACACGGACTTGAAGAGTTAAAACTGACCAATTGCAAACCTTCTTTGATTCCACTATCCTCAAATTTCAAACTCACTCCTGCCTCTGACAACAAACATGAAGAGTTCAAATCTCTTAATATTAATTATTGCTCTGCAGTTTTTCTAATGAACTACATAGCATGTCTCACTCGCCCCAACTTGAGCTTTTCAGTCTCCAGCTTAGCTTGTTTTTGCAAAAAACCAGGTATTCAACACTGGCAAGAAGTTAAGCAATGCTGGAAGTACCTCAAGGCTACGAAAAATCTTAAACTCACTCTTAGGACCTCGGACACCAACACTCAAATTAAATGCTACAGCAACGCCTCATGGGGTGACGATCTCAACACAAGACGTTCTCAATCCGGCCACTTGTCCATTCTTTTTGGTTCCCTTTTATCTTGGAGCAGCTACCGTCAACGGAACGTAACTCATTCCACCACTGAAGCCAAGCTTAATCCCTTAGTGGATTCGTTTCTTGAAACCATCTGGATGAAAAGTCTTGTTTCAGAACTTTGGAAAAAGAACATCAAACCAAGCCTGCATTTTGTGGACAACAAAGGACTGGACAAAAAATTAAAGAAGTTTGGGTGCCATTCGAAAACTCGTCATATTGATATCAAGACCAAAGGCCTGCGTGAAGAACTGAAACTGGGAAACTTAGTGGTCCAATTGATCTCATCCACCAACATGAAAGCTGACGGTCTTACAAAGGCCCTTAATGCATCCTCAATTGCAAAACTACTCCATTTAATCGATCCAGCTTTCACTCATCCGACTCCAGTCATACCAGTCACGGGGGGTGTTGAATGTTAAAGACATTCTCTCTGTCTTCTTATTTCTTCATTCTGTTTTGTTCTCTTCCTTCCCTTTTGTTTTCAGTCTTCTTCTCTTTCTATTTCTTTCCACTTCTTTTTCTTCTTTCTTTTCCCATCTTTCACAGTCTCTCAGATGTTACACAACCTCTAATCTCAAGCGCGCTCCCTCTCAAACTCTCAGCGCTTTCACGTACATGTTACAGACTCAAAATTCATCCAAAAGGTCCCGCGCCATCCCTGATTCTCCGGGGGACCTCGACTGCTCTTTCTTCACCTCTTTGAATGAGGACTCTTCTTTTTCCTTCTCAACTTTTGACTCTTACTCTCTTCTTTCTCACATCACACTTCCATTCCCAATCTGCCTTCTCAACTCACGACGACCTACCTTGTCAAATATTCTGTCTGGTAAGACTGTTTGCCATATCTTTCAACAACTGCAATCTCCACCCTCAATACTTATGTTGACTCATTCTCATCTCAAGATCTGAACCTTCCAATTCTTTTGACCAATTGAACTTCATCTCAACTTCACCTCCGCTCAATCTCTCACCAATATTCTTTCAGATCAACGTGCCAAGAATCTTTCAACTTGATGTCTGTTTCTTGTCACTATTCTTCTCGTCTTCCTTCTTTCTAAAACCCTTTCTCCTCTTCTCAACTGACTCTTGTGTCTCTCAGCCCTCTTTATGTCTTTTCTTCTACTTTAATCTCTTAGAAATCCAAAAATCCCTTCCAAACTCCAAATCACTCTTACAAAGCTACTAAACCTCCATCATCCCACTGCAATTATGGAAAGCAAAGGCAAATTGATGATGGCAACCATGAAAACATTGACTCCCCCAACAATTCCAGCTTACCCATGCCATACCGTCATACAAGCCCCAAATGAGATGACCAAACTCACCGTCACTCAACCAGCACCTTGGAGGACACAACAACCAATTGGTTTCAGAGGAAACTAAATGAAATCTTCCCTCTCCCCAACAATCTCAAAGCACTCGTGGACCAATGTGATGATGTAAGTCCTCCCCCAATCTCTTGTCTCTCTCTGCCCACTCCAATGCTTCTATCCTTCTTGCAATCAAATCTCATCCTTTTTACCTGTTCCTCTATCCTCTACCTTCTTTATCCATCATCTCATCTTGATATCAATTGGTTTCCTCTTATCCAAACTCAAATATTAAGATGAGTGACCATCAACTCATGATGGTCCTCATTCATATGAACTTGAGCCTCAACCATCAAGGCCACCAGACCAGCTCTTCCATACCCAAACCACAAAATACAACAAACCACTCTGATATGCAATCAAGATAATTGAACTTGATCAATACAGAAATTTCATTCGAGTAAGTGTTTCCTATTTCTCATCATCACCAACAAGTACTGACTCATAAATATGCAAACAGTCAATGGTATGCAATGAGATTTGAGCAAAGATCCTCAGGTGCAACATTGAGGCATATGGGGAGACTAACAATTCCCTTGGTGAGCCACTCAAATGTTCACTACTACTCTTGACTATTGTAAGTTTTCTTTTTGCTTCTTTGATTTGAGATTGATCAATTAGGATTTCCTTGCCAAACAATCAAGTGAGATCAAAAAAAGCTACCCCCCCCCTGGTTTACAAAACAAACAATCCAACGGCCAAAAAAGATGTGGCAACTTTTGTTGGCAAGCTGGTCAAGTACAAAAAATCAAGCTTAAAAAACGCGGTGAGTTAAATTTGAACTTTCCAACACATTTTGCAGATCTGTCTAACTGACCTGTTCTAATAACCATCTCAAGCTTCTCTACAACGTTTCCAACACAAGCACCCACATAAGGAATGGTCCCATTCCAAAGTTGTTGGACCTATTGGTGAATGTAAGTTTTCTTTTATTTCTTAATTGGGTTCTCATTCTAAGCAGAAACTGATCATGACCTTTTTCAGATCTATCAAGTGTTTGGACCCAGAAAAAAACACAAATTGGTGAACAGCTTTGCTTGCAAGGCTCCTCTCCAGGCAAAGGTAAGATTTGCCTTCTTACAACTCCAAATCGCCATTCATATAGCCAGCCCCATACGTGGGGATATGGTGCACTGGAAGGCCATCAACCAAGACTTGCAAGAATTACACCAGAAGCCATTGAGTTTTGTCACAGTGTAAGCCTTTATTATTATTATTATTATTATTTGGATTGTTGATCACCGTCCTTTCCAAATATGTTACTAGCTTAAAATCCATCTTGAATCTTGGAAACAGCTGGGCCAAAGCCATCTTGAAAAAAGATGAAGATCTGTTTGATGGCAAGACAATGGCTGAAGATCTCACATCTGAGGCATTGGTCATGCCAACAGAAGCGGAAATCCATGAATGTGAATGATCCAAATTGTTCTCAATCCATTGTAAATTTCCATATTATTTCATTCTTAACTTGTCGTTGTAACTGTTGCAAAAAAAATGAAAATCTGTGTAATAGTATTTATTCCTGACTACAACATTAGCAATTAAAACCGCATTAAAACAAATATTACATAATTTTATCTACCATGCCACAAGGGAATCAAAAAAAAAAAAAAAGTCAAATCATTGTCTTCCTCGACGATGATTCAACCCCTGGTTGACCATCCGACCCAAAAAAAAAAAAAACGTCGTCAAATTAACCTTGACAGCAAATCGACGCGGTCTCACCAGCGCCGAGGGTGGAATCCGCGTCAAAACGTTGGCAGGCTCTCGACCAGCCTCGACGTTATTGGATGTCGACGTTTTTTCGACGGCTTCTGCCCACCAAGTGGGCGCTGTCGAACCAGCGTCGCGCGAGCGGGCGACTCAACAGCGAGTTGGACCCGTGGTGTATGTATGCATGCATGATGTGTGCATACAACCTGATATGCATGCATCTGTGCTCGTGCGTCCGTCTGTTTGCATGACGTCACACCCCCCCACATCCCCCACGGGCTGCTGCCGGGTGGGCGGGCTGCTGTCCCCCCGGGATAAATTCGGCCCCAACTGAGCTCATCCACCCTTTGAGCTCGGTCGTGCTCGCGATCCTCATCTTTCGGCCTCCAACCTCGGCAGCCAGACAGCTCAAGATGAGTGGTTCGTGGCTCGGAAAATCAAACGTCAACTCGAGCCTGAAGTGGGTCTCAGTCAATCGAGCCGCTTTGGCATTCCAACCCGGTCAGTGGCCTAGACATATTCCCCTATAGCTAACCCCCTCACATCCTTGGACCGAGAATATTGAGTCCTGAGACACCCACTCTGTCTTTTCTGTCGGCAACACTCTTCAGCTCCGATCTTGTTGGCTCGATCATCCGATGTGCTCTCATACCAACGTTCACCCTCTAGAATTTATTCCCAGGTATCCCAACTAAGGTTTCCGTACAACTACCACCAATCATCACCTTTACTCCTCCCACGTGATCGTCTTACGTATCCTCCATCCTACAATCTTCTCAAAAGAATATACTCAACAGTCCCCCCAACTCCCGGGAGCGAAAGAGATCTGAATGGCAAGAATCCATCATCGACTCGGGCTGTGAGCACCTCAGCAGATCATCCGAGCAAGTTGCAAAAAATCTGGAAGAACGTCAGGGAGGAAGCATCACACTATTGGCATGGTACAAAACTCCTTGGAAAAGAAATCCGATTGAGTGCAAAATACCAACTCAAACTTTTGAAGGGTAAAAAACTGACCCGCAGGGAGAGAAGACAGGTCAGTGGACTCTCTCTATCATCAATACCTAACACCACAACTGGACAACTCTCAGCCTTAACCGACTCGCTCTTTGTTTCGCAAACGCCTAGTTGAAGAGGACGACGACGGATTTATTGAGACTGATACCGTTTTCAGTCTTCTTGATCGTACCGTTCATGGAATTATTGTTGCCAGTAGCATTAAAACTTTTCCCAAACATGTTGCCATCGACGTTTGAAAACGAGTCGAAGGAATTAGAGAAGAAGAGAAAACTCCTGAAAGTTAGACTAGAAATGGCCAAATTCTTACAAGAGACGATAAAGGAAACTGGCATGGTCAAAAATATTCATGAGACGGAAGAGTTCAAAGAGTTCTTCAGGAAACTCAGGAATACTGGTGAAAAACCTAGTGTTGATGACGTCGTCAAAGTCGCCAGATTCTTTGAAGATGATTTGACCCTCGACAATCTTTCGAGACCTCAGCTAGTTAGCATTTGTCGGTAAGTCTGTCGAATCGTCCCAGTTAGGTTACTAATCCCCAACTTAAGTTCTCTGCCCAAGGCGTTTTAACTGACCCTCGTGACGATAATCTCTTCCATTTTTACTGAAATCGTAATATTGACTGTCCGCTGCCATCTTAGCTATATGAACATCAATGCGTTCGGTACCGATAACTTCTTACGCTACACGATCCGAAAGCGCATGAAACACCTCAGAGCTGATGATGCGATGATTGATGCTGAAGGCATTGACACACTTTCAGTTTCGGAGCTTCGTCACGCCTGTCAATCTCGCGGAATACGATCACTCAATGTTGATGAGAATGAATTGAGAAAGGAACTTGGCCAGTGGATTGATCTCCACCTCCATCGTGGCGTTAGTGCTACCCTGCTGATCCTTGGTCGTGCATTTGCCTTCAATAAGGGGGGTGAGGGTGAAGCGGGTGATAGCACTTTGGAAAGCCTCACAGACGCCCTGAGTAGTTTGCCTGACACATTGGTTGGTAGATCCATGTCCGAAAAATGAATGAAATACCAAGTTCCATCGTTGATCGCGTCTGTTTTGGTAATTGATCGTTTGATCGTTTGTTTTCATTAATCAGCTCAATGTAACCGAACTAGAGGTATCGAACGACAACATAACAAACAAGCAGCGATTGATCGTTCTAGAAGAACAAGAAGAGTTGATTGAAGATGAACTAGAGCAAGAACAAAAGGAAGAAGACGCTAGGAAAGCCCAAAGGGAACAGGAACGGCTTCAGAAGGCAGAACTAGAAGAGCGTGAAAAAATGCAGGACTTGATCCAAACAGCCGCCGACATGCTTCCAGTTGAAAGTCCAGTCGATCCCGATGCCGTCAGGATGACTTCGGAACAACTCAATGAACTCGGTGAAGCACTATCAATCCTAAGTGCCAAATCGAGTGTTCTAAAAGAAAAAACGGAGCTCAAACAACTTGCCGAAGAGAATCACGAGGCTGCTGAAGAGGTGGGTGATCATGCTTGACTATTTTTCGGGCGCGTTAGATTTCCTTTTTTGAAGAAAAATCATCCACAAATTCGCTGGAATGGATTATTGATCATCGCTTGTTGCCATTAAAGCCTGAAAATACCAATTCTGCCGCTTTAGTAAAGAGAATCCAGAAGATGATTCAACAAATCGATCAACAAATAGAGGAGTATGACACGGAAGTGGGAAATCGAATGCATCAAATTAACATTGGGCAAGACGGAAAAATCGGCGTTGCAGACTTGAAAAAAGCTTTGAGGGCAATCAAACATCGGTGAGCGATCGTATTTGGATTTTGAGTAATCGCATAGACACCACCCAACTGACTTTCATCAAATATGCCTTATTTCCGGCAAAATACAAACAACGTGCCTGTACGAAGTCCATCGGATGAAGCGATTGAAGTCCTGATTGATAAACTGGACGTTGATCATGACGGATTTGTACCTCTAGACCACGTTATGTCACTTGCCGAAGAGGAAGGACTTGGGATCGTTTTTTCGGAGGATGATCGCGAATCCAAATCTAAGGAAATACTGTCGAAGGGTAGAAAGTTGAGGGATGACGTTGTCCTTAACAACCAGCAATCAAACATCGGCCGGGATCAAAAACATTCCTCTACTTCCTCTTCAAAGCTCGACATTAATCACACCACTCCCAAAGACGATGTCAAACCTAAAAAATCCGATATAGTCGAGGATCCGTGATGGATTAGTTCCTCGGTTGGTCTCCAACACTGAGCCCTAGGGTATTTCCTAACACTTTTTTGACTGCTTCTGGTCTGCACCTCCATAGATTGATTGACACATAGATTGAAACATTCATTCCAAATACACCATTTACCAGGGTATTGCCCCCAACTTTGGGGACTTGAAAAATAAATTGGTTTTCAGTGGAATTCCCATGTGGGTCAATTGCAAAATTTGACCAAGGTTTCTGCCCAACCCCATGAGGTTTGAATAACAAATAAGTAAATAAAGATGAGAACAAGTCCAAAGAACTAGATATATCACCCAAATCTCAGATTGTGGGATGAATGGATTTTGAAATCTTGTTGTAAAAACTTGTATTGGTTCTAAAAGACACTTGGTTGTTGGGTCTTTATGTGACGCTTACCCTTGTTGAGTTGCTTGATCTACTGCTTGAGAAAGATACATGTTACTGACCATGGGTGGACACCAAGTCTTGCAGAGAAAGGAACAAGACTTCATTCTTTCTGACCTTGATTATTTTGATTAGGAATGAGAGTGGAAACATTTAGGGTGCACTCAGATCCACACAAAGTGTCATGTACTGTCATGAAGATCCAGGATTTTCATGACAGTAAATGATGGTTGTATAGTGCTGTATGGTTGGTGTGTTTGGAGTCCACTTGACACAAAATCCCCAAATGATGCTACTCAACAGTCCTTTAGCTTTCAGGTCTCTCATGGGCCAAAATTGTCTGATGCAAGCTCTCCTGAGCAAGCTCCCAGCCCCTTCACCTATCCCCAGCCTCATATCCTCATTGGCCCTCCACTCACCCCTCAATCACCACCAGACCCAATTGGTCATCCTTGCCAAAGACACCCCTGACCTTACACATACCTCCATCAGTTGCAATACTGCCAGATTGCCCTGAAACTCCCATATCACCCACCATCCCAACCACTCTCCTCCATCACAGTTCCTGTTGAATTTGAGCCCAGACTAGGTTGAGATCTTTGGGGGTAGAGGAGTTGGAAGGATTTTTTTTTTTTTTTGGCCTTGGGAATTCTCTATGTCCATTGTATTGATATTGATGGTATTATGAATCATGAAGGAAGGCCAATCTAGATGGAGAGTGAGAAGAAGGTGGGCAATGTCTGGCTCAATGGGTGTGGACTCACAGTCAACAACACACACAAGGCAACCAGATTTTGCTTGTGGATGTCACACATGTTGGACCCAAAGATAGAGTTGAGCCATACTGGATTTTGTGGGGGAATTGGAGATTATGGTAGCCTGATCTAGCATATGATGATGATTATCTGTGATGCATTGTGTGGGTCCAAATGCACCCTTACTCAAAAAAAAAAATATCAGATTTATTTTGAAGGGGGAGGTTATTTTTGACTAGATCAGAAATCAAGGGGGTCAGTGGAATGGAAAGAGAGCTTCTAGGTTGGTGAGTGTAACATTAGCAGAAAGTGTGGTTGCCACCCATATGTGGAGTTTTCACTCCAAACACCCATCCTACAATCCATAATGCTCAGCATGACTTCTGGGGAGAACCCTAATCAAAGGCTATCAAGACTTGAGTAGGAAAGTTTCCTAGAATCCTAGCTGGTAAGAGTTTACTTTTTTTTTTGGCTTGGATTGGCTGAGAGGAATACAATAGATTTCTGGAAGGAAGTGTTGGACTAGATCAAACTAAAAGGGCTAGATAAAAGAAAAATAGCCTGAGCTTTGAGAAGGAAGAATAAACAAAAAAAAATATGCAAACATACCAAGAAAGATCAAAGAGGGACAGAAGGGTTGGATTAGATCTGAAAGGCTTGAGTTGGAGTGATAGGCTTGGGTAGCAATAGAGCCAAAATAGTTTTGGACAAATTGGTGATCAGAAGGGATGAAAAAAATAAATCAAAAGTAGGACTGAAGGTTGCAAGGAGGAGGTTGTGATGGGTGGGTAAGAAGAGAAGAGGAGAAGGAGGATAGAATGAATCAAAGTTGATGTGATTTTTGTGATTATGAATTAGGATTTCTGAGGAAGAGAGCATTGTTGTAGGGTAATCAGTGAATGGTTTTGGAGTGGAGTAGGTTATTCTCTAAGGTTTGAAGCCAATGGTCCTAGTGCGTTTGTAGACAGTATGAAAGAAAGATAAGAGAATACAAACAAATTTCAGAGGATCATAGAAAGCATGCAAAAAGAAGGAAGAGAGACTAAGGAAAAGGGGGGTAAAAGAGAGACTAAGGAAAAGGGGGGTAGAAGAGAGACTAAGGAAAAGGGGGGTAGAAGAGAGACAAACCAAAAGTAAATAAAAACAGCAGAAAAGAGAGAAAGGAATGAATGAAATGAAAGAAAAGAAAGAAAAGAAAGAAAAGAAAGAAAAGAAAGAAAGAAAGAAAGAAAGAAAAGAAAGAAAAGAAAGAAAAGAAAGAAAAGAAAGAAAAGAAAGAGAAAGAAAGAAAAGAAAGAAAAGAAAGAAAAGAAAGAAAAGAAAGAAAAGAAAGAAAAGAAAGAAAAGAAAGAAAAGAAAGAAAAGAAAGAAAAGAAAGAAAAGAAAGAAAAGAAAGAAAAGAAAGAAAAGAAAGAAAAGAAAGAAAAGAAAGAAAAGAAAGAAAAGAAAGAAAAGAAAACAAAGAAAAGAAGGAGAGGGAGAAAAAGAAATAAGGTGGGGGAACAAAAAGAAAGGAAGAGGAGAAGAGAATAGGTTAAAAAAAGGATCAAAAGAATGGGGGGGAAATGAAAAAAAGAAGGGGGGAAATGGGGAGGAAAGAAAAAGATAACAATGAAAGATAGAAAAATGGAAAGAAAGAAAAAAGGAGAAGAAAGAAGAAAAAAGAGAAAAGAGAAAAGAAGAGAAAAGAGAACAGAAAAGAAAAGAAAAAAAAGAAAAGAGAGAAAAGAGAACAGAAAAGAAAAAAGAAGAGAAAAGAAAAAAGAAAAAAGAAAAAAGAAAAAAGAAAAAAGAAAAAAGAAAAAAGAAAAAAGAAAAAAGAAAAAAGAAAAAAGAAAAAAGAAAAAAGAAAAAAGAAAAAAGAAAAAAGAAAAAAGAAAAAAGAAAAAAGAAAAAAGAAAAAAGAAAAAAGAAAAAAGAAAAAAGAAAAAAGAAAAAAGAAAAAAGAAAAAAGAAAAGAAAACAGGACCATCATCATGTTGAGCTTAGTCAACTGGAGTGGGCAGCTGGATGATGGAACAGTCAACACAAGCAATGTGATTTCTTTAGCTTTTTCAACATCCTTTCAAGTTCCTGGTTCTGCCTGCTTCAACAATAAAAATTCCAACAACTTTTGTCCACCCACTGCACTCCTAGAGAGAATGACAAGGAGATAAAATCTGGTACATGCCAAAATGAGAGATACACAAAGGGCACTATGACCCAATACAAACAAGTGATCCAAATTAAAACCCCTTTACTTTTCAGCAGAATTCATACCAGAAATCTCCTGAACAAGAATTAGTTGTCTGTGCTTGTTGGCTTTGAATATGATTGATAGCTCCTTGTTTTGCTCTCTTCAGAAACATCCATCTACTATTTGCATCAATCTGAAGACCATAAGCCTCTGTGTTAATTTTAGAACCCACCCACCAACTCCCAATTCCCCTGGCCTCAAGAACTTCAGTCAAAATACTGGTGAAATTCAGAACCAGATCCTAATCACAGCATGGAAGGCAGACTCAAGAAGTTCCTTGGCAATAGTTTCATTCATGGTCATTAGACTCAGACTTCAATATGGCCATATCAAAATAATGTAAGCATTAGCAAATCAGCACTTTTAGCTGTGGTTTATGTTGAGATATGATCAATGCTTTCATGCAGTCTTCAGGACCTCAGTCCCTGCATGCTTGTAGTTGGTTACTCGTTCATCATATGTCCTCACAAAGTGACATTGTCATTGACCTCTAAAAGCATATCTTGATCACTGGGAAGCAAGCATCCTTAGTTTAGTTGATAGTACACTTGCCATGCACATGAGAGACCTGGGTTCAATTCCCAGAGTACACATGGTATTTTCACATTCTTACTGTCTAATCTTCATGATATTTGGGGTCAGCCAAAAAAGCAAACAATGGGACCAAATTCTAGAAATGAATGGTTGTTGCTTAAACCAATACAATACAGCGTCTAAGTCCCAACAGAGGGCTGGCTTGTTGGGAGTCCATTTTCTTCCTTCACCAGGTCAAGTTTGTTTCTTTCCAGAGTATTTGAACAAGGACGTTTTTAGCAATTCAAATATTTGTTCTTGATAACCGATAAATGATACTCAATCTTTGTAAGCACTTCATTTAATTTGTCATCACATTCGACGTCATCACCCTCTCGGGAATTCGCGCCACCACCATTCTTGCAACCGGGTTTTTCTAGCTGGGGGACATCTAAGGTATAGGTGGGTCCATAGGTCACTTCATTTTTAACGCCCAATGGGATTTCCACATCCAAACTCAACTTTCTACCGAGCTGATCGATTCGCCATGTTGATTTGATAAGTCAGGAGCGCAGGGAACTATCAGTGAGGCCTACTTGCCATTCATAAACAATTGCAACATCGAAACTGGTTTTAATCACTAACCGCTACGGAAGTAAAGTACGTCCAAGCTCGTGCCACATTTGGAGTATGATACCCTCCACCTCCCAAGAGCAATATTTTTTGACCTAGGGCCAGTGACTCCTGGATCACAGCTCCTACACAGTCGCCCATTTCTTCAAGCCCCATACCCCATAAACGACCCCCGATCGGATCACCAGCAAGTCCATCAACTCCACATTGAATGACTAGTGCTGATGGCTTGTAGGCAGAAATCAGGGGCAATACGACTCGATGACACGCAGTGCGTAAGGATCCAGGATGTTTGATCGGGATATTGAGGGCATGTGAAGCAGCTGGAGAAGGGGGTGCTGGACCGGATGATTCCACCGATCCACTGAGAGGATAAAACCCGCCTTCGGGGTCGTGTAAGTGAACTGAGACCGTCAAGACCTTTGATGTCGACAAATACGCCAACTCGACGGCTTCCGGGCAGAAAATCGGCAAGGTAAATTAGTTTAAATCGACACAGGATTGATAAGATGCCTAATTTAGATACAAGGATGAGTGAGGAAATCTCGAGGATTACCGTCACCGTGATGAATGTCCAAAATGTCGAGATAAAGGATTCTGTCAAGTTTTTTGACCGTTTGATCTGTCGGTGGTTTTCGAAGTTCAGATATTGCCAGGGCAATATCGTTCACATAGCAAAAGCCAGCGGCGCACGATGGTTGAGCATGATGCCTGATGAAACAAGCGCATTCAAATCAAATGTTGGTACTTTCGACTCAGCGCCAATCGATTGAACCATATTACATGTCGAGATGTAAAAATTATCGATTTTAAAACTGTAAGAACCTACTCTAAAGGATATGCACCACTCTACTCCTTACCTGCCACCATCCCATACTATCCCGATGTCGGCGCGATCTTCCCTTAGCTCTTGAGAAATTTCTCGTGAAGCACCAGCCACGGCCAAGACATATTGAGCCATTTGAGGAAAGGGAGGACAATCCTAGAGTCGATGGAGTGAAAAGAGGGGGAAATCACACATCAGCAATCCTTATAACGTGAATGAGCTTGTTTCCGGCAAGCAGGATATCGTTCGCACATGTTCGAGGCCAAACAGTTCAAATTTTTGGTCATTAGCCCTCCGAGGGTGGGAGTCATCTGAGCCTGTTCCATCATCTTCGTTGTCCTCGTGGTCAGCTATACCGTGCCCTTGTAGCAGCGAATCTGTTCCATAAAATTAGTTTAGATGTAGAACGAAAGGAAATCCAGACGGTCAGCAAGATATTCGAGTCTCTGATATAGGCACAAACTTGGACAAAGATGAAGGAGGTTCTGTTTCGATGCCCTTTCTTTTCTAAATTCGTATACGAAGATTCGGTACGCACCCACATACTCGGGATCATGAAATTGCACCAAGTCTTCACGACTGGCAGGTTGAGTGCGCACCACCCTGGCCAAGTTGACGTGATTTTCCTCATGGGTCTTAGCAAGCCTACCTCCCTTGGGGCTCAAAAGGCCAAAAGACTCGACCAAGTTGTGAACTGCAGTTGACCGACCCTTGTTGGATGGTAGTTGGTCAAGAGCTTCGAGATCTCGCGGCAGGGCGTAGACACAACGCGCTGCATTCATGGCCAAGACAGACCGAGAAGAAGTCGAGACGAGGGTTGTCCTGCCAGGCGGAAGGAGATGAACTGGGTAGAGGAAGTTCCCGAGAGTCACTCGACCAGTCGTCACTTCATCCTCGATCGAGGAGGCCTGGTTCGTTTTGCATAGTCGCATTGAAATCGGAATTCCAAGGGCGTGGGGAAACCTTTACATATCTTCAGGAAAGAAAAACTAGAAATTACAATAAATTTACCAGATCCTGCTCCAATGCCAGGTTATCCCTGATACTCCTACTCCTCCACACTAACTATCTGCTCTGAAATCACTACTATCTTCTTTGGCAATTGTTTTCACCTATGCTCTGCAACTTTTCTGCTGAAAATAAATACTGTCAGAACCTCTTCCCTCATAAACTCGGCACTCCAATGTAACAAGATTCTCTGCAGATGATAATGGTATTTATCTTTCTTGCCCGAATGTATCACGTATGTATGATGATTTCTGTGATCAATGATCTGATCTCTCCTCAATGTGGGACCTTCCTCAAATAGTAAATAAAACCAAGAGATGGTAGGAACACAAGAAGAAGCCCCTCCCATCCACCTGGACCTCTGCATGCTGAAAATCCTCCTATGATCAATTCCAAAAACCATACTAATGGTGATTGGCTATTTTTTCCATCTACAAAAGCTTACCTGCCAAACCACCTTGGTGAAGCATCCCTTGTTTAATTCCCCTTGACTAATGTTGTGTCCTTGGAATCCTTGACTTTCCCTGGCCATTTTCCCAATAATGACCTTCCCCTACCCATCACATCCTTACTCCATAGTTGCCAACTGCATGAAACTTTTCTTCTTCCACATCATACCATCAATTTCCTTTGCCCTGCATCTTACCTGTGTCCTATTGCCTTTGAACCAAATTTTACCTGTTTCTTATTTTATTGGAATCCAACCAACAAAAAGCATTAGTACCAAAAGTGTGGAATGATCCATTGGAAAGTCCTCTTTGAATTCAAGAGTGTGAAGTGCTTTTTTGTGCATTGTGGTGAGGATAGGAGGTCATGAAGGAACAAAATAGAAGAGATGTAGAGCTCTTTTGGCTACATAGGAAGAAGATAATGTAAGATAGGGTGGCTACAGGAGGCAGGTTGGTATTTGCAGGTTCATGGAAAACAGTTCAAAGTTCATTCAAGTTACTTATTGCAGAGTCTTTCCTTTTAGAAGTGCATCAGTTTCAGAGGTAAGGAAAGCAGAAAAGTAGAAATTGTGGAGATAGAAGGCAGAAGAATAATACTAGCAGAACATGGTTCACTTGGATGCAAAATGCATAACAACATGGGAAAACCAGACTTGGAATGCAAGAGTTGTGGCAGCAAGAAAATATTATTGGTACAAGGGGCAGCAGAAATCAAATAAGGCCAAGGACACTGTATTCATTCATAGGAGAGGATGTTTCACCAAGGCAGATTGGTGAGTAAGACATTGGAAATACTACTCAAGGAAATTGCTGGTTGATATGATCAGGGTAGTGGTGTTGGAGGACCATGGCAAATACAATAGAAGTACATGGGTGGTGTGAGATGGAAGTATAATAGGGTGTATCAAAGTTAAACAAAACCACCGTTTTTTAATGGCAGGTTTCAACCCAAATCCGCCATTAAAAATCAAAAAAACCAACTTATTTCACATCAGGAGTGTCAAAGTTACCTGAAAATAAATGGGTTTTTTCAAATAAAGTATATCAAGGCCTTCAACAGCTCAACCATGCATCATTCCACATCATCACCCCTGGTTTCATCCTCCAACCTTTTTGGAACACTTCATCACTGTCATTGCTTCATTGCTATTCTCATCACTTCATCACTCTCATTGCTTCATTGCTATCCTAATCACTTCATCACTCTCATTGTTTCATTGCTATCCTCATCACTTCATCACTCTCATTTCTTCATCACTTCATCACATCATCACTCTCATTTCTTCATCACTTCATCACTCTCATTGCTTCATTACTCCATCAATATCACCTTGCTTTATCACTGTCATCACTTTATTTCTTTCATCACATCCATCCTCTCATTGCTTCATTTCTTCATCACTTCATCCCCCCTTTCATCACATCCTAACTGTCATTGCTTTAATCCTTCATCACATCATCCCACTTACTCTTTTTAAATGGCCCCTCAGCAACACTCCCCCCACAAGTCCACTCAACCAAAGCAAACATCCCCCAGGAACTCGACATCCAACAATCCTCCCCCATCAGCTTCCAAAGGCTCAAGTCAGCTCAAGAGAGCTGATCACATCATTCTGATAAACTGGCTCAAAATTATTTCAAACTACAATGCTTGCTTTGGATCCAACAATGAAAAACAAGTTGGCCAACCTCCATCCTCTAAGGTTAATGGTTATCTCCTGATGGCCAATGTATTCAAGAATAAAACCAAAGGTAGGCTGGATCTTTCATCCAAACAGATACAGGAGCAATTCAAGAACTATCAAACCAAGTACAAAAGAGCCCACTCAATGTCAATCTCCACTGGCTTTGGTATCACCAACTTGGATAAAGCCAAGGGAATCAACTTGGTGGTTGATAATTTGGACTCCATTTGTCCTTTTTATGTTCAAATGGATGAAATCTTTGGAAAGAAGGCCAATATCACCCCTTTAGCCACTTTTGACGCCCAACAATCTGATTCAGTTGATGCTGAGGACCTGGCTGTGGATGCACAACCTAGCAATGATGATCCCAATGAAACCTATGAGTGACCCTAATCTGATGTGGAGGAGGATATTCCAACAGAATCAGCTATAATCACGTCTACATCAGAATTGATCAAAAATTCAAACCCTTCCTTGGACCCCTCACTTCCTTCTTTGGATTGCTCTCTTCTTGGGGTGGAAGAAATTAACAACTTGGCAAATGAGGAGCAAGTTATTCCTGTATTGCCACTACCATCAACATCTGCTGAAGTAAGCACCCAAGTTCTTTTCTCTTCTGTCTGGTAAATACTGACTATATTGTAAAATAACAGCCTCATCTGTTCCTGATTGGCCAAAAACTCAAGCCAATGGGGCCTCCCACATCCCCTTCAAATGAGAGTGAAAACACTCCCACACAAACCTCCTCTGCAAAGGGAAAGTGAAAGGCATCCAGTTCAATAAACCTCAACCCCAATAGCCGTCAAAAGCAGAGAAAAACTTCAAATTTTTCTTGCTTTGAGGATATCATGGAGAAGCAAGATTCGAGTAAGTTCATTGATTGATTTTACTTGCTTTCAAAATCAAGCTCATTCCTATTCCCCTCCAAAAAACAGTGAAATCACAAATAGAATCCAAAAAACTTCAATTTGAAAAGGAGAAGTGGGATTGTCAACTGGCTATGGATTGTAAAAAGTGGAAAGATGAGAGTTTGGCTCATCAAAACAAGTTGGATGCTGAGTGGAAAATCAAACAGGCCAAGCTGGAGTTTCAAAAAGAGGAAAAGGAGAAGGATCAAGAGCAAGACCAACTCAAAAAGGAGAGGGAAAGGCTAGCCACAGAAAAAAAAGATAGGTTATTGGTAGCCATGGAATGTATTGGTAGCAGTAGAACTGTGGATGAAATAAACAAAATTCCTCAATTGCTTGGTTTGTAAATATATATACTTTGATAAAAATTTTAAAAACAAAAACAAAAAATTTATTTTTGATTGCAACAACGTTTGAAAGTATTTTCAAAACCACCAATGAACAAATATTTTTTATTTTTATTTATATTTTTTTCCCTAAGATATATTTTGACACTGGCCAAGTCCTTGCTAGTGTTTTGAGTTGTTCTATTGATTTTCATGGACATGGCCATCCTAGTATGGGTGGCAGTATCCACTGCAGGAAAAGTACAGTGTTTGTACTTGTTCCCTGCCCAAACCATTTTCACAATACCCTTTTTTTTGAAATCAATCCCAAACCCCAAGTCTGGGAACACAAATTGGCCATTGGATACTTCATATTGACAACAAGGTTGTTTTCAATAATTTGTCCATTTGATTTTTGGTTGGGACCACAAGTAAAAAGGAATAGTCAGAGACATAACCTTGCTCAATATGGTGAAAGTTGTAGAAGGAGTCTGAGGTGAAGGTGATGTGAGGTGAGCAGTCAAAAGCAGTAAGACCAGATCCAAATTCCAATGAGGAGAAGGAAGGGATTTTGTTGTCCATCATAGATTCATGGTGGGAATTGAATGCAAGTTTGGCTAATTTTCAAAACATTTGGCGCAATATATGAGAGAACTTGTCAGACCTAAGGTTCAAAAAATAATACTGTTTAGGGGAGGATTTTACAGCATCTTTCTTCAAATATTGTCCAAATAGTTCAGAAGAGTCCATAAATTTTTGCCATCCAATTGCCCACATTTTCCCATCCCAATATCTTGAGGGACCAACATTTTTGACAAATTTTTTGGATTGGTGAAGGAATGTTGTTACTGAGCTGATGTCCTTCTTCTCTTGATCAGAGAGTTCATTCAAAGGTATAAATTGGATGATGGCAACCATAGCCTCATGATCCAATCAATCTTGAACATGTACTTTTCCAGAGCTGAAGAAATGGAATGGTTTGATCTTCTGTTTGGCCTGTTCCAACTCTTCAGGGGTGGGTTTTTGACTTTTCTTAAAAATGGATGGATAAATTTTCAAGGGATGTAGTTTGCGTGAAGAGAAAACAACCTTTTTTTTAATTGTTTCCTCAGTCACTTCCAATGCAATTTCAGAATCCCTCATTTCAGCCCTCCTTCTCTGGAAAGCCCTTTTCTTCCCACTTCTCTGTGTGTTTTTCAAAATATCTTGTTCCACCTTTTTCCCTCCTAACCGTATACTTTGATTGGGGTGAGGATCAAGATGGAAATCCATTAGTTGTAAAACTTTGAGTTTGGTGGGTGCAGAATGGGCCGTCAAGAAAGGGTGGTCAAAGCAGTGGAATGTCCAATTGCATTGCATTTAATAAAAAAAATGCAAAAAAAAGTCATTAGTCCAGTATAAACCACTTAGATGATCAAAAAACATAGAAAATAATAAAAACAATACCAGAAATTATCCTACCAAAAAAACAAAATTAAAAAAATAAAAAAAAACAAAAAAAAAAAATCATCAGTCTGGTATAAACCACTTAGATGATCAAGGATTTTATTGGATTCCACTTGGTATGAGTGACTCCCAAAGGGGATGGTTTTACTAATACATAAAGAGCTAGTTTCATTCCATACAAATAGGATTCCCCATTTAAGGGGGTGGAGTACTTTACAGACTTGTTAGGGTGTGTATTTTATCCTGGGGGAAAGGCTCAAGAGGGACTACACTCTTATGTGGTTGCAGTTTCATTGTGCCCAGTGCAGTTCACTCCCATGGTGTGTGGTGGAGCAGAAATAAGCCTGCTGAGAGACCCAAGTGTGGTCCAACTCACATAATAGGCAAGGTAACAGAATTTGGGCTGTCAGAACCCAAGTTTGGTCCACCCATATAGTAGGGCAGGGGCAGGAATTTGGACTGGGTGAATTCAACTGTGGTCCAGGTGCACTGATTAAATAAGCAATACCCCCCCAAAACACACTTGACTTCCTCCCATCACTCCTCAACACTTTTCAACACTCCTCACCCAATTTTGAACACAACTTTTGAACACACCTCACCTAGCTACACTCTCACTTATAAAGTGTTTTCCAACACTCCTCACCCCTCTCACTACTGATCAATTTTCAAGTCTGACAAAAGAAATTGTTTTCAAACACTCAATAATACATCTGCCGTGACTTGAACACAGGTCCTAAGCAGATCCACTATGGAAAGCTCAGATGATAACCCCTACAATACAAACAATAGATGACTCTAAAAACATGATGATTACCTGGGGAACCAGAGTATTCACACATGGTCCCCCACTGCACTACTGACTTGGCTCTACAATGTTTGAATGCACAGATCAGACAGGATGAAGTAAGTTCATTGTGGCATGGCCCCAGATAGAATACAGAGAATTTTTTGGGTATATAAGAGGAATCCTCAATTGGCCAGAGTAAGCCCCATTTTGTTGCCCCTCAATGTATGAGAGGTGACCACATCACTTTGGTTTATGAATCTTTTTCTGGGGACTTTCTCCTTGTGTTGAAATGAGAGCAATATTGCTGATAGTATAACACAAAAGAAGGGTCCTTGGCCTTTTGGATTGAATTTTTTTTCCCGGCCCCAAGGTTGAATAGACCTAAATTCAGCTAGCCCTAAAGTAAATGCAACTGAAATTTTTTCTAAGTTGGTTAATTTAGATTTTTTTTCAACAAAAGTTTTAGAATCTGGTGAATTTGTTGAAAAACCAAAGGAGCATTCTAACCAGACCTAAAGCAAGGCTTAGGGGTAGTTCAAGCAAGTTAAGTTTTATGAAAAGCCCTAAAGTAAAGTTTGTCAAAAGTTCAAACAAAGTTGAAAAAATCTTTAGAACAAGGGCTGAACCTCAGTGGATTGTAGCAACAAGGCTGCTCTACCACTTACAGTACCCTGTTCCAATTCAAGTCACCTGCAAAGGATTTACCCCTGCACATATTTTCAATAATATAAGTTGGATAACTAACCAAGTCTTTCCACTTGATCAGTTGGGACCAACAGATAATGGTTCACAAGTTTAAAAGTTCTATTTCAAGGCATTTATATAAGATGCTGTTGATGTTTTATCTGCTTTCATGCTCATTTTCAGCCCTGTCATTGTGTTTATTCCATATTTTATTTACTTGTTTCACACCTTGTGTTCTGTGTCCTGCTTGTCTCTGAACCTCTTGTTGTAGTTCATTCAACTGTACTGTCACTTGTCCTGTCACCTGTCTTACGCACCTGAAGAATAACTCACCTGCGACTATCCAGCAACTACTCAACTCCAGCAACTACACAACTCACCTAAAAGATGAGCAACCATCTCAAAACCAATGCCAGATCACTCAGACTTGAACACATGGCCAACTCCTTGTACACAACTTTGATCACCAAACAATCAAGATCTGAAGACTGAACTAAAGGAGTCAGCTCAACAGTCCTCCAAAACTATCTACCACCAGTCTCAGAATTATTCTTTGGTTGGATCAGTCTACGTCAAATCCTCATTAACTGCTCTGTTCTACTCAATCTCATTAAAGGTCATCATCCGGCCTGTAGAACAATCAGTTACTGTTTGTGTTCCTTACGGTTTCTTTCTTTATTTCTTTACTCTATTTGTGTTCAAATTTTCTGACCTCATATTGTGATCTGAAATAAATTAGCCTGGTCTAGGTTTTCCAATTCTTTAAATCTTTTACAGATGCATGGGAAAAAATCATTCTTTATAGCACAGATTCTGGCTTAGAGGTATTCAGCCATAATCCAACACATGGTAGCTTCACACCATTGTCCTCTCAAACAGTTGTAAGTACCAATTACATGAATGAATGGTTCCTCTTTTACTAAGTTCAATTGCTATTAAAAGGACGCTCCATCAGTAGGGTAAAACTAACCTGTCTCACAACGGTCTAAACCCAGCTCACGTTCCCTATTAGTGAGTGAACAATCCAAAACTTACCAAATTCTGCTTCAGTATGATAGGAAGAGCCAACATTGAAGGATAAAAAAGAAACTTTGCTATAAACACTTGGCTGCCACAAGCCAGTTATCCCTGTGGTAAATTTTCTGGAACATCTTGATTTAAATTCTAAAGGACTAAAGGATTGATAGGCCAAACTTTGATGGTTTGTATTCAGACTTGAAAATCAAAATCAAGGTGACTTTTACCCTTTTAATCTAATTGATATTTCTGTTCTCAATGAGTCCCCCTCAGGACACCTGCTTCATTATTTAACAGATTTTCTGCCCCAGCCAAAGTCCCCACCTGACAATTTCTTGAACTCAGATCAGCCCAAAAAGGACCTTGAATGCTAAAAATTGGTATTTTATTCCCAGCTCTGCTTCATTGAATAAGTAAAAAGGAAATAAAGGTAGTGGTAGTTCACTGGCGCTTAAGATCCCACTTATTCTACACCCTCTATGTCTTTTCACAATGTCAAACTAGAGTCAAGCTCAACCAGGTCTTCTTTCCCCACTGATTCTTCCAAGCCCATTCCCTTGGCTGTGGTTTTGCTAGATAGTAGATAGGGACAGTGGGAATCTTGTTAATCCATTCATGTGCCTCAATAATTAGATGACCAGGCATTTGGCTACCTTAAGAGAGTCATAGTGACTCCCGCTGTTTACCTGCGCTATGGAAAGTAGGAAGGTGAAAATCTCCTAGTTTTCCTCAAGTTCTGGAATCAATGGTCCTAGCATCTGTAAGGATAAGGATAATCCAGTAAAGAGAGAGATAGAGAGAGATAAATTTCCTTCCTTTCCTTTCCTTTCCTTTCCATATCCTTTGCTGTATCCATCCATCCATCCATGAATCAATATGTATATCCCTCCTACAAGCTGGGGTTGAGAGCACGGACTTTATACCCACCCTTTCAACCCTATCCTAAGTACAAGCGCAACAAAAAATAGAAAATAAAAACTAAAAACCAGAACCCTAGCCTAACCCTAACCCTTTCCCATGCCGCAATCACCCTCCAGCCCGCCTAACCTTACACACACCTGGTTCATCCTGCTCATGATGCAGCCCTCCACTGCGCCCTACTCAGAGCCCCCCGTGTTGTCCGTATCCATCCGGCGCACTGCGTGATTTCCTGCACCGTGCTTGTGTGCACCCGGCCTGCTCCTATAGCCTTTCCCATACCGCAACCTTCTTCAAGCCTGCCTACCATTACACACACCCAGTTTGTCCTTCTCATGACGCGCCCTACTGGGAGCCCCCCACGTTCTCCTTATCCGCCCAGGGCGCCACATGATTTCCTTCCCTGCAAGTTGGCCCGTGCTTGCACGCACCCGCCCCAGTCCTATAGCCCCAATTTCCCCACTCTATCCTCCCAAACTATCTGCCTGCAAACCTGGTTGGGATGGCTCCATTCTTGGGTCTCCAATGTCCAAGCGGGCTGCAATGAGAATGCCAACCATGGCAGGGTTCCTCATCCAAGGCTATATAACAACACCACAGCGCTTGGTTGAATTTCTTCACTTTGACATTCAGAGCACTGGGCAGAAATAAAATTGTGTCAACACCACTTTCTGGCCATCACAATTCTATGTTTTAATTAGAAAGTCAGATCCCCCTTGTCCGTTGTGGTGTTGTATTTATAACCTTGGATTGGGAGCTGTGTTGCAGGCTGCGCGCTCAGCAGTTGGGCAGGTTGGGCTCAGCATTTGGGGTGCGCGCCGTCTCAGCAGCAGCGGTTGAGGGCTCAGCGGCAGGGATTGCGGGGCTTGGCACCCGGTGCGGGTTGGGCCTACTCTGGGGGGGGCGCCGGGCCGCAACCCGCCCAGGGAACGCGGACCAAGTGATGGAGCCGGCCCGACCAAGCTTGCGGGGGGCTAGTCTGGAAGGCAAGGGCGAGGCAATCAGGGGTTATACGCGCCGGGGAGGTTTGCGCAGGCATAAGCGCAGGCCGACTCACAGATCACGGGATCCAAGGGCCCGCTGTGGAAACCAAAGGGGCAATACCCCTGAAGTTGTCCTCAAGTTCCGGAAGTTATTAATTGAAGCTTCTGTAAGGAGATTGGATGCAGCCGGTAAAGAGAGAGAGAGAGAGAGAGAGAGAGAGAGAGAGAGAGAGAGAGATAGAGTGATAATAAGATGAATTCCTTCCTTTCCAATCCAATCCAATTGGATCTGATCCGATGTGATCATGAGTGAAGTAAGTGATCCCCCCTACAACCCAGAGTTGAGAGTGAAGTATTTAAGTCCTCCCTCTTGACCCTAACCTAAGTACAACCACAAGTAAGCAAGAATGATGAAATACAACCCCTAAGCACAGAACCCTAGCCCAACCCTACCCCTCCAACCCTTGCCCCATAACCCATGCCCTTTGATATCAATTGTACGCCCGGTTTGCCTGCCCGCGCGCATCCGCCCAAAAACCCGTTCCAGGTACCCGGGGCGTACCCGCGTGATCCAATCCGCGCATCTTGCAATGCGCGATCCGCTTGATCTGCGCAAGGCGTCCAATCCGCGCAAGCCTTCCGATCCGCGCAAGCTTTCCAATCTGCGCAATCCGTCCGGTCCGCGATCCGCGCAATCCGTCCGGTCCGCAATCCGCGCAATCCGTCCGTCTCCCGTCTCTAGGTGCTGAGCCCAACCCAACCGCTGCTGGGCCTACCTGACTGCTGCTGAGCCCGCAGCGCGGCTAGCCGCGGCAAGGCTCTACCCATTGCTAAGTGTGCTGCCGCTGCTGAGCCCGCCCCTATTGCTGAGTGCGCTGCCCGCAGCCCTTTCCCAACTTGCGTCCATAAAAGAGCACCACATCCCCCCCCAACTTGAGTTCTGTCCCCAGAGATCTCCCACCATCTCACCTTCCATAGTTGCACCCCCTCCCCCACTCCTTGCCAGCAAGTACACTACCCCCCCCCTTCTCCCTTGCTCTCTCCCATGGCGTCCTGCACCTATTGCAGCCGGAACAACCTTGTCTTCCGGATCATTCCTGGCCGTCGCGCATGCATCCCTTGCCGCGCAGGCCACCACCGTTGCTTGCTGAGTGATGGTATGCCGCGTGCTTGTCCGTGTGCCCAACCCCGACCCCGACCGCGCAAGAGGGCCCGTTGCGACTCGTTTGTGGTTTTGAGCAACAAGGAAATTTCAAGCCACAAGTGGACCCTGGCCGGCTCCCTGCCCCACGCTCCTCCTGGCCCATCCTTGCGCGAGAGCCATGACTTGGGCTCACTGTACCGTTGTGCTGGGCCTCCAAGACGCGCGGACTTCCCGAACTTTGCGGCGTATCAGAACGCGGCTCAAACCTGGGTGGCCCGGGTCCGCATCAACCAGCCCGCGATGGACCCGCAATTCTTCACTCGTCCGGCTGCTCCTCCTCCGCCTCCTCCACAACCAGCCCCGCCACCGCTTTCACCATCCCCAGCTCCGTGTTCCTCACCCAAGCCGGCCCGTCAACCATCCCCTGTTGTGGTCCCTTCATCGCCCGAACAGGCTCCTGTCCCCAACGCCGCTCCAGGCCCAGACCCCACTCCCCTGGCTGGTACTCCCAAGATCTCAGACTTCATTCCAATTGTTCCGGCAGTCCCACTCGCAAGGTTTGACGCGATGGCAAACAACGCAGATGGACTCCTCCGGAGGTTCCTAGCCGCACCGCATGGTCACAACGCCGACTCCCGGCGCAAAATTCTGGCCTCATTCCGCAACCTGGTTGCTGCGGCTCGCTCGGACGCGGTGAGGATGATGAGAGCTGGACTTACTTAGACGGATTGCCCCCCTCTCCCTTCTTTTCCTTCTCTTATCCTTTCTCCTTTGTATTTAGCACCTATACACAAAAAGACACACGTTGTGCGCAATTGAGTAGCCTTTGGGCTTGTGAGTCCCTGAGAGAGAATAAGAACCGCGCGCAAGATCCGCGCCTTCAAGAGAGAAGATCCGCGCCAGTGAGAGAAATTGGCAAAGGTGAGAAATCCGCACCAGTGAGAGAAATCGGCAAAGGTGAGAAATTGGCACCAGTGAGAGTCTGAAAGTGAGAAATCCGCGCCAGTGAGAGTGTCCGCAAGAGTACATGGAGAGACCTTGACGCGCCCGCGCGCTTACGCAATCCTCAAGAGAGACAGGAAGAGAAAAGAAAGAAAAAAAGGAAAAGGAAGAATGAATAGATAAGAAGGAACAAGAGAAAAAAAGTTTTTTTTTTTTTTTTTTGAGCCCGTGTCCTGCGTCCCACTCCAACCTTCCACCCCTCCCTAGCTTCCCCCCCAACTTTGCCGCTGTCCTCAGCCAACCGCGCCCCCTATACCCATCACCAGATCCGCGGCGCGTTGCCTCAACCAATCCCGCACGGGCCTCGTTTGCAAATTGTTGTCCCAAACCGCCTAGGTGCACCTCCCACCGCCAAGACCCTCCTGCATCCTTTGAGATTTGAGCCCATCCGCGCCCAAAACCCAAACAAAAGCAAACACCCCCAGACGTCCTTACCACAACCCGCTGTGGAGGAGGAAAGAGGCTTTGAAACCCTTTCAATCCCAGCCCTCTCCTCCCCCACCCCGTCCACACAACATTCCTCGCCCTTTGCAGTTCCCGGGGCCTTGTTCTCCCCTCCGGAGATTTCTGACGGCTCCCTGCCCGCCGGACTGCGCGTGACCGCTTGATCCTTCCGCTTGGCCCCACCGTCTGTCCATTCCGCGCCCGTCCTTTCCGTTGCTGCCACTACCCTTTCCAAATGCACGCTCCCAGCCGTCGCAGAGGTCCGGCTTGGGTTGTGATTCTCCGAGGCGTTGTCTGTCTCTTCCTCCGCCGCGTGTACCTTCTTTGCAAGATCCGTCCACCGCTTGCCAATTCCCAAACCGCACGGAGCATCCATTTCCCGTTCCGTTGTCCTTGCCCGCTTCCTGTCAGTAGGCCACACCGGTTCTGTCGAGTCCCGCTTCCCCAACACGTACTTAGCTCCCACTGGGGAAACCAATTCTGCGTTCAAATCCGCTGTCCGGTCCCTCTGTCCCGTCTGCCAATGGTTGTTGTCCTCCCCATTTGCGCACACGCAGGGCGCAGACACGCTGGGAGACTGAATACTCTCCAGATAGGCCTCAAGGCCCATTGCCACCTCCGCGAGTTTGCTAGCCCAAGAGATGGTTGCCGGTGGTGGGGCCAGAACATACTCTGCCCTTTAGTACTCCAGTTCTGCGTAGTCCACTTCTGCTTGCAACCGGATCCCGCCGCGCGCACCTTCCTTGTAACGTTGAGTCAAATATGCAGGTAAATCCATGGGGTAGCACGGAGGCCGTGGGAGGAGGAAGGAAGAGAAGCGGCTGTTTGTAGCATCCATGAGTACCTTTGAGAGACTTTGACAAAAGATTGTTCCCGGCCAGACCCCCAGATGTCAAAACCAAAGGGGCAATATCCCTGAAGTTGTCCTCGAGTTCCGGAAGTTATTGATCAAAGCATCTGTAAGGAGATTGGATGCAGCCGGTCAAGAGAGAGAGAGAGATAGAGTGATAATAAGATGAATTCCTTCCTTTCCAATCCAATCCAATTGGATCTGATAAAATGTGATCATAAGTGAAGTAAGTGATCCCCCCTACAACCCGGAGTTGAGAGTGAAGTATTTAAGTCCTCCCTCTCAACCCTAACCTAAGAACAACCACAAGTAAGCAAGAATGATGAAATACAACCCCTAAGCACAGAACCCTAGCCCAACCCTACCCCTCCAACCCTTGCCCCATAACCCATGCCCCTTGATATCAATTGTACGCCCGGTTTGCCCGCCCGCGCGCGTCCGCCCAACAACCTGTTCCAGGTACCCGGGGAGTACCTGCGTGATCCAATCCGCGCTTCTTGCGTTGCGCCATCCGCTTGATCCGCGCAAGGCATCCAATCTGCGCAAGCTTTCCAATCCGCGCAATCCGTCCGGTCCACAATCCGCGCTTCTTGCGTTGCGCCATCCGCTTGATCCGCGCAAGGCATCCAATCTGCGCAAGCTTTCCAATCCGCGCAATCCGTCCGGTCCACAATCCGCGCAATCCATCCATCTCCCGTTGTGGTGTCGTATTTATAACCCCGGATCAAGAGCTGCGTTGCGGGCTGCGCGCTCAGCAGTTGGGTAGGTCGGGCTCAGCATCTGGCGTGCGCGCGGTCTCAGCAGCAGTCGCGGCGGGCTCAGCAGTAGGGGCTGCGGGGTTCAGCACCAGGTATGGGTCGGGCCTACCTCAGGCGGCGCCGGACCGCGACCCGCCCGGAAGAAGCGGACCAAGTGATGGAGCCGGCCCGACCAAGCTCGCGGGTGGCTAGTCCGGAAGGCGAGGGCAGGGCGATCATGGGCTATACGCCCTGGGGAGGCCCGCGCGGGCATAAGCGTGGGCCGACCCGCGGATCGCGGGATTGGCAGACGGCGCGGACGGAAACATAGGGGGCTCCAAGTAGGGGGCGGCGGAGGGCCGCGCCATGAGAAGGACAAACCAAGCTATGTTAATACCGAAGGGCGCAGGTGATGGCAAGGGATGGAGGGATAGGGTTGGGCTAGGGTTCTGCGGCTTAGGGTTGTATTTCATCACTCGTTCTTGTTGTTTGTGGTTGTACTTAGGCTAGGGTTGAGGGGGGGACTTAAGACCTCACCCTCAACTCCGGGTTGGGGAGGATCATCATCTTACGGATTGGGGAAGGAAGGAATTTCATCATATCATCACTCTCTCTTCTTAAAAACTCATCGCGCCCAATCATCTTACAGACGCTAGACCAATAATTTCTGGAACTCAGGACAACTTGTGAATGTAACTCTTCTTAAGTTTCCACATCTGGGGGTCTGGCCGGGAAGTCACCTTTTGTCTAAGTCTCTCAAAGATAGCGTACGCAATGTTGCCAACAACTACTCCAGGATTGACCAATCCGCCCCCATTTCCCCCCGGGCGGGAGTTGGCGGACCGACACCTCCCCCACCTCCAACCACTCGGACCGGCGGCTTCGCCCCCCCTCGGTCGGAGCCTTCGGAGGCGGCCAAGGCCCCACGGCGGGTATGGCTTAGGCCGCAGAAATTCCCCCATCATTGGTTTGACACTGCCGATATCGGGCGTTTTCTTGCGAGGTTTGAGGATATCGCGGACTCCAAAAACGCGACAAGCAAGGACAAGGTCCGCACCGTTGTTCTCTTCATCACGGACCAAAGTAAGCTGCGGGATGTGGAGGATATGGCAGGTTACGAGGCTCGGGACTGGATTAGGCTCCGGGGCGAGATGATGGCGAGGTGGGGGAAGCGAGAACCCCTCTTTTGGGAAACGGATTTCAAGCGGGCGGCGGCGGATGCTATCTTGCAAGGTGGGGTGCGGACGCGGAACGATTTGTCCGAGTACAAATCTCTGTTTGACCGTATCTATAGTTATTTAGCGAAGAACCAGGTGGTGGCGGGTCAGACGGGAGCGATGAAACGGGCGTTCTTGGGCGGGCTCGCGCCACAACTTCGTGCGCGGGTTCAGCAGCACCTCTTTGAGCACAGGATGGTATCGCGGTTGGTGGAACAGAGTTTCATCCTTCTCCCGGACCTGAGGGCGATCAACGGGGCGGTAGAGAGCGAGATCAATCTGGAGGAACTGATCAAGGACACGGCTAGGGTGTTCCCGTCAGCCTCAAAGAGACCAGCGGCTTCCTCAGCCCCGCCTCCAGCGCAGGAACTACACGCGGGCCCATCCACAATGAGTTGGCCGGGTACAATGGAGGTACCGGTGAATGAAATGACGGACATGTTGAAGGATCTGCGGATACTCCTCAATCGGGTAACGGCGCAGCACACGGCACAGCCCGCGGCCCAGCCAACGATCCATTCAATGGCTCCGCCCCTGCCCCCTTGGCGCGATGAGCCGCCCCACGTGGGGGGGGGGTCCTCGGCCTGGTAGCGGACCCTTGGGAGGGTTCTTGGCCCAAATCTGTACATATTGTGGCGACAGGAGACATTGGAGGTCAGGTTGCGCGGAGTTGACCAGGGATATGGACAAGGGATTGGTCTGCGCGTCCGGATCGACTTTCATATTTCCAACGGTTGAGCCGGTAAGTCTCGGGCCCAACCACCCATCCCCATTGAACCAGGTCAGGACGAGAGCGCAGTCTGCAGGGGCCGCTTGGGTGTCGCTTGGAATCATCACCGGGCCCGGCACGTGGCAAGCTCCGCGAGTGGAGGCGGAGGTTAGGGCGTTGGCGGCGGACAAGCAAATCTTATCAGAGAAGATGGAGGTAGACGTGAAGGAGCCACTGACGACTCAAGCCCCAAAGACTGGTGCGCAAGGACCGTTGGGTGACACGCCGTCGGCCGGCTCCGGAGGAAGAAGGAAGGCCGCGGAAGTGGTGCGGCGGGTGATGGGGAGCGAGATGCCAGTTCCTCTCACGCTATGGGAGCTGGCCGCGGTCTCTCCGGTGGTCGTCAAAGAGATGGTGCAGGCGCTAAGGGAGTACGGGCGCGGCAGGGTTCCGGCAACGGTGCAGCGCATGAACGCGGCGGAGGAGGGGGGGGAACGCAAGCCATGCCCACCCAAGGCCATGTTGGTCCCGCTTGCCTACGTCTTGATGAAGATCGTGGATTGGAAGGTGTGGGAGATGGTGGACAGCGGGTCAATGGTTAACTTGCTCCCGTCAAAATTGGTAGACGAGTTGGGGTTGGTCCGGAGGAAGTGCGCCATGGGATTGCGGGCGCTCAACGGTGGAGAGTGTTGGGTGGACGGGGTGGTGGAAGGAGAAGAGGTGGAGGTCGCAAAGGTCTGTAAGCCGCTGTCATTCCTTTCGGTGGAGTGCGGCAACGTGATTTTGGGTTGACCGTTTATGTTTGGGTTCCGGGCCCGGATGGCATTCAACAAGGAGGAAGGGACGGAGGCGCTGACGGTAGAGGACGCGTCCGGGGCCAAGTTCAAGACAACGATCTCCAACCACGGGAAAGGGAAGTGGGAGCGGTTGGCGGCGGCTGGCGAGGAGACGGAATCCGACAGGGGGAACGGCTGCGAGGGCCGCCTCACGGGGGATTTTGCCTAGTCAACCGCGGCAACCGCGCGGGAAAGGCTCCGGTCTCGCGCGGGCGGCCGACTAGGGAGGAGCAAGGGGTGGAGGGAAGCGCGCGGAGGGCGCGGGCGGCAGAAGTAAGTTCTTTTCCTTGGTATGCGTCACCGGGAGGTACCGCGTTTCAAAAAGACTACCATAGTGCCACACTTGTGAGCAAAGGCGAAAGCCGCGGGTTGATTGTTGCCAGGATCCATGACGACGACGACGGACGCGTGCGGATGGTTAGGTGTAACGCGGGGCGGTATAAGCCTGTGGGGCAAAAGGTCCGGCCTTGGAACAAACCAATGCCACAGGGGCTGAACGGGCCCCTGAGACCGATCATCTGGTCTTGGGATCCCTGGGTAAGTCCATTGAAGACGTCGGGGTGGGTAACCTGGTCAGCGCGGATCACGGATGAAAGGATCGAGGCGCTTAACTTTGGGCCGGCAGGGTGGTTGAGTGCGGAGGAAAAGGATTTGCTGGCATCGGTGTTGGTGCTTTGCAAGAAGGCCCTCGCCTTTGGGCCGGACGAGCGCGGATTGTTGAAAAGAGGAATCGGCAACCCCTATGTAATCCCCACGGTGCCGCACAAACCCTGGCAAATCAAGCCAATTCCGATCCCCCGGACCGTACGGGAGCCCTTTCTGGAGCTGGTTCGGGAGCGCGTTAGAACGGGTTTGTACAAGCAGTCCACATCAAGCTACTCTAGCCCAATCTTTGCGGTGGTTAAGCAGGACGGGAAGTTGCTGAGGATTGTCCACGACCTGCAGCGGCTGAATTCATTCACCATCCGGGACGCGGGATTGCCGCCGCGGGTGGAAAAATTCTTGGAATCGATGGCGGGGCGCGCGTGTTACGGACTGGTTGATGTGATGGGGGGGTACAATCAGCGGGAGCTCCACCCCAAATCGCGGCCGTTGACCGCGTTCAAAACAGGGCTGGGACGAATGCAGTTGACGCGGCTGCCGCAGGGCGCGACAAACTTGGTGGCAGTTTACCAGGCTCAGATGACGTGGATACTACGGGACAACATCCCGGAGGGGGCTCTGATCTTCATTGACGATGCGGGGATCAAGGGGCCAAAGACGGACTACTGGGGCGCGGTGTTGGAGGAAGCCCCAAGGATTCGCCGCTTTGTCTGGGAATACGCGAGAACGTTGGAGCGGATCTTGTTCCAAATTGAGGAGGCGGGGCTTACGGTGTCAGGGAGTAAGTTGGCGGTTTGCGTTCCGGCGCTGGAGGTGCTGGGACACGTGGTGGGTGCCAACGGCCGGAGGATCGTGGAGAAGAAACGGAATAAAGTCCTTGAATGGCCAACTCCACGGACGCCTTCGCATATCCTCCAGTTTTTGGGGCTGTGCAGCTACGTTCGCATGTTCATTGAGCGGTTCGCGGAGGTGGCGAGTCCGCTGCAGGCACTTACGCGTAAGGGTGCGGCGTGGGAGTGGACGGCGGGGTGTGACGTTGCCTTTGCGAAGCTCAAGGAGATTGTGGGGCGCGACATTGTCCTCCGGGACCTCGACTATGATTTGGGAGTGATCCGTCTGGCCGTCAACTCTAGCAAGCTTGGCGCGGGAGGCGTTCTGACGCAGGAGGAGGATGGTAAGGATAGGCCGGCTCTTTATGAATCCGTAACCTTAACCGCAACAGAAAGTCGGTATTCGCAACCGAAGTTGGAACTGTGCGGGGTCACCAAGATTGTGCAAAGGCTGCAGCATTTGCTTTGGGGGGTGAATTTCAAACTCTTGGTGGACGCAGAGGCTCTGGCGCGAATGATCAATTTGCCAACGCTGCCAAACACCCCGATGACTAGGTGGGTCGCGTTCCTTCAACTCTTTGCCTTTAGTGTGGTTCATGTCCCAGGGAAGGCGTTCACAATGCCCGACGCGCTGTCGCGGTACCCGGGCGAGGATCTGTTTGAAGGGGCGGAACACTTGGACGTGGAATCTCCGGTTATCCGGGTGGGCATGATGGAGATGGAGGTTGCTCTTCCGCTGCAGCAGTCCGGGCGTTACGCGACATTGTGCTTCTTTCTGCAGGGTCTCCAATTTCCGGAAGGTACGTCAGAAACGGTAATTCGGTGGGCAAAACGGCGGACGACCAACTTTTATTTGCAGGAGGGGCAACTGTGGCGGAGGTGCACCCCCGTGCCCCTGGTGGTCGCGACATCAAGGAGGGACCAGGAGGTGATTCTGCGGTGTCTTCACGACAACCTTGGGCATTGAGGCGAGATCAAAACGCGGCGGCGGGTGAAAGCAAGGTTCTGGTGGCCGGGGGTGGTACGCGCGGTGCGCGAGTGGGTGAAGTCATGCGAGGCTTGTCAGAGGCGGAGTTCTAGGCTCCCGAGGGAGGGGGGTCACCCTACGGGGGAGGACGCCTTGTTTGGACAGGTCTCCCTCAACGTGGTTCACATCAAGGCGGGGAAGTTTGCGTACCTGCTGGTCGCGCGGGATGACTTGTCGGGTTGGGTCGAGGCGCGTCCGCTGGTCAAGCTGTCGGCGGAAAGGGTCGCCCAGTTTTTGGAGGAAGATTGGTTCCCGCGGTATGGTTCGCTCCGACTGGTCACCGTTGACGGGGGCGCGGAGTTCCAAGGCCGCTTGATGGGGTTAGTTCAGAGCTGCGGGGCTAAGTTTGGGCGGGTCACGGAGTACTACCCCAAGGGTGCCGGGATGATTGAACGCGGCCACCAGCCGATCAAGGATGCACTGGTGAAGATGTGTGGCAAGGACGGGAAGCGGTGGCAGGAGACCCTTCCGGTGGTCCTCTTTGCGGACAGGATATTGGTCAAGCACTCAACGGGCTACTTGCCTTATGAACTCCTCTACGGACAGCGCCCAGTCCTTCCGGTGGAGATTGAGCTGGAGACTTTCTTGGGCATCAATTGGTGGAAGGTGAAGACCTCCGCGGAGCTCGTGAAGGCGCGCGCCAAACAGCTTCTCCGGCGGGACAAGACCCTGGCAAAGGCCGCGGATAGGTTGCGAAAGACCAGGACGGCGTCGGTCCGCTACTGGGACGAGCGCTGTTCCCATTGTCTCCGGGATCCGTTGCGGAAGGGGGACTTAGTGTTGCTGTACAACCGTAGTTTGGAGTCTCAGTGGGGTAAGCTTTTCGCCAACCAATGGAACGGCCCCTTCCGCGTGGCATCCAAGTTTGAGGGCGGGAGTTATCAACTCGAGGAATTGGATGGGGCGCCGCTCAAACGGAAGGCAGCGGCTTTGCATGTGAAGCGCTTCTTCGCACGCGGCTCCACCTCCTTCGACAAGACGGCTGGAAATGGCGCGGACGCGCAGGACAAAGCTGAGGGTCCAGAGTCGATGGGCGGGTTGGGTTTGTTGGTTGAGGAGGAGCCCGCGCTTGACGCGCCGCCCCAGAGGAGTAAAAGGCTATGAGTTGCTGGGGACAGTCGTCAAGTCAAAGGGGGGCGCGAGTAGGGCAAAAACCTGATTTGGTGAGGGGGTGTTCTAGCTGGTTCACAGCCGGGATGACTAGACACCCCAGAATGTCCGTTTTCCTATTTCTTGTGTAAACTGGTTTTGCGAATTGGTACTGGTGTCGGCTATGTTTGGTTTTTAGGGACGCGGGCGCAGCGC
This sequence comes from Puccinia polysora, assembly GCA_025617555.3. Taxonomy (NCBI): domain Eukaryota; kingdom Fungi; phylum Basidiomycota; class Pucciniomycetes; order Pucciniales; family Pucciniaceae; genus Puccinia; species Puccinia polysora. The sequence goes on from CM062628.1 coordinate 6,325,611, forward strand.
AAGCCAGGCCCGTGAACGCAAGGACGACCCCTGCGGATGGGCATGCGGGACGAGGAGCGGAGGCCCCAGGTATAAAAAAAAAAATATATATATATATAGTAATCTTTTTCTTTAAGGTTTGGATCTTTTTCTCTGTTTTTCTCTCGACCTGTTGTCTTGTGTATGGAGTAATGGGTGCGGATTATGGGTGGAACACGCGCGGGACGAGTCTGATTTGGTAAGGGGGTGTTCTAGCCGGTTCACAGCTGGAACAGCTAGACACCCCAGAGTGTTTGTTTCCCTTATGTCCTCTTCCTCTCTCTTGGATAACTGTGTGCGCGCGCTGGTGTAGGGTTGTTTTGTTTATTGCAGGGTGGGTACGGGGAACTGTGTGGCAGTTTGGCTGGGGCGGACCAGGTACCTTCTGGAAGACTTCGTTGGCTCAGTGCACAGGCGGGGCGCGGATCTCAATTTTGTCTCAATCTCACTCTCACTCATAACGCGCGTACGCGGAATTCTCTCAAGGCTCTCACGAGATGGCGCGGAAAAAGTCTTTCTTTGCAAAAAGGTCGCAGAATAGGAACTATGAAAAAAAAAATTTTTTTTATAATAATAATAATAATAGTAGGAAAGGGGGGGGGGCAATCCATCTAAGTCAAGCGGATCCTCATCATATCCTCCGCGTCCGCGCGAGCCGCCGCGACCAGGGTTTGGAAGGCCGCCAAGAGTTCCCAAAGGCCATCAGTGGTGTGGGCTTGAGGGACTGCCAGGAATCGCCGGAGTAGCCCATCCGCGTCGTCCGCCATTGCATCGAACCTCCCAAGCGGGAGAGCCGGGAGGACAGGAATGTCCGGAATCTTGGGCGGGTTGGGGGGAGGCGGGACCGGGGAGAAGGCAGCCTCCGGGGGACCATCTGGACCGCTCGGACCGACAGGAGGCGACGAGGGGATAACAATGGGTGACGCGGGCGGTTGAGGGGTGCCTTGCGGGGTCGGGGGCCTCTTGTCCGAGTCCGACAAGTGATAGGAGGCCGGAGGAGGGTTCGGGCTTGGGGCCGGGGCTGGGGGAGCCGGAGCTGGAGGGGCCGGAGCTGGAGGAGGAGCGGGAGCCGGAGGAGGACCAGGGGCACGACGCCGGAGAATCTCATCAAGGCGCGGGTCCCTTGCGCCTTGCGTCACTCAAACCCGGTCCACCCAGAATTGCATGGCCGCCCGGAACACCGCAAAGTTTGGGTAATTCTCCTTGCGGGGAGGTCCAGCGCGACGGTATGGAGAGGTGGAGTCGCGGTCCGAGTTTGGGGAGGGACAGCCAGGGGGCGATCCAGGAGGGGTCCACAAGTGCTCCGAGACCGAGTCATTGTCCGAAACCACGAACAAGTCCGGACGGGCCCTCTTGCGCGGCCAGGGACAAGAGCCGGATGCGGGTAGGGGGCGTGGCATACCCTCCCCCAACAAGCAGCGGCGGTGACCGCGATGGCAGGAACCGCAGGCACGTCGACCAGGGACAATCGTGCAGACTAGCCCATTCCGGGCACAGTAATTGCAGGGGATCATGGCAATGGCAGGGAGCGGAGGAGGAGCGCGGCTAAGACGGCTAGGGGTGGACTGGGGGAGGGGGTGGAAGTGGTTTGGCAGGTGCGGCAGGGGCGAGGTGGTGATGGAAGGACCTCTGGGGACAGAACTCAACTTGGGGGGGGGATGTGGTGTCGTATTTATAACCCCGGATCAAGAGCTGCGTTGGGGGCTGCGCGCTCAGCAGTTGGGTAGGTCGGGCTCAGCATCTGGCGTGCGCGCAGTCTCAGCAGTGCCTGCTGCGGGCTCAGCAGCAGTTGCGGCGGGCTCAGCAGTAGGGGCTGCGGGGCTCAGCACCAGGTATGGGTTGGGCCTACCTCAGGCGGCGCCGGACCGCAACCCACCCGGAAGAAGCAGACCAAGTGATGGAGCCGGCCTGACCAAGCTTGCGGGTGGCTAGTCCGGAAGGCGAGGGCGGGGCAATCATGGGCTATAGGCCCTGGGGAGGCCCGCGCGGGCATAAGCGTGGGCCGACCCGCGGATCGCGGGATTCGCAGACGGCACGGATGGAAACACGGGGGGCTCCAAGTAGGGCGCGGCCCTCCGCCGCGCCATGAGAAGGACGAACCGGGCTACGTTAATACCAAAGGGCGCGGGTGATGGCGAGGGATGGAGGGATAGGGTTGGGCTAGGGTTCTGCGGCTTAGGGTTGTATTTCATCACTTGTTCTTGTTGTTTGTGGTTGTACTTAGGCTAGGGTTGAGGGGGGGACTTAAGACCTCACCCTCAACTCCGGGTTGGGGAGGATCATCATCTTACGGATTGGGGAAGGAAGGAATTTCATCATATCATCACTCTCTCTTCTTAAAAACTCATTGCGCCCAATCATCTTACAGACGCTAGACCAATAATTTCTGGAACTCAGGACAACTTGTGAAGGTAACTCTTCTTAAGTTTCCACACCGTCTCTAGGTGCTGAGCCCAACCCAACCGCTGCTGGGCCTACCTGACTGCTGCTGAGCCCGCAGCGCGGCTAGCTGCGGCAAGGCCCTACCCATTGCTGAGCGTGCCGCCGCTGCTGAGCCCGCCGTTATTGCTGAGCGTGCCGCCCGCAGCCCTTTCCCAACTTGCGTCCATAAAAGAGCACCACACCGCGCGGACGGATAAACCTGGGAGGCTCTGAGTAGGGCGCGGCGGAGGGCCACGCCATGAGAAGGAAAAACCGGATGCACGTGATATTGAAGGGGAGGGTTTTGGAAGGGGTGGGTGGTATGGGGTAGGGTTAGGGTGGAGCTAGGGTTTTGTACTTGGGGTTATGTTTTCATCTATCTTGCTTCTTGTGGTTTTACCTAGGTTAGGGTTGAGAGGGAGGACTCAAAAATACCTCACTCTCAACTCTGGGTTGGGGGGGAGGCTATCAGATTACAATACATATCATATAGTTCATATCACCAGACCGCCAGGAAATGGTATAAGAAGGATTGGAGCGAAGGAATTTATCTTATCATCACTCTCTCTATTCTTAAACTCATTGCATCCAATCTCCTTACAGACGCTTAGACCAATAACTTACGGAACTTGAGGACAACTTTGGGGGTATCACCCCTCTTGTTTCCACACCGTACCAGTTCATAGTTGAAAGTTAAGTGCTTGCCAGATGTCTAGAGTAAACAAAACGGCCCAGGACATTACTACAAGGTCCCATCCATGTCTGCCTCCAGGTTTGACCCCAGAAGTAGTCCTAGTCAGGTCCCTATAGTTCTATCAAGGGCCCAACACTCTCTGCCCTCTGAGCCAATCCTTTTCCCAAAGTTATGGATCTATTTTGCTGACTTCCCTTATCTAAATTATTCTATTCAACAGAGGCTGATCACCTTGGGGACCTGATGCAGATATTGGTACAGCTAGGTACAAGAATTTTTCAATCCCTTGGTTTTTCAAGGATCCTCAAGAACACACCAGCCTTTACAGAGGTGTAAAGCTCTACTAATCATTAAACCCCATCTCCAAATAATTTTCTTCCAGGGTCTTTGATTGTTAAGGAGAAAAGAAAACTCTTCCTGGGGCCCCTGCAGAAATCACCAAGTTGATTTATGTTAGCATTCAAGATCTGTATCCCAGTTGTAAAATTTTAACTACATTGCCTTTCAATAGGTTGATTCTAACAAAGGGCATGAATTTCAAACAGAAATTCCCTATCTTTTAGGACTAACTAACCCATGTCCAACTGCTGTTACCATGGAACCCTTCCCCCCTTCAGTCTTCAAGGTTCTCACTTGAATATTTGCTACTTCCACCAAGATCTGCACTAGAGGATGTTCCACCCAGTATCACTACTACGGCTTTGCTACATAACATCCACGCCTTCCTACTCATTAGTGAATAAAAATAATCACTAATGGTGAGGTATGGGTAATACACTTAAGCGCCATCCATTTTCAGGGCTAGTTCATTCAGCCGTTGAGTTGTTACACACTCCTTAGCAGATTCCAACTTACTTGCACACTGTGCGGCTGTCTAGATGAACTAACACCTTTTGTAGCGTCTGATGAGTGATGTTGGCAAGAAGTTTGTGAAGGGTTACACAACTGATAATCCAGTTGATGAGGAACTTCATGTCTTTGGAAGATTGAAGCTGGTTTTGCATCTCCCATAACCTGGCCCATATTCCTTTCAGGATTCCTATGGCATGCTCAATCCAAACTCATGATTTGGCAAGATGATAGTTGAAATCAGTTTTGGCTTGATCATTGGTTGAAAAATTGGGGTATGCTGGAACCACATATTTCCCGCTAGCATAAGCTGAATTGGCCAGAAGGTATTGATCTTGGTCAAAGTAGTTATCTGGTTGCTGGGAAATCTGCATCCAATTGAAAACATATGAATCATGACAAGAAACCGGAAGGCCAGCATGGAGGGATATGAACTTCTTGTTTTTATCACAAACAAGTTGTAGTGCCACAGAGTATCTATACAAACCAATAAAAAAAATTTGGTCAGTGTATTATCAAAGGCTTTGGAAAGGAAATGAATCAATTTCCTTTTTTCAAATCAAAATAATGGTTGCCATCTAGCTTGGGTTTTTGACTCAAGGGGATAGTGGTTGCATCAACAAAACCAATGAAACCAGCAAAGCCTTCAGTATCCATTACTTGACATATCTCCTTGCGGTCTTCTTTGTTTGGCCAACAAAGGACCAAGAAATGGAAAGATAGGATAGAAATCATGACTCTTTTGGTGTATAAGACAATGGATCCATAACTGACCAAGAATAGATTTTGTAATCAATGAATTGCTGCTCCATTTCCATTTGATCCCAATCTACAAAGAGCAAAAGCTAGTTGGATAGCTGGATTGCGTTGATGATTCCAAGAATAGTTCTGGAAGATGCGGTGGTCTTCAATCATCTCCAAATGTTTCATGAAAGAAGGCAATAAAGTTTGGAACAGTTGCTGGAAGCTTAAGTTGGGCAGTAGGTGAAGCTTTTGCCTTTCATAAATAGGTTTGTGGAGAGTGTGTATTTGTGTAACCATGTATTGCTTTTCCAATAGAGAATCCAAAGCTAACCAAGTTGATTCCAAATCAGAGTATGAATCCCAGTCAAATAATAAAAAAAGTTCAGTCAGCTTTTTTCATTTTCAACTTTCTGCCGGGAATTTTGATTGGAAATTTTGAGAAAGATGGTGATTTGATGATGATGGGATGTGTGTGATGTGATGGAGATGTGAAGCAATGGAGATGTGAAGTGATGGAGATATGAAGCAGGGTGTTTTGCACTCCCTGGATGGTGGATGAATGATAATGGTGGGTTTGATGTTTGAAACCCGCCATTTTCATGAAACCTGCCATTTTTAAATACACCAGTTAGGGGATATGTGTATTTCAGAAACAAGCCATTAAAAATTGCAGGTTTGGTCAAAAAAAATGGCGGGTTTCTAATGGCAGTTTTGCTAACTTTGATACACCCTAATCTGACAGGAGAAGATTTTTGGAATTATTTGGGAAGGATTAATGCAGGATTATTGATGTGAGTTGCAGAATTGACCAGAGGAAAATGCAGGGTTCATGCCTTCTGTCTTTGGCAATTGTTATTAGCTATGCAGGAACAATGAAATGCATGGGTAAATTGGAAGGAGTGGTTTCTGTATTTTTTTGAGTAAGATTATCATTTCTTCCACATTTAAAATATAAAGGAAACTTATTTAAAAGATTACTAGTGAGTAGGAGAAGGAAGGGAGAGATTTCAGAGTGGAGAATTAAGGGCTAGATTTATGTTGCAGAGCTAATTTTTGGAATCTTGGTTGATGTTGCAGTTTTCTTAGAAAAATGACTTAGTACTTGAGACTAAGTTTTAAAAATTTAAATTGATAGTTTTAGTCTAGTTATTATTGTGGAACTTTTAATTGAGGAGTAAAATTGATAAAAAGTTTCAAAAGATATAAAATTGTTGAGGTGGATGTTACACAGAGTGAATACCAAGAATTTCCTTCATAAGTTATTCTCAGAAATTAGAGAATTTTCTCGCACCAAATTTTTCACTTTTCAGTTTCTTGCACCACATTTTTACTCTTTGTGTGAAATTTAAATATTTCAAAATACATATGGTAGTTCAAGCTCTTCTGGGCACATGCCCAAGTTAGCCTGATTTTTACTAAAGTGCACTGGGAACCCCCTAAAGCCCGCTTGGCACCCCCTAAAGCACACTTGGCACATAGCCAAGCACACTTGGCACATTGCCAAGCGCGACTTGGCACACACCCAAGTTTGGGTGGGTCGGGCCAAAGTTTGGCTTGGCCAATAACCAACCCAATTGGCCACCCCTGCCAAATTGATGATTGGGGGAAAAATTTTTAACATATTTTTTTATTTATTTGATAAACATGTAAATAAAATTTTATTAAAACAATTTATTTATTTTTTTTGAAAAAAAAGTAAAACAATGGGTAATGTTAAAGTCACAGCTCATTGAGCTGTGTACACGACTCTGTACACGGCTCAATGGGCCATGTGGCACCCTACACAACTCAAATGAGCCGTGTGGCATGCTAAACGGCTCAAATGGGTTGTCTGGCATGCTAAAAAACTCAAATGGGCTGTGTGGCATGCTAAATGTCCCATTTGAGTTGTACAGCACGCTAAACAACTAAAATCAAGTTGTGTAGCCTCCACTAAATAATAAATAATGAATAATAAATAATAAATACTAAATTATAAATTATAAATTATAAATAATAAATTATATATAAAAAATAATAAATAATAAATAATAAATAATAAACAATAAATAATAAATAATAAATTATATATAATGAATTATATTTAATAAATAATAAATTATATATAATGAATTATATATAATAAATAATAAATAATAAAAAATAAACAATAAACAATAAATAATAAGTTATAAATTATATGGAGTAGTGTATGGGCCCTACAAGACTCCCACAGGCCGTGTGGGGCCCTACACGGCTCCCACACGCCTGGAGCTGTGAATTTAACATCACCCTAAAAATATAAAAAATATTGAAATAAAATAAAATAAAATAAAATAAAATAAAGAAAATTAAAATTAAAATATTAATTTGGGTTAGAAAAAACTGTCCCTGTAATTTATTGAAAGTCAGCGCATGGACGGTAAAGGCGCTGACAATGCATAAAGAAATTGTGGGGTTTTTCTGGGGTTATTGCCTCCTGAAACCCCTGCTTGATTTGAGTCACAAGCATTGCACAATTTGGAGGTTATTTGGATTGGACATAGCTCATGATTAAGTGCAAGGCATATTCAATTGGATTCAAAAATGGTGAGTAAGGTGGGAGGAACTTGATCCAAATTGATTTTGAATTGAGCATGGTTTCCCAGATTTTGTCAAATTGCTGGCCTTGATGGATTGGAGCATTATCCATGACAATAATTGAATTGGGTGTAATTTGGGCAGTGAGGCTCCCAAGGAATAGGCAGAATTCATCTGCACCTATTCCTTTGGTCCTAACCCCGTTGGCGTTGAGGAGCTCATGGTATACAAACCCTTTGATCAAAAAGGCCCCTATGAGGGTCACTTGTTTTGCCTTGGGCACAAGGCTCAAGACCACAGGTTGACCTAGGAACACAAAAAAACATAAATAAATAAAAATTATTGATCAAAAAAAGAAAAAAATAAGCAATAAGAAAAATGACTGATAAGAAAGATGATGAATTAGAAAATTAAAAAGGTGATCAACTTACCAGAGGGAGCATATCCCAAGCCCCAGCCTGAATGGAGGTCAAAACATGCCTAGTCAACAAAAACAATTGTTTTCTCCAGATCCAACCCACATTGTTGGACAACATTAGCCCTTTGCTCAATGAGCTGGGGCTTATTCCAGGAAGCTGGAATATTAGTAACCTGTTTCCATGATATATCCATGTGATGGATCAGGTTACTAATGGACTGGGTTGAAACAACTACATTGAACCAATGTTTGAGGAATTCCTGAAGTTCATGGAGGGTGGTGGTTGATTGCTGCTCAAGTTGGAAAAGGACGGTTGTCTCCATCTCATCAGTAAAATTCCCCGGTTTTTTTTCACCTTAACCGCATTTGGATCTTCATTCTTGATGCGTTGGACTTGACCATGTGAGACTTTGAAGGTCTTCATTACCTCACTCACCTTCATGCCATTCCCCACAACATTTTTGCGGATGAGCTTGCAAACTTTGGGCTTGATGATTGGGTTGGGTTTACATTCCTTGTGAGTAAGTCAATTGTTTTGATGCTTGCGGTTTTTTTCCAAACTTGATTTGGCTTTCAGAATGGCCTTCTTTTGTTTGGTTCTTCAATTAAAATCTTGGAGCTCCTTGAGGAGCTCTTGGGCACATTCTTGGTTTGCTACAATCTCCAACTCATCATTGCCATTTGAACTGTCTTTGGGGTCATCTTCAAGGTTCTCAACATCTCCTTTGATCATTTATGCCTGTTCCAAAAAAAAGAAAGAAAATTGGAAAAAACAATTCAAAAAAATATATAAAAAAAAACTAACCATCATTCCATTGGTTGAGGCAAAAGAAAAAGTGATGGTGAGAGGAGCAAGGGAGGGAGGGAGCAAGGGGGATGAATAAAGGGTGGGAAGGGAATGGAGCAAGTGAGGGGGGGTGCCAACAGCTTGGCCTTGGCCAAGTGGAACTTGGCTGTGAGCCAAAATCCGCAGCGCAAACTGATGTGGAAATTAAGCCTGCAGGGCACTGTGCCAAGCGGGAATTGGGCATGTGCCCAGAAAACCTTGCAACACCATAAGCATATTGTTTAAATTTCTGAGTAATATTCCTAGCACACCTTGGCCAGTGAGAGTCAATTTTGGATCAAGTGTAAAAACAGCCACCATACCATTGTTGCTGATGCAATTTAACCATACTTGAAGATTGTAGGGAATTCCATTGGGGAGCACCCCACCACTGTTATTGGTGTTAAAAAAGATTATAAAATACACAAAATACCTATGTTTCCCAATATTTATCTAACTAAATCAATTGATCATTCCTGGTCCAATAACATGCAAGAAATATGGAAGAAAACAACTGAACCAGATTTTTGAAATAAAATTCTGGGATTCCTTTGATTTTAACACAGAAATGAGTTTCATAGGGGGAAGGATACTTATTTTCAATGAGAAAAAAAGACAGACATTTTGATAATAATTCAAAATTTCAAGTGTGTCACCAAAGAATTCAGAAAATGCCTTGAGGTTGAATGTTACAAGAAATTTTGCCCAATGGCTTCCCTTTCTCCCACTAGTTTCTACTAGCTATTTCTATATCCAAAAAATAGTCAATTCACAGTTTTGATCTCTCATATTTTTATCTTCATTCAACAATCAAAGAAACCAGATATTTTGAACCATCCATAGATTGTCCTCAGAATTACAGGGTAAATATATGAGACTAATAAAATCCTCTAATTTTACCAACCAAGCTGCAAGTTGCTGATGGATTTTCTTCAAAGATGAAATAAAACTTTTTGGATTCCACAAAATTGGAATTTAAAAGGCTTTTTAAATGTGCTGGTATGGAAACAAGGGTGGATTTCTGTCTCAATTTCTTTTGACAGAATTTTTATCAGCAATGACTATGACATACTTGCTCACATGCAGGCTACAATGGAAAGAAAAATGGACTCTAATTTCAACCCAATGCAACCTTATTTTTTGTATTTTTTCTTTTCTAAACATAAAGTTGTCTACATCCTTAAAAGCATCTAATTGAAAAAACTATTAAGAATGGAAGATAGAAAATCAGAAACCAATACTATCCTCCATGAATTCATTTCTAAATGCAATTTTGATAAAAAAAGATGACCAAAACCCCATTGATATAGGATATTTCTGGTCTTTCAGTGGACTTATTGAATGTATAGCACTGAATAATTGGAACACCATATCCTCTGAATTAAAGAACCATGATAAATTCATGACTTCAAATTTACTAAATCCACAGGTTTCTTCAAAGAAAAGAATGATTTTATGATTTATTTTTACAAATCAAAACCTTCTTTGAAAAAATGCATGGATATGGCAAGTTAATTGGTAGAATCATGAATTTTGGTATATATTTCCAATGCAGAAAGGCATTTAAAACTTGAAATTTTACCAATATAAAAAAAGGTGTGAAAATTCAAAACAAATGGTTAAGAAGCTGCCTGGGGTGACAAAGCAAGCCAATTGAGGGAATGAGCAGGCCTTTTAAGTTTCAAGGTGCTGTCTGGGTGGGAATGCACACCTTGGAAAGAACCAAGGAGTAATTAGGATGAGAAAAAACATATTTTTAGGATGTGCTGGGTCCATGAAGGCCTGTAAACATCAACTGGGGTCTTTTTGGGCCAAAATAAGGACCCCAGACCCCCTGCAAGTTGATAATGGGGTAGAATTTTTTGATCATTCAATTTTTGACATCATTTGAAATAATTTGAAATGTAGAGATGCAAGTGATAAAAAATATCAAAGACAGATTTGTTTTTCTTCAAATAGAGAAATATTGCTTATGGAATGAAAGGAGATTTGTACCAAACATATGGGAAAAACTGGAATTCTGAAAAAACCTATTATCCAAGGGTAATTTAAATATTTTAATTTCAAAAAAGAAATTCAATGATTGAAAGAATAATAATAATGAAAAAAATTTGGTTCTTTGCATACAAACTGATGTTTCTGATAAAATATTAATGAATCCTTTTGAACAACTGATGATGGTGGAGTGCACATGCTGGAAAAGAGGAGTGAAAGATTTATTTATTTGAGAAGGATGTCATTCCTAGCACTCAGAATCAAGAAGAGGAAGAAGTGATTTACAATGTCAAACAACAACTTGAGACAAAGGAGATTGAGTTGAGGGAAATGGAATGCCAGAGCTGGGAGAAGTTGGATAGATAGACAATATGGGAGAAGATTTGAAGGAAGATTGGTAGGATATTGATTCTTGGAGGATGACAAGAGATTAAAAACTGAGTGTATGGAATGAATGAATGAATGAGAGGTCAATGGGATGGAGTGATGGGATAAATTTTTGAGGAGGAGAGTGGATTGGTAGAAGATCTGGGAGAGCACCCAGTTTGATGTTTGTCATTGGAACAAGCTTTTTTGGCTTCAAGCTGCTGATGGATAGAATAAAAATAGGATGGGAATGAGGATGATTGGTGATGAGTAACCCTAGGGACAAAGATGGGAGGATCGGTAGTCAGGCCAGCATGCGTAGAGGTGATTGTTGAGGAAGTTTCCAGATGAGTTGGATGAGGGGGGGGGGAGAATTTTTGAGGGGAGTAAGGACTAGATTTTTGAATGGTAGATGGGATGGTATGATGATGATGAGTAGGACCCCAAGGATTTTACTGGTTTTAATTCAATTTAGTATTGGTCAGGAGGGAGATAGGATGATTATTGGCAGCAGAGTTTGAGGTTAATGGATGGTTAGGATGATTTGGATAGGAATGAGATGAAGATGAGGAAGAAGAAGAAGAGGATGATTGATGATGACAATGATAGATGATGAGGATGATGTGTGCCATCAATGGGTTGGTGGAAGTATCAATGTATTGGTGATGGTGGTAAAGTTCAGTTTAGCAATGAAGGATGATATGAGTGACTTGAGAATTTAACTCAAGAGGATGGCAGGTGGGGCAGAGTGAACTTAATGGTTTTGAAGATGTGATTCAGCAAGGTTTTGATAGAAAGGATGGGGGTAAAGGATAAGAGTAAAGGATGAAGGTAGAAAGATGAAGTTAAAAGCGTTTGAGATGGTAGTGATAAGGAAACCAGTGGTAGAAATGAAGTTTACTGGATAGCTTAGGTGGATGAGTTTTGGCTTTAAACCATGAAGAGTTTGATATTGGGTGCAAGGCCTGATATAGAAGAATGGGAAGTGGTAGGCTAATTAAGAGCCAATTGAGGAGTAATCATAAGGCTAAAAAGATCCAAGCAAGAAGTTATCTTAATTTTGAAGTCAGATGGAACTGATCTGATTTAGGAGGAAGGGGCCCTGTCACACTGTGGTATGTGAAACCATAACAATGGCAAATTGAATTGGCCTTTCAGCCGTTTCCATAGCCGTTCTGTTAGGCCTTGCTTCTCATTTGGTTTGCAGTTGTGCAAGGTATGACAGTAAAACTGCTGGCCCTTTTTTGGGTTCAATTTGCCATCAAGACAAGTTTTGGGATGTGGCTTGCTCCTGTGACAATTGTTGGCTTTTCTGCCTGTCAACAGCAAGACTCCCAAGTCTTGGTGTCTCCTTATGGGGTTCAGGAGTGTGTCTGAATATGGCCCCATGACTGCAAAGTGGGTTAGTGCCACCAGCCATAAACACTTTAGGACAAAGTGCCCTTAAACCCAGGGTTACTGTCACATGGCGTGGAAAGAGATTGTGTGTTTGGTAAATTCCCTGCAACAATATAAAGTTCTCTGCAAAAATCTTGCTCCAAGTTCTGGAAAGCCTACTAGCCCTTGAGTTACACTCCTGTACCTCTGCAATTCCTAATCAAACTCCGCTTCCGCACTCAAGCCAGAAACCACTAAAGCTAACTTGCAATGAAATAATAGTAAATAAACAAGACAGAATCCCCAACAAGCTCTGCACTTGAACTATTTCCCTGAATATGACCTCAGAGAACTCTTGCTGGTAAATACACTCCAAAGTAACAGAAGAAAGGAATAACACTATAATACACCGTGATAATCTCCAATAAACGTAAACTCTGATGATCTCCAATGATCTCCAATGATCATGAAATCTCCCCCCAAAATACATAATGTCCTGTCCTCTCCTCCCCCCTTACAACTAAAGGAAAGTTTCCTTATATATAAAAAAAAAGAATGCAAGCTGCAAATGAAAGACCCCTCTTTTCTCTGTGCATTCCTCACTGAACCGCCTTTGCTACTCAAAAAAAGGAATGTGAACTGCTAATGAAAGACCCCTTTTCCCACTGCCTCCTAGCTTTTGCACTGATCCTCCTTACCAATAGTCCAATCATTACCCAATCAGATGATTTGCAGTAGATTTGGTGATCCTGTTGCCAATTCCCCCTAACAGTTGAGTTGCACCAATGCATTACTAATGACAGATCCTCCTTGATCTTCCCTGGCGGATTACTCCCAATCCTGCATGCAGCATAACTATGAATCCCCAACAATCCGCACGCCTCCTCCTCAACTTTAGCGTTCTTTGGCACACAGAACTCTGCAATCTCAGTGCATATCCCATAATTGGCCTAATCCGTACTACTTAGCTTCAATCACTTGCTTCTGCAATAGTAAACCCACCGCTGCGGAGGGAAAGTTATGTTTTACCGCGCAATGTCCACAAAAGGCAAAAAATCGGGCCCGTTCTTGTCATTGTGCCTGCAAAAAGCGCGCCCTGCACCAATGCCAAGCCCTCAGCTATTTTAATCCAGAATTGACAGTCCGCAACCGTGCTTCTCTGAGCCTATTTTACTGTGGACTTCCACCCACATCTGAGCTGCTCCAAGTTGAATTTCCAGTAGTGCGCCCACTTGCCTCCATGTCTATAAATAACCACCACATCCCCTGAATTCTGTCCCCAGGATTCCTGCGCTCCACAACACTTAGAACTTCAACCAAAACCCTCCAAAACCCAACTCCAACACCCTCCAAATTCCACAAGAAAGACAAAATCCCCCATGGAAACGTGCAAATATTGCAAAAAGATGCAGAGAATGTGTAACAAAACTGCCAGTTGCCCAGCCTGAAAAATCTGTTGTCTAGGCCACTGCAGGTGCTTGTTTGTTGCTCCAACCCCTGGATCATTGCGGACTTGCCCTCCGCCCCGTCCTTGCTCCTCTTCCAGAACCCATTGCAAACACTGCCGCTGCGGACCAATGGCCAATTTTGTAGTGGATGATAACAAGTCAATCAAAACCAAAGATTGGACTCCAGAGCTGGACCGCACCGCCTCATTGTGGCCTGTCATGGAGGCCATGGAACATCTTTCCCCCCCTCCTCAATGGGAGGACTTCCCTACTGCCGCCGCCTGGGGAGATGCTACCCAAGCCTGGGGCCAAAGCCATAAACTGAATGTTGGACTTGGCCAAGTACCATGTGGGCCCAACACAGCCCCTGTATTTGTCCAAGTAGCAACACCTCCAATACCCCCGCCAACAGCGCCCAACATCCCACTATTCCGTCCGCCATCACCCAATCCTCCAGTGTCCATCACTTGGACCGCGTCTCCTCCAACCATGACACCTCCTGCGGAGAATGAGTACCCGCATTTGGTCATTGTGATTAACTCCAATTCAATTCCTGTACCCTGTGATTTTTTTTTTTTTTTTTTTTTTTTACTGACCCCTCCTCATCCCTACACAGCTCCCGCCCCTCACAATGAACCACCGTTGCCTCCATTGCCTGTCAAAAGATCTCTGTGTTGCTTGTCTCCAATCAGGACCCCGTCTCCTCAGATGTTCTCACAGACCTCCAACTCCCACCCTTCTAGGTCAACCCAATTCTGCCTGATCTCTCCGTACCACGCGGCCATCAAAAGCAACAACAAAGAAGGCAGCCGAGGAATTGAGGAAGCCAAAATTGACCAGTACCTCTGCAAATTGGATGAGCAAATACTGGTCATCCTCTGACATTTGGTTGGGATCCCAGCCACAGAGCGTTGCAAGCTCCTCCGTGAGCATCATTGTGCCGGTGGTGAGCTCCGCTGCGTCATCTTCCTTCCTTAGATTTCTCCCTCCTCTTGAATTATTGCCTCCCCCCCCTAAATCTTGTACATAGCCAAATAAATAAATATGATGCCTGGCCCACCCCAGAAAGGAATCCTCTTGATTCCCTTCACCATCCTACAAAAATGAGAAACAAAAAAAAAAAGAAACTTCATAAACCCCTAGTGAGAACCCCTCCAAATATGAGAATGAGAAAAATAAAACTGAGACAAAGAAAAAGACTCCAAACTCTGCAAATAAATATTTCCTAAGGGACCTGGACCACCCAAGACAAAGGCCTCTAAGACTAGACCTTCCACTCTGCTCCAGTGATCTGAGCTTCCCCATCCCCCCACAACTTGAAAGTTGACCCCAACATTCAATTCTCCAAGGACTCCTCCTCCAAATACTCCCTCTCCTCCACAGACGGCTCACTTATGTCAACCATTTCTTGATAATCATCTCCCAAACCCGCGGTTTTGTCAAAATCTGTAGTGCCCCACACGTGGAACTTATTTACATGAGCCGCCGCCGCCTTCCGCTTGAGCGGAGTGCCATCCAATTCCTCCAACTGATAACTCCCACCCAGAAACTGACCAACAACCCAATAAGGACCCTTCCAGCAATCTGCAAAAAGCTTACCCCACTGCATCTCCAAGCTCCCATTATAAAGCAGAACAAGGTTGTCTCTCTGAAAAGGGTCCCGCAACCAATTGGCACAACACTTGTCCCAGTACCAAACCAACTTAGCCCAACTGTCCCAAAGCCTCTTTGCTGCCTTTGCCACCGTTTCCTTCCGCCACAAAAGTTGCTCCACCCACGCCACAACTGGATCCTACATGGTCTTAACCTTCCACCAGTCAATAGAGAGGTAAGTCAAGGTTTCTGTATCTACAGGAAGCACCGGCTGCTGCCCATAAAAGAGCTTGTAAGGCAAATAACCCGTCCCCTGCTTGAATGATATCCAATTGGCAAACAGCAAAACTGGCAAGGTTTCCTGCCACTTCTTCCCATTTCTTCCTCAGATCTTGACCATTGCTTCCTTAATTGGCTGATGACCTCTTTCTATTGCCCCTGCTTCCTCCAGATAATACTCCGTAATGTGCCCAAACTTTTCCCTGCAAGATTTAACCAGCCTCCAAAGATCACCACAAAACTCCACCCTGCCTTCCACTGTGATGAGCCGCAAACACCCAAAACAAGCAAACAAATCCTCCTCCAAAAAACACCCCACCTTCTCTATGGAAATCTTAACCAACAGACGTGCCTCCACCCACCCAGACAAGTTGTCCCAAGGGAAGTGCCTCCACCCACCCAGACAAGTTGTCCCAAGCCACAAGCAGATAAGGAAACTTTCCTCCCTTGATATGGACCACTTCCAGAGTGACCCTCCCAAAAAGGGTGTCCTCACCCATTGGAATACCCACCTCCCTAGGTAATCTGGTCCTCCGCCATTGACAAGCTTTGCAACTCCCCTATGGTGACCAAACCTGGAAACTGCACTGGCAAAGGCCAAAATTTTTGAATTTTTTGTACACTCTTTTTCCTCATCCTTAATTCATCATCATCAAAAAAAAAAAAAGAGAGAAAAGAAAAAAAAAAGAAAAAAAAATATTTTCTGGAATGATTCCCTATTTAGTTTCCAGTTTCCAGCCTTCCCTTCTCCTAGTTTTCTAGGAGGATCTCTTGGGTTTTTAGACCCCCGTGCCCGGTGTTTAAGTCCCTCTTGCTCCACTCCTCATCCTCTGGTTCCTTTTGCCAAGGGTGCGGGCAAGACCAGCTTGGCTTGGCTTGACCCTTGCCGGTACAAGCATTGTTGTTGACATTGATGGCAATGGCAATCCTCCTCATCTCATCCTCACCATCCAATCCTGAGGATTCATCACACCCAACTCCCATTGGCGCCATCTACGGTACGTGGTATCCCACCTCCCTCTCCTCACCGGTCATCCACCTACCACATCACCTGACCCAATTGGTTGTTCCCACAACCAATCTCCCCTCAATCCTCCTTTGTTTCCCTCATCCATCTCTTCCCATGACTGCCAACAAATCTTGCTCAACTGGTTGGATGGTTGGTTACAACCCTCACTTCCATCCTCATCCGGACTGTTGCTCTGACCAATTCCCTTTCCCACCATCATCACTGCTGTCTGATCTTTCTCAATTGGTCGGTTGGTGCTCTCATCTTTCCATCCCCAGTCATCCGCTCATCATCTGAACCGTCATTTGCTCAGCAATCCATCAACCTGTCCCTCCTCTCACACCACCGCATCCAACCAATCTTGCATGCTGTGGAAAGAAAAGGAGTGTTACGCTCCTAAGCAGTCCGCAAGTCCGGAAGTTATTGGTCTAGGCTTCTGTAAGGAGGTTGGATGCAATGAGTTCTTAACTGTAGTGAGATAAAAAGAGATAATGAGATGTATTCCTCTTCCCCCAATCCTTCCTATTCCTTTCCTTGGTGGTCTCCTTGGTAGATGATGATCCTGATCCAACCCAGAGTTGAGGGTAAGGATTTGGGTCCCCCCCCTCAACCCTAACCTAAGTACAACCACAAACGTGAAAGAATGATGAAACACAACCCCTAAGCACGGAACCCTAGCCCAACCCTACCCCTCCATCCCTTGCCCCATAACCCATGCCCCTCGATATCAACATACGTCCGGTTTGTCCTTCTCATGGCGCGGCCCTCCGCCGGGCCCTACTTGGAGCCCCCCGGTTTGCCCACCTGCGCGCCTCCGCGGACCTCGCGGTCTGCCGGTTGGCCTGCGCGCGCCTAACCCCCCAATTGCCCCGCCCTTGCCTTCCGGACTAGCCCCCTGCAAGCTTGGTCGGGCCGGCTCCATCACTTGGTCTGCCTTTCCTGGGCGGGTCGCGGCCCGGCGCCCTCAGAGTAGGCCCGACACGCACCTGGTGCTGAGCCCCGCAATTCCTACTGATGAGCCTGCAGGAGGAACTGCTGAGACCGCGCGCACCCCAAATGCTGAGCCTGACCTACCCAACTGCTGAGCGCGCAGCCCGCAACGCAGCTCTTGACCCAAGGTTCTAAATACAACACCACATCCCCCGCCAAGTTGAGTTCTGTCCCCAGAGGTCTCCCATCACTGCCTTGCCCCCATCACACTACCAACCCATCTCTCCCCCACCCACCCCCAGCTCACCCCAGCCCCTCCTCCCCTTCTGCGCCATTGCCATCATGATCCCCTGAAACTTCTGCGCCCGGAACGGGCTTGCGTGCTTGATTGTTCCTGGTTGAAGCGCCTGCAATTCTTGCCGTCGTGGCCATCGCTGCTGCTTGCTTGGCAAGGGAATGCCGTTTCCT
The DNA here is from genome assembly GCA_025617555.3 of Puccinia polysora. Classification (NCBI taxonomy): domain Eukaryota; kingdom Fungi; phylum Basidiomycota; class Pucciniomycetes; order Pucciniales; family Pucciniaceae; genus Puccinia; species Puccinia polysora. Next base: position 6,343,605 of record CM062628.1, read on the forward strand.
CCTCCTCAATCCGGTCCCCGTCCCCGGCCGCGCAAGAGAGCCCGTCTGGACCCGTTTGTGGTTTTGGACAATGAAACAATCTCTGAGGGCTCGGGGACCCCGCCCGGATTGCCTCGTGGCCGCCCCCCCAGGACCAATCCGCGACTCCACCTCCCCATTCCGCCGCATTCATGCGCTGCACTGTTTCCGGGATCCTGCCGCCCCCGTGCTCCTTCAGCGCCTGGAACATTTCCTTGACAACCACCGGAGAGACCGCGGCCAGCTCCCGTAGCGTGAGAGGTATTGGTACCTCACTCCCCATCACTCGCCGGACGATTTCCGCGGCCTTCCTTCTTCCTCCAGAGCTGATCGCCGGCGCGTCGCCCCCCACCCAACCCTTGCGCCCCAACCCTTGGAGCTTGATTTAATGGCTGCTCCTTGGCATCCACATCCATCTTTTCTGACACTATCCACTTGTTTGCCGCCAACGTCCTAAATTTGGCCTCCACACGCGGTGCCCGCCACGTATTGGGCCCGGTGACAATCCCAAGGGACACCTGAGCGGCCCCTGAGGGTCGGGCCCTTTCCCTAACCTGCTCCACTGGCGGTGGCTGACCGACCCCCAGGTCCACCGGTTCGCCCGACGGCCATATGTAGGTCCCCCCAGACGCGCAAACCAACCCTTTGTTCATGTCCTTGGTCAGATCCGCGCAACCAGACTTCCAATGACTTTTATTGCCGCAATATGTGCACTGACAAACCAAAAAACCCCCCGCCGGTCCGCTACTGGGCTGAAAGCCCCCTCTTGCATGGGGCGGCAGATTGCGCAAGAAAGCGGGAGGCGGAGCCGTTGGCTGGGCCCCCATCCAATTCATGAGTATCCGCAAGTCCCGTAGCATGTCCGTTACCTTGTCCACCGGTACTCCCATTGACTGCAAAGGGGCCACGGGCCGTTCCGTTGCTGGCGGATCCGCAAGCGGTACCGGCTTTGGGGCCAGGGTGGAAAAGGCCGTTGGCTTCCTTGAATTTGCCGGGAACAACCGGGCCGTATCCTTGATCAGCTCTTCCAAGTCAATCTTGCTCTTGACCGCCTGGTTGACTACGCCCAGGCTTGGAAGGAGAGCAACACTCCCATCCACTGACCCCCTTACCAACCTGCGCTTGAATAGGTAACGCTGGACCCGCGCGTGAAGTTGCGGCGCAAGCCCGTCTAGGAACGCCCGCTTCATGGCCCCCGTCTGACCCGCCACCACCTGGTTCTTTTCTAGGTAACTATAAATTTGGTCAAACTGGGACTTGTACTTGGACAGATTTCTCCGCGTCTGCACCCCACCTTGGGAAATTGCCTCACCCGCTGCTTGCTCAAAGTCTGTCTCCCAAAAGCGGGGCTCGCGCTTCCCCCACCTTGCCATCATCTTGCCCCGGAGCCTTCCCCAGTCGCAAGCCTCATACCCTGACATATCCTCCATGTCCTGGAGCGTATTCTTGTCTGCAATGAAGAGAACAACCGTGCGGACCTTGTCCTCACCCATTCCGTTTTCGGAGTCTGCAATATCCTCAAATATTGCCAGAAAGCGCCTGATGTCCGCGGTGTTGAGTCGGAGATAGGGGAAGTTCTGCGGCCTAAGCCACACCCGTTGCGGAACCTCAGCCGCCTCCAAAGGCTCCGACCAAGGAGAAGCAAAACCACCGGACCAAGTAGTCGTTGGTGGTGGAGGTGTTGGCCGGCCAGCTCCTGGCCGGAGAGGGAACAAATGTGGAACATTCAATCCTGGGTAGTTGTGGGCAGCATTGCACCCGCTAGCTTCAAGAGACCTAGAAAAAAGATTATTTCCCGGCCAGACCCCCAGATGTGGAAAGAAAAGGAGTGTTACGCTCCTAAGCTGTCCGGAAGTCCGGAATTTATTGGTCTAGGCGTCTGTAAGGAGGTTGGATGCGATGATTTCTTAACTGTAGTGAGATAAAAAGAGATAATGAGCTGTATTCCTCTTCCCCCAATCCTTCCTATTCCTTTCCTTGGTGGTCTCCTTGGTAGATGATGATCCTGATCCAACCCAGAGTTGAGGGTGAGGATTTGGGTCCCCCCCCTCAACCCTAACCTAAGTACAACCACAAACGCAAAAGAATGATGAAACACAACCCCTAAGCACAGAACCCTAGCCCAACCATACCCCTCCATCCCTTGCCCCATAACCCATGCCCCTTGATATCAAAATAAGTCCGGTTCATCCTTCTCATGGCGCCGCGGAGGGCCACACCCTACTTGGAGCCCCCCGGTTTGCCCGCCTGCGCGCATCTGCGGACCTTGCGGTCCACTGGTTGTTAGACTGGACGTATCCATTCTTATTCTTTTTTATGCTACACACAGTTCACTTACATGTCACGCACTGTGTAGTATACCTGGTTCAGTCGCGGTGAGTGGAAGGATCTCCTTTTCCTCATCCTTCCACATCATACTCATACTGGCCCAGGTACATCTTCTTCTCTTTCTCATTTATTCCTCATGTTTTCCTCTTTCTTATTTTGACTCTTGTGTGATGTTTCATTCTCATTCACTCATGCAATATGATCCTTCCACATCCTACTCATACTGGCCCAGGCCCAGGCCCAGTCTGTCTCAACAGGTTATGAGCCCAGAGCTCCACTGCACTCCACTCAGAGCTAATTTCAGGATCCGTATGCTTAGCGATAAAGCAAACTAAACGTGCATGTCATCACCTCCTTCTCTGCACCTTAAGCCACCAACAAAGATGATCAAGATTGGTCCAGACTCCTTCACCTCCGGCTCTCAAAAGCTTCCAAACGCCAAGCTCCCCGTCCTTCAGTTGTCAGGCCCGGACTCCAACTATCTCAACTGGGAATTTGTTGTTACCTTGTACTTTGAAGCTGCTGGACTTGAGTATGTCATCAAAAAACCCAAACCGGATAATCCCTCCGCCAGTTGGCTAAACAACAACAAGATGGTGTGTTCTCTCATCACTCAATCTATAGATGTCTAAATTATTGGATATGTCCAAGAACATCGCCAATACGCCTATGGCATGTGGAAAGCTCTCCGTCGAGCCCATCAAGATCAAACAACAGGAGGACGTGTCTACCCGCTCCGCAAGCTCTGCTTACGAAAATGGAAGGTGACAACATATTAGCCCACATTGAGACCATGGCCAAATTTCACAAGAGGTTGGACGCTCTTATCTCACCAGAAAACCCGCTTACCGCCAACAATGTCCACTTGGCTGCTTTACTCAGTTCTATTCCTCAAGACTGGCTTCATTGTGTATTGTCATTAATGAATCAAGACGGTGTGAAATCGAAAACCATTGTCCTAGCTCTCAAAAACGAGCATACCCGTTGTCAGTCTCAAACTGAAGTAGAAGCTTCAGTCTCCTCAGCTATCTCCAAGTCTAAGTCTAGACAATTGGCATCTAGTGACAAAACACCCAAACATTGTTACTTCTGTAATGTTGTTGGTCACAACTTGAACACGTGCAACAACACTCAAAAATTTCTAAACAAACTTAAGGCCTCTCGTAAGTCAAACTTGGATCATTTCAAAAGGCCGCCTCCTAGGGAACAGAAACCACCGGCTAGAGCTGGCAGAACTACCATCTCCACTCTATCCAATACCCACAAATCCGAACAACCCAATGAAGAGAGCAACTATTTGGGGTCAGAGGTTGAAGTTAGGGCAAGTTGTGCTACAACCTTCGACTCTACATCATCGACTTGTGTGGATGCCAACCTAGATTCCGGATTCTCAGTGTCCATGACCCCTCACTTGGCCTCACTGAACAAAATCAAACCAGAAAATACTCCAGTTTGCCTGGCCAATCACTCTCTAGTGAAGTCAACTCATCGCGGCTCATGGAAACTCCCTCTGAAGATGGACAAAGAAATCAAAACCCTAATTGTTCCGTCCCTTCATGAACCGCTTCTCTCTATAGCTGGTGTCTGTGATCTTGGTCTCACTGTAGTGTTCACTTCAAAGGACTGTCTTATCTACCCAACATCGAGTCTTCAAGTTCCCCATCAACCAGTTGGGGAAGGCTACCGCAAAGAAAATTTGTTCTACCTCCCTTCTGAGCCTGTGAGCTCAAATTTCTCTCAGGCTATTCAAGTCCCTAAAACTAAATCTTCCTTGTTTGACTATCACGTACGACTAAATTGAGAAAATTAGGTTTGGTAACCAAGACCAAGCTATATATATATTTCATTCAAAGAACCAGAGTAAGTCCTCCTGCCGTGGAATCATGATGAGGAATCAAAGACAACAAAAAAATAAAACCAACGGAGTACAATCTGGCTAATAAGTTAGCTTCAATGTGTCAAATGCAAGTAAAGGATTCTTAGAGCAGATGAAAGGTTATTAGCCAGGTAAACAGAAGACGAAGCCAGTTAAGAATGAAGTCGGATGTCTAAGCGCCTTGATCGATCTAAAAGGGTGTTGCGTAAGTTGACTGAATGAGGAGTTGGAAAACATTAGTTCTTACTTGATTCGGACTGGCTGCTTGCTGACTTGAGTTGATGATTTGTGGCTTCGCGTGATTTGAGAGGTTTGATGTTTGAGGTTGATGGTTTGATTCGTAGTTAAATTGGATGAGGGTCGAGTCTAGGTTCAAGTACGACCGGGTAGAGTTGATGATTGGTTTTGAATATGAAGTATTCTCAGTCGGGAGTATAGAGTGTCTCGAAACAGAGAGAGCAATAGGAAATGAATGAAATACATGGAAGGAAAGAGAATGACAAGTGTCAGAGACTTGTCACAAAAACAAATAGGAAATGGCCGGTTGAACATGTGTCACGCACGAGATTGAAAATACACAACAACATGGCAGCAGACAACAAGATAGAGTAATTTGTAGAGAAACTGAATACGTAAGAGATCATTAGTGAATCAGTAAGGATTTTAACATAAATCACCTAGATCTCAAGCCTCTGAAGAGGCTCCTTCAAGATCATCAAATTCAACCCTCTCCTATGAATGAACAAGAAGTGAAACGGTGCCTGATCTGCATCCAGTGCAAAATGAGCAGGGTCCCATTCAAATCTTGTCGCCCATATTGCTCAACTTGCCCTGGTCAAATACTACACTCTGATGTTGGATTGTTTGAAGTTCCCTCCAGAGAAGGGTACAAATTTTTCTCCACATTTGTCGACGATTTCTCTAAATTCATCCTTGTCTATCCCATGAAGCACAAACACAAAACATTCAACTGCTTCAAGTTGTTTCGCTCCTGCTTCAAATCAGATGGTGCCTTCGCCATCAAATCTCTACGCACCGACAACGGCGGCGAATACATGTCTACAGCTTTTTCAACCTATCTACAAACACACGGTATCACCCACAAACCGGGGCCACCTCATTCCCCACAGCTAAACGGCATTGCTGAACGCTCAAATAGGACCATTGGAAACCTTGTTTGCTGCGCCCTCTTGCAAGCTTTGGTCCCAAAGGTCTTCTGGGCTGATGCCCTCAGGCATGATCTAAACTATCACAATTCTTTTCCTTGTTACACCCCTGCTGGTTTCAAAACTCCTCTCTCCATTCTTGGCCAACCTTTGACCCCTCTCTCCAAAGTTCATCCGTTTGGATGCCATGTCTGGTACAAAGTCCCGGAGGCAGATCGCAAGAAATTGGAATTTAAGGCGAGAGCAGCAATGTTCCTATCCACTCTATCAGATGGTAACGGTGTTAGAGCTTGGGACTTAGAAAAACAAACCGTTTTAAAGACTTGTGATGTAATCTTTGACGATCACCTTTTTCCCTACTCATCAAAACTCACGGTCTCTTCATCTCCCCTTAGTGTTGAACTTCCCTGGCCCCCACCACCATCATCATCACGCTCTCAGCCTCAAGTCAATATTCCTATTTCCTCCGACTTGCTTCCCCCGATGATTGACATCCCTCTAAGGGGGGGGTGTTGATTGGCGCCTTGCTGCCTCTATACACGCTCCAGAAAACAGATATTGATCTCTGTCTACCGAAAGTGGCTCTTCAGACGCTACTTCCGGACAGTCTCCCTCCCCCATCTCTCTACCAAGTCCATCCTCCGTGCCACGCCAGACGCCATCCCCCATTCCGTCACCAAACCCAACTCCTGTCCTACTAGAAAGCCCCAATCCGGTGCCTGATGCAGTTGTACCTATTTCCCTCTCTCCCCTTCCTCCACCCCCTATCCCTAGACGTTCCACTTGCTCTTGTCAAGCCCCTGACCAATACGGCCACTGGTCCAAACGTGCTGATGCACCTGCAGATGTCAACACTCCAAAAACTTGGCGTCAACTTCTCAAATCACCCAACAAGCACAAGTGGCTGAAGTCAGCGGATGACAAGTTCGCATCTCTTCTCGGTATGCAAACGTGGCGACTAGTGCCTTGTCCTGAAAAAAGTAAGATCATCAAATCTAAATGGGTCTTCAAGGTTAAGAAGCGCCCTGATAATACCATCCAGAAACTGAAGGCTTGCCTTGTTGCCATGGGCTACTCCAAAACCCATGGTATCTACTATGAAGAGGTTTTCTCTCCCACCCTACACCTTGAAACTCTCCACATGATCCTTAGTCTTCTGGCCTCAAACAACTGGAAAGGTAGGCAAGTCGACTTCAAGACAGCCTTCCTTAACAGCCGTCTTGATCATCGAGTCCTGATGGAACAGCCTCCCGGATTTGTTGATCCCCAACACCCTGACTGGGTGTTCAAACTCAACTGTTCAATCTATGGATTGAAGCAATCTCCTTGGCAATGGAACCTTTGCCTTCATGAAACGCTCACCCAACTAGGCCTATCAAACTCCAAATACAATCCAAAACTCTACTTTCAATTGCGTAGGGGTAAGCTTGTGGGTGCCCTGACCACTCATGTGGACAATCTGGCAATAGTGGGTCAACCTTCCTTTGTCAATGATCTCATAGCTTCACTCGGAAAATCCTTTGAAATTGGAGCCGACGAGGAGCTTCACCACTTTCTATCTCTTCAAATTGAACGCGACCAACCAAATTTCCTAATCTACCTCAACCAGTCACACTACATCAAAGACATTTGCTCTTCCTTTCTTCAAGACAAGTTGACACCTGTTTGGACACCAACCAACTTGCACTTCAAAACCATCAAAAAGAGGACGCCTGGTGAGGATGTCTCCTTGGGGCCCTACAACCAACTGATTGGCTCTCTCCTCTGGGTGTCACAGTGCACAAGACCCAACGTTTCCTTTGTTGTCAACCGTCTCTCACAGCACCTTTGTGATCCATCAGAAACACACTGGCAGGCGGCTCTGCATTTCCTCAACTATCTAGTCACCACCAAATCTTTGAGACTTAGGCTGGGTGGCTCTTTGGACATAGCCGGCTTTTCCAATTCCAACTGGGCTGAGGACCGGGACAATCAAAAATCTACTTCTGGCTATACGTACTGCTTGGGAGTTGGTGCAATCTCATGGAAATCGCGTAAGCAGGCCACTGTCTCGCTGTCTAGCACTGAAGCCAAGTACAAGGCCCTCTAAGACTCATGCAAAGAGGGGTTGTGGCTCAAAAATATTCTTTCCAAACTCTCTCTCCAACCAAATGAAGCTATCCAGATGCATGTTGATAACAAAGGAGCCAAGGCTCTTGCTCAAAACCCCAAACACCATGCCCATACCAAGCATATTCATGCTAGGTACCACTTCATTTGAGAATGCGTCCAGGACGGTGCGATGGATCTCATTCATGTCTCCACAAAGGACATGCTAGCGGACATGTTGACCAAACCTCTAAACAAGACTCTTCTGGAAACGCATTGTCACATGTTTGGAGTTGTGCCTTGATCTTTTTTTTCTTCTTAATTTTCTTTTGTTTTCTTCCTTTCTTTCTCTTCATGTTTGTTCTCAGGTGTGCAGCAAGGGGGGGTGTTAGACTGGACGTATCCATTCTTATTCTTTTGTATGCTACACACAGTTCACTTACATGTTACGCACTGTGTAGTATACCTGGGTCAGTTGCGGTGAGTGGAAGCATCTCCTTTTCCTCATCCTTCCACATCATACTCATACTGGCCCAGGTACGTCTTCTTCTCTTTCTCATTTATTCCTCATGTTTTCCTCTTTCTTATTTTGACTCTCATGTGATGTTTCATTCTCATTTACTCATGCAATATAATCCTTCCACATCATACTCATACTGGCCCAGGCCCAGGCCCAGTCTGTCTCAACACTGGTTGGCCCGCGCGTGCCTAACCCCCCAATTGCCCCGCCCTCGCCTTCTGGACTAGCCCCCCGCGAGCTTGGTTCGGGCCAGCTCCATCAATTGGTCCGTGTTTCCTGGGCGGGTCGCGGCCCAGCTCCCTCAGAGTAGGCCCGACCCGCACCTGGTGCTGAGCCCCGCAATTCCTGCTGCTGAGCCCGCAGCGGCTGCTGCTGAGCCCGCAGCAGGCACTGCTGAGACCGCGCGCACCCAAAATGCTGAGCCCAACCTACCCAACTGCTGAGCGCGCAGCCCGCGACGCAGCTCTTGACCCAAGGTTATAAATACAACACCACAACGCGCAACCTTGGTTTGTTTATCCATCTCTCCCATTGCCTCATCTTACCCAGCGCAAACAAGAAACCATTTCTTGGCTTGCATGCAATCTTGCTTGTAACCTTGGTCATCCGACCAATCTCCTCATTGGTCCATTCACAGGACTTACTCAATCATCAACTCCTTTGGACATCTGACCAACCGTTCATCCAACTCCAACAGCTCCAACCTCCCACATCCAACTTTCCATCTTTGCCTCATCTGCCCATCCCCGCATGTCGCTCATCCATTCGTCAGGACCATCAGAAATCTGTCCGCGTGGGCCTCCCTTGCAATCCATCACCTTCTGCACCCATTATTGGCACGGACTGGTGGCTTTCCTGTTCCTGGTCATTTATTTTTCATTAATCCACAGTGTTTTTTTTTATTGTTTTTTTCTGGTGTTCCTGCTCTCATCAGTGGGTTGTTTTGTTTTCCCATCCTAAAAAAAAAATAAATTGTTTTTTTCCCGCTCTATTTGTAGTATCTCTTCTAAATAGTCTACAGGGACCCATGGCACATAAAAGGAGGGGCTCTCCCCTACCTTTTTCCAAACATCCATGGGAGTGTGTGCGTATGCCCCCCAGTTATTATCAGTAATTGATCCTCATCCTTATCCTGGGTATATCTATAATTTCCCCTTGATCCATTGATCCTTAGTCTTTTCCCCTCTGTGGCCTGATCCTTATCACCAACCAATAGCCTTGCTGGTTGAAGAGAATTCCGTCTGTTGGAATTCTTGAGTGTGTTACACCACTCTTTGATCCCTTTCCCTGACAATAATGGTCTTGATCCTTCCTTGATCATCTTTCTGGAGCCAATCAAAATTGATTGAAGAGGTTTATTAAGCTTAAAACCTGGAGTGTTATACCTCCTTTTATTTTTCTCAAAGTTGCATTCTTCTAGCCAACTCTTGAGTTCCTTGAGAAGTGTTGAGTTCATCCTTGTTCAAATCAGTTACTGTTTGCTTTTAGAGCTTCTCAAAACATTGTGCTTTGTCTTGTACGGCCACCCTCAGTTACCTGGTACCCTTCAAGCGCTTGATTGCGGAGAGTTGGGCGGGTTCATTGAGAACCTTGAGGTTGGTTGGGGTTTTAGTTGATCATCCCCAATCTTCTGCTGACAACTAGAGTTATTAGCTTGTGGGCGTTGTTTACATACAACAGCTTGGTTCTTTTGAACTTTAAACAAACTTTAACTTCTTTTGTTCAAATATCTCCCACATAATCTTGCCTCAGATAGTGCTGTTCCATTGCTACTGACTATTATCAAACTTTATCCTTTACTACTTGATTCCTCACTTAAAAAGTTCTGGACCTTTATCTTGGTTAAATTTAAATATTTTTGTAACACTCAGGAGGGCAGCCTAAACAGCACCCTTCCCCTCCCCAGAACTGCCATGGCCTAGCACCATTTGGAGTCTTACACTGCACCCAATCTTGCACCCTCTTCCCCAGAAGGGGCCACCAGAACATGGTCTTAACCCTTTTCTGTGTCTCTGCCTCTCCCTGATGGCCTCAGTCATTGTGAAGATTCCACATAAACTCCTCCTGATCCTCCCACCTTGTGACCACAACCAAAGGTACTGTAAGTGACTGCTTTCACAACTGGCTGTCCTGAAAAAAGAAAAGCAAGACCTTCTGCCAAACCCATCTAACCTCCATTGCCCAAAAACCTTCAGGAATAAGGAGTGTAAAAAGATACTTTTCCAACACCTGAAACCTTCCAAACTGTTTCAGGGGAAGTTTCCCAACCTCCGCAGCTGTAGTTGCCACCCTCAAAAGCTTCTTCTCCACATCCAAATCCTCTTCTGCTGCACGCTGGACCTCTGGATACCGTGAAAGGCATCTGGCATTGTAAATGCCTTCCCCGGAACGTGCCTGACTGTGAAATTGAACAATTGTAGTATGCAATCCACCGTGTCATAGGGGAATTAGGCAAGGTTGGGGAATTAATCATTCTGGCCAGTGCTTCCGCATCCACCAGGAGTTCAAAAGACACCCCCCACAGCACATGCTGTAATCTTGGCACAATCCTTGTGAAAATGGGAGACTATGGATTTCAAAATCTAAGACCAGAAGGTCTTTGGCAGAGGAGAAAACAAGCTTGAATGAAATAGTATCAGAGATGTTTTTTAAGATGACATGAGACGTTTCTTACCAGTATGACGGAATTGAGAATGAGGAAGAGAGAATACGGAAGACTTGACACAAGGACGGATAATTCAGATGAAAAAGAGTAGGATAGGACTGAAGTGGAGGTTAGAAGGGAAACATCTATGTAAGCAGGATTGAGAAAATTCATCTCACAGCTAGACAGAATTGGAAGTTGATGGCTGTTGAACAAAGTCAGAATTGGAGGGTGAAGCGTGGAATGATTAGTTACTTGAATTGGATAGTCAAGGGTGTTCAAGAGGATGATTGGGTGGTCGAGAGGATGATTGATAAGGATTTGTCATAGGTGAAGACAGAAGAGAACAATGGAGGAGGATGTTGGACAAGAAGAGGGAACTGAGGGATGTCAAGGAACGGAGAGGGCGTTTTGATGGAGGATTTGGAGAGAGGTCGAGGGAGAGATGAAGGAAGAGAAGGCGGGAGAGGTTGAAGGAAGGATTGAGGGGTTGATCAAGGAAGGATTGTGAGAGAAGTGTGGAGGAATGAGAAGGGGAAAGTCCAGCAATGAGAGAGGGAGGATTGAGACTGAAGGATGGGAGGATGAGAGTCTAGATTTGAAGTGTTGGCACTGGGGAGAGTGATGATCCAGAGTGAAGACGGGTGTTAACTCAACACGCTGCCATGTCTAGTTGTGAGAGGTCAAAATGGAATTTGTGAGATTTAATACCAAGGATCTGATAGCAGGTTTGGTTAAAGGGTTGGCAAGCATCTGGTGGGAAGGGATCAGGTTTGTTATCAATTTCTTTGCCTCTTGCTGTTCTTGCAGCCATTTAATTTGGGTGTCCACATGCTTAAGAGCTCTGTGGTGAGATTGGAAGTTGACAAGATTGTTGACGGCTTTGTTGTCAATGTTGAAACAGTGAGATAAAGTGAGATTGGGATTGAGGTTGTGCAGAAGGTTGTCCAGCCAGAGCTTTTCCTGGGTAACCAAAACAAGGGCCTTCAGCTTGCCTTTGGTGGAGGACGGGGAGACTGAGGGTTGCAATTTGCTGTTCCACAAAACGGGGCAGCCATACAGTAGTATGATGTATCCGGTGTGACTCCTTTGGGTTATTGCGTAGTTCCCACCATCAGAGTCACTGAAGCATTCAACATTGTATTTGAAGCCAGTCAACTTTAATTTGAGGCCCAGATTCCTTGTGTGATTGAGGTATCGCCAGGTGTGTTTAGCCTCCATCCAATGTTGAGGACCAGGCTTGATGTTGAAACAAGATAGGGTAGACACTGCATGCAAGAGATCAGGCCGGGTTTGACTGGCAATAAAATTCAGGAATCCTGACAATGAACGGAAATTGATATTAAGTTTAAGGAATTCCGCGTGCTCGTCATCTTACGCTTGAGATAGGTGAACATTAGGAGTCATGGGGGTGGTTATTGGTTTGGATTTGAGGAGGCCTAGTTCCTCTAGCGCAAACTGGATGTGTTTGGGTTGTAACAGAGCTGGGCCTTGTGGGGTGTTAACTAAATGATTCCTGAGGATCTTCTGAAGAGGACCTTCATGAGATATTGAGAATTGTGATCAAAGTTTGTTTTGGAAATTGGTGGAATTACCTATGAAAATCAAATCATCAACATAGAAAAAGATAAATATGGAGTGATCGTTATTGATGTAGAGACATGGATCCGCACTTGAGGCGTTGAAGCCTTCCGATACAATCCAGGCACGTAAGGTATCAAACCAACTCTTGGGAGCTTCTTTAAGACCATACAATGCCTTATTCAGTTTGAAGTACGGAAATGGCAAAGAATATCAATTGGGTTGTTTAATGAAAACTTCTTTGTTGAGCGGTGCGTGTAGAAAAGCTGACTTGATGTCCATCTGAACAATCTCCAGAGCATGGTGAAAGGAGTATATTAAGAGAGTGCAAAGGGTGACGATTGAGCTGGTGGGAGCATAGGTTTCTCCATAGTCGCAGAACTCAAGCTGCTTGAAACCTTGAACACACAATCTTGATTTGAAAAGGGAGTCGGCGCCGTTGGGTTGTTCTTTTAATTGATAGACCCAGACAGTGTATAGGGCCTGCTTTCCATCTGGAAGGGTATGACATCCCTCCCAGACCTTCAGCGCATTGATGCCATCTAGTTCGACCTTCATAGACTTCATCCAATTGATTTGGTTGGGGCTTCTCTCCGCTTCTTTGTAAGATTGCGGAATTGATTGCATCAAGAAGCCATATCTTTGAGGACATTGGATGTTAGATCGATCTCTGAGTTGGTAAGGATTATCTGAGGTAAGCAGGTCTGTAATTTGATTGTTGACCAGGATACTGGAGTAAGATTTGGAGGATGAATCACCTTCCGGATCCTGAGTGGATGAGGAGGGCGAAGAGTTGGGAACGACGGATTCAGGTTCAACGGTTGGAGGGTTGTAGTGGGGAGAGTTGAGAATGTCAGTAAGGGGTTCATAACTAAGAATAGAATCAAAAGGGGAATCAGAAGGGGGCAGAGAGGAATTGTCAAATTTCATGTTCTCAAAGATTTTGACATGTTTGCTACAAATGATGGATTTCGATTCTGGGCAGAAGATCCTGAAGGAGTTTAGGCTGAGATCAAATCCTACCAGTATGCCCTCAACACCCTTTTTGCTGAGCTTGGAGTAATTCGCTCTGTTACCAAGGACGACGGTCTTGGAACCCAGAGTTTGGAATAGTTTAAGTTTAGGAGTCTTGCTGTTCCAGATTTCAAAAGGGGATTGTTTCAGCTTTATGGAAGGAATCGAGTTGAGAATCTTGCACACGCTGACCATGATCTCATCCCACACAAACAGAGGAATGTACATGTCAATCATGGTTGTTCTGGTTGCTTCTACAAGGGTTTTATTTCCACGCTTGGCAACAGGATTGTGTTGAGGGGTATAGGGTTTGGAGGTTGTGTGTAAAATGCCGTGTTCTTTAAAGAAGGAGGAGAGTTGGGAGTTTACAAACTTGCCGCCGTTGTTGGAGTGGAAGATTTTAAGCATTTGATCGAGGCGATTTGAGTGGAGCTTGATAAAATTAATAATTTCTTGGGTGATATCCAATTTGAGTTTTATTGGGATGCAGGTTTTATACTTGGAGAAGTTATCGGAGAGCAGCAGGAAATATTGACATCCGGAGTTGGAGATAGGATTGATGGGTCCACAAACGTTGGCATGGATGAATTCAAAAGGCGAGGAACTGGAAGGGATGTGACTTTGGAAGGGAGTTTGATGGATTTTTCCTTTGGCGCAGGCGGTACAGGAATTGAGGGCCCACTTTAAATTGGGGAAAAAGGCGGACAGAACTTCGACCTGCTCCCGATTGACGTGACCGACGCGCTTGTGTATGGTTGAAATGGAAAGAAATGAGTGACAGTTGGAGATGTTTGGGCAGGATTCTTCTATGTAAAGGAGATTATTGCGGATTTGACCATATATTACCAGTTTGCCTTCAAAAAACACCCCAAATCCTTTTGAGCCTAGTCGAGCAAGTGAACAACCCTTTTGGACAAGTTGACCAAGAGAAATTAGATTTACGGCAAGATTGGGCACAAAAAGGGAATTGGTAAGGGTGAGAGAGGCTTTTTCGGTGTGAATGGTGGCGTTACCAGTTCCTCGGGACGTGATGGAAGCATTTGGTTTGCCAGTATTCACCTCGGTACTATTGTCTTTCATCCAATCAAAGTATTTGGGATCATTGAACATACTATTGGAGGCGCCTGAATCCAGAAGGAGAGAGCTAAAATTGATTTGGTGTAGGTGAGTGACAGCAAAGGTGTAGGCCAGGTTCGCGGAAGCCTTGGGATTAGATACAGGGTTTTGATTTAGAGGGGTGGAGTTGTTGTTTGAACCATTGTAGTTTGGTCAAAGATGTGGGTACAGGGCAAAGCATTTGTTTTTTGGGTGGAAGGCTTGCGGATTGTGCCAATTTGGCTTACACCGTAGGAGTTCTTGACTGGCAAGCATGGCAGATACGTAAGTTCCCGCTGCCACTTTGTTATTGATCTGGTTTAAATGCCTAAGCACTAAATCTCCATTGATTTTGGCTTCGCCAAGAGAGTGCATTATTGTGGTCTTCAGATGTTCAAATTGAGGAGGGAACTTATGTAGTATTAGATAAGCTACAATGTTGTTGTCCATTTTGATCCCAATCCCAGATATTTGGAGTAGACAAGTTAGTACGTCGGTAATGAACTTTTCGACGTTCTTAGGGTCAAAGGAAAGGTTGAGGAAATTGAAGAAAATCTGTGATCCATTAGCTGTCTGTGACGAGGCATAATACTTGTTGATTGATTTCCAAAGTGCAATCCCATTCAGCGCGTTGTTTTCCTTTACACAGTTAATGTACGTTTGATTTTCTAGCTTGGCCAGGATATATCCAGCGATCTCCAGGTTCACACTTGGTGGGCACTCCTTGTCTTCTGATGCATTGAGCCAGTGAGAGATTCCTTTGAGAAAAAAGATGGTAGTTAACTTCGACCTCCAGAGGGAGAAATTAGATTTGTGAAGGTTAGGGATTAAGTCAGTCAGGGTTTTGAGGAGGGAGGAGTTCTGATCTGCTGGTCCAGTTGAAGTTGAATCCATGTTGTAGGTCTGTTGGTTTGTTGAGTTTTTGCTTTTAACCTTGAAAACAGGAGACTATGGATTTCAAAATCTAAGACCAGCAGGTCTTTGGAAGAGGAGAAAACAAGCTTGAATGAAATAGTATCAGAGATGTTTTTTAAGATGACATGAGACTTTTCTTACCAGTATGACGGAATTGAGAATGAGGAAGAGAGAATACAGAAGACTTGACACGAGGACGGATAATTCAGATGACAAAGAGTAGGATAGGACTGAAGTGGAGGTTAGAAGGGAAACATCTATGTAAGCAGGATTGAGATAATTCATCTCACAGCTAGACAAAATTGGAAGTTGATGGCCGTTGAACAAAGTCAGAATTGGAGGGTGAAGCGTGGAATGATTGGTTACTTGAATTGGATAGTCAAGGGTGTTTGAGAGGATGATTGGGTGGTCGAGAGGATGATTGATAAGGATTTGTTGTAGGTGAAGACGGAAGAGAACAATGGAGGAGGATGTTGGACAAGAAGAGGGAACTGAGGGATGTCAAGGAACGGAGAGGGCGTTTTGATGGAGGATTTGGAGAGAGGTCGAGGGAGAGATGAAGGAAGAGAAGGCGGGAGAGGTTGAAGGAAGGATCAAGGGGTTGATCAAGGAAGGATTGTGAGAGAAGTGTGGAGGAATGAGGAGGGGAAAGTCCAGCAATGAGAGAGGGAGGATTGAGACTGAAGGATGGGAGGATGAGAGTCTAGATTTGAAGTGTTGGAACTGGTTGAAGTGTTGGAACTGGGGAGAGTGATGATCCAGAGTGAAGACGGGTGTCAACTCAACACCTTGTCACTCTGCACAACTCCAAATTTGGATGTGAGTACCAAGATTCCACCTTCGAAAAGGTTACTGACTCATAGAGTACTGGCCTGTCTTTCCCTTTGTCTTCCTGGGACAGCACACCACCCACAATGAACTTGCTTGAGTCCACCACTAGCTGGATCTCTCCTTTCTTCTAATCAAGGTCCTTCAACAGTATTTTCCACCCAAAAATCTCCTTTAGCTCCCAGAATGCACAATTGCATTCCTCCGTCCACACCCACTCCGCCCCCTTCCTAATCAGTTTCCGCAAGGGGCTTGCTATCTCCTCAAAACGCTCAATGAAGATCCATACCCATCCACATAAACCTAAAAACTAAGAGACATGAGTAGCATTCCATGAAGTAGGCCATTCCAAAACTTTTTTAACTTTGGCCTTAGTAATTTTCCTCCCTTTTGGGGAAACCTTGTGGCCAAGGACTTCTAAGGCCGGAACACACACCGCAAAATTCTTATTGGAAATGGTCAAACCTGCTTCCTTGATCCAGAACAGGATTCTCTCCAAAGTCTGCACATACTCCCAGACAAACCACCTGATTCCTGAATTTCCCAAAATAGTTTCTCCGCTGTAATTGCTCCATGGCCCCTTGATACCTGCATCATCAATGAATATCCGTACTGTTTCTGGAACATCATCCTGCAAAATGCAAGTCATTTGCGCTTGGTAAACCACTACCAAATTAGTTGCCCCCTGCGGAAGCCGCGTCAACTGAATTTGCCCCAACCAGGTTTCAAATGCTGTCATTGGACGGGACTCCAGGTGTAGCTCCTGCTGATTGTAACCCCCCATAACCTCTACTAGCCCATGGCAGACTCTTCTGGTCATATTCTCCACAAACTCCTCCACCTGCAGGGGCAACCCTGCATCTCTGATTGTGACCAAGTTTAACCTCTGCAGGTTGTGGACAATCGGCAAAATCTTCCCTTCCTGCTTTAGTACTGCAAAAATGTGAATAGAATAACTAGAAAAAGAAGGCTTGTACAGACCCTTCCGCAAACACTCCTGTACCAACTCCATAAACTGATCCCTAACCACTGCCAGAATAGGAATGGGTTTGATCTGCCAAGGGTCCTGAGGCACTGTAGGTATCTGGTAGGGGTCCACAATCTCATGTCTGAGTAGCCCCTGCTCTTCCTGACTAAAAGACAGCGCCCTCCTCTGCATGGAAATCACCGTCTTGAGTAATTGTACTTCCTCCTCTTGCAACCACCCCTCTGGCCCAAAGTCAAGTTCTGCCATCTGCTTGTCCATCAAGCCCGTTGGATCCTTCTCCAGAATTGCAAGTGTCAAAGGTGACTTGTAAGGTTTCGCGACCAATGGATAGGTCTCATTGGTTTATTGAGGTCCTGCAGCATTGGCTCTTTCTGCGGTTGGACCCTCTTGGCAAATGTTTTGTATTTCCTACAGAAGGCCCACACATCAACCAACTTTGCTCCCTTGGTTGTCTCCTCTATTTGTAGTTGTTGAAATGCAAAAAAGTCTGGGTTACTCACAATGGTGGCAAAAGGGTATCTGCTTGTGCTGATAACCATTGGAGGTGCATACAAGGAAGGACTCACTTTTGATCTTATCTCTTCTCCCATCATTGTTGCGCTGATTCCAACTCTTCTCCATATTGCCCAAAGCACGCTGAACCGCGCTACAGGGTTTCCTCCTCCCTGCTCCTTATCTGTCAACCATCTGCGCAAGGATGGAGCTTTCCCCGCACAGGCCACATGGCAAAAATTAAAAATCCTCCGCCAAATTGTCATGGCTGCCTTCCGCAAGAGGGCAGCCCTTCCAATTTTCCCATCCGCCACTTTCAGGCAAAAAGATGGTTTTCTTTTAGCATTTCCCCAAGGCGTCCGCAACCGTAAGGAGTTCCTGCCTAGTATCCGGACGGAAGCCAAGAGATGCCCGGAAGGCAAAAAGGAATGGCCCACCAAGTATGACCTCCAACCCGCTGATTACCAAATACAATAGCAGAGCCAATAAATTTTCCACTTCTGTCATTTATTTCTCCACCAACCCTTCAACCACGCATTCAAAACCTCCCAAAGTCCTCAACCCAATATTTGCCTTGTGTTGGACCAATCCTGCGTTGGTGGCCAATTTCAATGGAAGGATGTTTACCATTGAACCTCTATTGAACATTGCCCGGCACTGCTTGCCTCCAATCCACATTTCTACATATCCCAAAAGGCACATCATACCACTGCTAACTCCTAAAACATCCGCCCCTGCGTTGAGAGAACCAACCTTTGCCTCTTCCCTGGGTTTTGGGTTGTCCTCCTTATTCTCCGCAAACTGCTTGAAGACCGCAACCATTTCCTCTGCTATTACTGGTGAGATTGCTGCTAGTTCCTTCAAATTTAGGGAAACCAGGTGGTCTGTTCCACAAATTCTTCTTGCTACTTCTCCAGCCCTCCTGCGGAATCACCTCACTTTGACTACAGCTTCCTGCTCCGGTGCTTTTGCAGGAGTCGGACCATCAAGGTCCATTCTCCTCTCATTGGAGAGGAAGGTTCTAACCTCTTCCAAAACTTCCCAGGGTTCCCAAGTTAAAGGAAAAGCGTACCCCGCTGAAGCTATAGCTTCTTTCTTCTCCGCCGCTGCTGCTTGGGCCAGATCTTGTGGCAAAGGTTGATCTGGAATATCCGTTATAGTTTATCCTGAAGGGTCGAATCATTCCCTTCCATCCATCTGAGCTATCTTGCTCCGTATGTCCATGCTCAGATCTTTACACAACCTTTTAAGATGGCTGTCTTCCGGGCAATAATAGAATTGGAAGATGCAAGGTTTGCCTTCCTTCCTTGGAGGCGCTCTTGATGGTCCCTGAGTCAGCGCATCAAAAGTTGTTTTTATTGACTCTGGGAAGTAACAGAAGAAAGGAATAACTTTATAATACGCCATGATAATCTCCAATAAAGGTAAACTCCAATGATCTCCAATGATCATGAACTCTCCCCCAAATATCTGTAATTTCCTGTCCTCCCCTCCCCCCTTACAACTAAATGAAAGCTTCCTTATATATACAACAAAAGAATGCAAGCCGCAAATGAAAGACCCCTCTCTTCTCCGTGAATTCCGCAATGACCGGCATTTGCTACTCCAAAAAAGGAATATGAACTGCTAATGAAAGACCCCTTTTCCCACCACCTCTGTGCGTTTGCACTGATCCTCCTTACCAATAGTCCAATCCTTACCCAATCAGATGATTTGCAGTAAATTTGGTGATCCTGTTGCCTACTCCCCCTAACAGTTGAGTCGCACCAATGCATTACTAATGAAAGACCCTCCTTGATCTTCCCTAGCGGATCACTCCCAATCCTGCATGCAGCATAACTATGAATCTCCAATGATCTGCACGCCTCCTCCTAAACTGTAGTGTTCTTTGCCACACAGTGCTCCGCAATCTCAGTTCATATCCAATCATTGGCCTAATCCATACTACTTAGATTCAATCACTTGCTTCCCCATTAGTAAATCCACCGCTGTGGAGGGAAAGTTATTTTTGACCGTGCAATGTCCGCAAAAGGCAAAAGCTCCAGCCTGTTCTTGTCATTGTGCCCGCAAAAAGCGTGCCCTGCACCAATGCCAAGCCCTCAGCTATTTTACTCTGGAATTGACAGTCCGCCACCGTGCTTCTCTGAGCCTATTGTACTGCGGACTTCCACCCACAGCTGAGCCACTCCAAGTCAAATGTCCAGTAGTGCGCCCACTTGCCTCTGTGTCTATAAATACCACCACAACAGTGGTATGTGACATCATAACAACTGCAAAGTGAACTGGCCTTTCAGCCAGTTTCATAGCCTTTTGGTTAGGCCTTGCCTCTCAGTTGGTTCACAGTTCTGCAAGGTATGACAGGCCCTCCAATTTAAATGTCTGGTAATCAGATGTTGTTTATTGATGGTATGTACCACAAAGGATCAGTATTTGAGGACAAATAGAGAACCCAAAATCAAAGGGGTACTAAGGCAGCTAGTTAGAGAGAAATAGAGATCCAAAGAGGGGAACTGGGACAGGAGTAATGAGATCATGAAAACAATAAAATAGAAATAAAAGTAACTAAATTTGTTAGTTACAGAAAACAAACATCAAAAGACAAAATTACCCTCATATAATAGGTATATTTAGCATTTTTCTAGGCTTAAATATTTTTGGTACAAATTTATCTAAATTTGATCAAAAAATTGAATTTTTTCATACAAATATGTATTTTAAGATATTTAGTAATTATTTTTTTACTTGATGCGGATTTTGTTGAAATAATTACAAGTTTCAATTCCCCTCACACCAGGTGAAAGATGGAGGCACATTCTAGCATGTGCCACCCTGTAAAAAGTTTTCAACTTGGTTACAACTGGGTTGTAACTGTGTCCTAATTCAGCCAATATATATAAATAACTTCCAAATACCCCCACCACAACTTCTGTTGAAATACTATATAGCCAATTTGAAATCAAGTATTCTTCATGCTTGAAAGGAGGTTCAATTTTGACTCAAGGTATATTTAGAATTTTGTGTATACTTTGGTGACATATGGTCAAAAAATAAGTTTGATATAGATTATACCAATATTTTTAATTTTTTTCATTCTTGAAAATTCATTATAAAATTTGAAGTATTTGCCCAAAAAAATTTGGAGTTAAATAAATAACTCAATCTTGGGAGAATTTGACTGCTGTTAATCTAGACCTTGAAATTTGGGAAAAATACCCAGTCATGCTGGTTCCTTATTCATTTCAATAAAGAAAAAAATATTCTATCCTGTTTTCAAACCTCTTTCCTGAACTAATATACTCACAAGGATGGGCCTGTATATGCATGAAAACTTTGATCAAAAATCCAGTATTGCAAGAATATTACTAAATGCTTTAAGCTTTGAAAGATTTTCTCATAAGCTTATTACTTCTGAAAAAAAATGATATTGAGAGTGTAGTTATCTATTTTATTCATATCACAAGAATATTTCTCAACCTTTACTAATTTTTCAGGGCTTTTTTACCCATTTTTGTGGTTAATATTGAATAGAACCAACCATCACTCATGTTTCTGATTTTCTGTCATGGTCAGGACTGTAAAGATTGAATTTATGAGCAAAAAATCAAAGAAGTTCATTATTTAACTAAAAAAGAAAAAAAAATTGTAGCTAAACATCTTAAAGAAGTACAATTTTTTCAAACTAAAAAGAAATATTTTTTTCTGGGTTACTCTTGTTGGCTTATTATGACGAGCTGAATCATTAGCTTTGAAAACCCCACAACAGGAGTGGAGTAAAATAATCAGTGAGTCAGTAAGATTAAAAAAATCTACAATGTATTTCCAATTTGTTTCCCCTTGCAAATATTCTAGTTTTTTGATACCATTGTAAAAAATCAATTTATTGAGATATTTTGAATGATTTTATTGTGTGCCTGCACTCCTGATTTCCCCACAGCTTTCTTTGTTTGATATATTTTCATGATGGGATGTAACCTGGTGTTTGTTTTTTTTCATTGAATCAAAAGCATTTGCTTTGTACCAAATAAATTTTAAAATATCTTTCACAGGATGTTTTAAGACCAAATTACTTCTAAATTTTTCAAATAGAATTTTTCAAAATTCAACTATTCAAAAATTTTTGAATCTATCCTTCAACAAACCTTGTTCAATTTATTTCCAAATGATTATTTGTCTATAAGTTTTTATGAGTGAAATTTGGTTGGTTTAGTATCCACCCATCAATTTTCTTTTAATTTCTCTCAATTTTTTTAAAGGTAGATATAATTAAGATGAAGAAATTGCAGTTTTTCTCTTGGAGAAGGGGGGACACAGATTCAAGGTATTCAAAATTGTGACAATTAAGTTGAAGACCCTTCAAGATATAATTATAACCCAGGGTTGATGGATTTATTTATGTTGAAAATATGGGATTTGGTGTTTAATTTTCTGTTTGAAGGATTCCCATTAGGATTCAAGAAAAGGCATGCATATACAAAGTGTTCTTGTGGATGGCTCAAAAACCTTCTTCCAAATTGGATTTTTTTTTCTGCAAATAAATCATAGTGCAGTTCAATCAAAATTATCTGGAAAGACTTTTGCAGTCATAAAACCAAAAAATATCCCAAAAAATTTCATATTTAACAATCCCTCATCTGAAAATGTTTTGGGATGTGATATTTGAAATAAATTCAATTTGTTTTAAAAAATTAAACATTCATTGGTGTTAAATTTTTGCGTGTTAAAATTTTTCCTAGATCTAGGGTTTGGTCCATTCATTCAAAAAATGAAGTTCTAAAGATCCTTCCCTATTTCCAAACAGAATTAATAATAACCAAGATTTTTCCTTTCCAAGAAAAACTTAAAATAAATTCAATTTTTTTTTTTGGGATGAAATCTTAGTCCAACAGTATTTTTGGTTGGTTTGAATGGAGCTGGTTCCCTGTTATGGATAATTTGCTGTTTTATGAAGCCTTGGCACACACAAACCTGGATTTAAAGAGATCAATGGATGATTTTATACATTGTTTTAGAGAAAAATGATAAATAAAATCTGGAAGAAAAATAAAAACAAAAAAAAGATTAAATAGGCCCAGCATGAAAATAAAAGTTGATTGAGGTTTTAAAAGGATTGAACAAGCATTTGACTGGTTGAAAGTCAGTTTGATTTTTTTTTGTTTTATTTTTCTGTTGGATTTTTCCTGTCAAAAATCTTCCAGCTTGGTTAAATTGTCAATAAGTGAGCAACTTAAAATCAATTTATGGATTTTTTCAGCTGGAAGATATTTTTGATAAATGATAGTTTCCATGAATAATTTTGAATCAAAAATTTCAAATTCATCTTCTTGTCTGGATTGAAGAATTCCATTGATGCCCCCATTGGGTCTTGTCAATGCTAAAATTGCGTACTTGTTAAGTAACTCCAAAGAAGATGATAAACTAAAAAAGGAGTTAAAAAATTTTGGCATGATAGAAGAAATTTAAGGCTCAGTTATGTGCACAACCAAAATTATCAGTTTTCATAATTATGATTCATTTTTTATCATCTGCCTTGTACATAGTTTTAATTTAATTGCCTTGAACATTGAAGCTAATTTCCTTTGTTAAACCTGGGATGCATGTGCATTTTATCAGAGTTAGAACTGAATTTTCTGTTGGTTGTAAAATATTTAAATGTTTTTTATTTTGGAGATATGGTTTTCTTAACATCCAGTTACACCATAGTTATTTCTTTCAGTAACACCAACATTACAGGTGTCCCTTGTTTTCCCCTGGTTTCATGAGATATTTATATGTAAAATTACCTATGTTTTTTTTTCAAAGGTACTGATATTCAACAAGAACTATTCCATTTTTTTTGAAGTGAAACTGAATTTTTATTTTTTTCTTATATTGATTGGATTTTCATTCAAAATATAAGATCAGATTTGAATTTGTTGAAAAAACCTGATATTTAAGGTATTTTTACATGTTATATTATCTTATTCAATGTCAATAAACAAATTAAAAAAATTCTACTCCAGAAAGACTCAACAAGGCTTCTGGGGCCCTTTATTTGAAACCCCATGGCCTCAATAAATTTTGAAACAATTCCATAAACCCAAAAATCCTCAAAATGCATTTTTTCCACATCCCACTTTCTCCTTGGAAACTTAAAAGATGTGTTTTACCATCCCAGGAAGCCCCTTGAACCCTAAAAGGCCTTGAAATGCTGCAATTAGAATCATCTTTTTACCCCAGAAAGCACTTTACATAGGTGTGGCAAACCTTCAATGTAAATATTAACACCTTCTTTATATTGGAAGAAAAATTTAAGGCTTTGAATTTATTCCTGAACTTGGAAAATATTATAAAAGGCATTAATTTAGAAATTTTTTTCTAAATTAATTCTTTTTTTAAAGGAGGCTTGGATTTAGCCAAAAAAAAATATAAAATGATATCTTTACACAAATAAATGTGTTGATTTAGAAAGTTTGAAGGTTGGAATCTGGGCCAGAATTAAATTAATTTTCACAATATATCAAGGAAAAATTACATAAAATTTGGAACACTTTCCACTCTCTCATTCTCTATTTGAAAAGTAATTGAAATAATCAAATAAATTTCAGTTTGCATGATCTGGTTCTACAGCTGTGATTAGACACTAAATTTGGGGTGAGATCCATAGATCAAAATCTGGGTTTGCTATTCCTTGAAATAAACTCCCCATCTAATGGGGTTCAAAAATAAAATAAACCTTTGACTCATAAAAATAAAATTCATATTTCACAGCTCTTGGAATAGCAATGGAATTATTTATTCTTTAATTTCTAAATTGAATAGATTCAATTACTTTTCTTCTTATATTCACTGTGACACCATGCAGCCATATCAGGTTTAAAAAACAATATATCTTGTACAAATATGATTCACATCTCCCAAGTTTTTTTTTGTTTCTTCATTATACCATACATGGGGTGAACATTCAGGTACAATGAATAGATAACTGAAACCTATTATAAAATATCATGGTAAAGCAACTAGCCCCTTTCCAAAAAGTTTGTTTTAATATTTTTATGTAGCAAAGTATTGTTTTGCATCCTATCTCACAAAAATGATGTGAAAACTGTAATTAGTATTATTCCAAGGAATTCAATGAGGAGAAATAATTCTAATTTCTCTTAAATACTCCTATTTTATACAAAATCCAAGCTTTATGACCACAGCAGTGAAAGAATTTTTTGGATGGCCTGTGCTACAGGAGTTCATAGAATTTTCTTATTTCCTTGAAATTCTTCAATTTGAACCCAGAGAATCCTTGTCACAGTAAAAATTTGATCTCTAAGACAAGCATCCTTTCCTCAGATTTAAAACATCTTTTCATTTTTTTGCATTTTATTTTCCCTTTGTCCTTCTTTTCCCTTTTTCATGGTTCTACATTGATTAATTCTGATAATAAAAAAGGCATTACCATCCCCCAAGTTGCAGGTATTGCTCCTATTTTTCATTTTTTACCTACTTTTATGCATGAGAAAAGTGGTTATTGGTGTTCAAAAAAATACTTCTTTGACAAAAAAATGGAAATGGCCCAGGCTAAATTCATGCCTTCAAAATTAATAAAGTAACCACAAAAAACTTCATTTCACTTGCTAGCAAGTTCCATCAAGAATCTCAGGCCAAATCTACAACCAAGCTCAGGTCATGCTCCAGCCAGGATCAGGTTCAGAATTATCCAAGCTCCAATGCACAGTGACTGTGCACCAAGAAATTGTTTAGAGCATGAGCATAGCTTTAAATAGGGATTTGACAGAGCTTTGAACAGAGATTTGTTGATGACCCTTGCTATCAAGTGACATCAAATTTTTCATGGTAATTAATGATTCCTTTTTTCTAAAAAGGCATCATTTTAACAGTTTTTCTCCTGGAATCATTCCAAAATTGTAATTGGCCTGGTTATCATAATTTTTTCTATAATCAAAACTTCTGGCATGGTTCAACAACTTTTGGAGGCGTTTAAAATTTAAAAAGGCATGAAAATAAAAAAAGGTATGGTTATGGAAATTTTAGGTTTTCCACACCTTTGTAAGATTTACAGGAAATCCTGGAGTTGGGGAAAATTACTTTTGAGGAAGTTTTGGGCCTCCCAAGGCTTGCAAGGATTAATTGCTGCCTTGGGGGGCTAAATCAAGGCCTCCAGACCCCCTTTGAGGTAATTCTGGGGTAGAATTGGTTGGAGAATTCAAAGATGGACATCACTTGAGTTAATGTGACAGGAAAAATCAAATAAATATCAATTTTTTTCCAGAAATTAAAATCTGAGTTCGTATTTGAAAAAAACACTTATGAATTATGAGAAAAATAAGAAAAATAATAATGATTCATTTTATTTATAAAAAATGCAATATTTACGGTGGGATTCAATTAAATTTGTAACAAACATGAATAAAAACAAAAACCTTACATATAACTATTTGATGTTGGTAATACAAAGATTTTGAAATATTTCAACAAAAAGAATATCAAGTAAAAATATAATTATAATAAATATTAGTAACATATTTATTTGAATAAAATAAAAGATTTCTCTTCAATAGCTTTGTAACAAAAAAAAAGAACATATGAATTCTATGGATATCTTTTTCATGAGGGGAATTCAAATATTTCTCAATTTTCCAAAAGAATCTTCATCAATTTCAAAAACAAGAACATTAAACTCATAAAATTTGTTTCTTTAAATAAAAATGAACATTTTCAGTGGTATTTAAAGAACTTATACCACACACATCAAGAACACAGATAATTGTAAAAAATATTGACAGCATATTTTGTTAAAGAAAATTCAATTTTTTTAATGAAAGGTAAATAAATTTGTACCAAACATAAAAAAGAAATATAAAAATGCTAGATAAATCTACTTCACAAGGGGAATCCAAATGAATACTCCAAAAAAATCTTTATCAATAAAAAAAACTATCAAAGAATAATTTCTTTGAATGAGAATGATGTTTCCAGTTGGATTTAAATATGTTATATCAGTCGTAAAATGACGCACAAAAGCTACATATCTTATCAGGATAATTGAAATATTTCCAAAAATTTCAACAGGTAGTTAATTTAGTACCATTAAAACAATAATAAAATAAAAAATTTACTTCTATGAACAAAACTTTTATTTCTTATTGAATGCGTGTATCATTTTACAAAAAATAAAAAACCATAAATAAATGAAACATACATCTATCTAAAGAGAATAATTCAAATATTATCAAAAATCAAAAAATAAAATCCATCAAGGGAAAAAATGAAACAAATACAAAAAATGATTTATTTGAATAATAAAAAATAAATCTTTATTGTTATTTCACTTCATGGATTATTTGTTGAGAAATTTGGTATTTTTTGATTTCTTCTCATTGTAAATGTGTATCTACAGTTTTCCTAATTATTTTATGGTTTTGATAATAATGTTCACATTAAATTATGAATGTCACTTTCTATTCAAAGAAATCAATTTTTGATATTTCTTTGATGATTCTTTTACTTGTTGAATTTTCTTTTGAATTTTCAGTTATATCTAAATTGTTGTGATTGAACAGGAGCTTTTTTAACTTTTTTAATATTTTAATTTTCTCATTTTCTCATTTTCTCATTTTCTCATTTTTTCATATCTTTTTATTTTTTAGGCCAATGTTAAATTGACAATCCCCAGGTTGCAAGCGTTCATAAATTGCCTTTCACAACCTGGGGTTGCAAACAGGCATGAATTTCCTTTCAAGGAGAATGCAAAGTAGCTCACAACTCAGGCATCCCCTGGGGGGTTGCAATTGGGGTTCCAAAACTCCAGAGGGATGCACAAGTTGTGCGCGGGGTTCACGCCTATTTTCCTGGACCATTTTGGGAAAAATAGCCCCAAATGGGCCATTTGAGGGCTGAATTGGGGTACCTAGGCATCCCTGGACCACATTTGAGTGCCCTCAACCCAAATTTAGGAATGTGGAATACAATTTGGTACTATTATTTGAGCAAAAAAAGAACCTTGGGAATCAAAAACTCTGCCTATTTGCAAAACAAAGTCTTGTCAAAAATTGTACACATCACTTTCTTGTCACATAATTTTATTTTCCTCAACCCAAAATTAAGCAAAATTTTGGAGTTTTTGAATTGAAAATTGAATTGAATAATGAATTGCCGTTGAATTTTGTTTTTTTATGGGGACAGTGGCAAGACCAAGCCACCCTTGTTGAAAAATGGCTGCATTAAAGGGCTTAATTAAAATTGTTTTTAACAAAGCTTTTGTGGAATCCAGGGATTTGGTTAGGGAGTTGGAGAAGAATACATTGGAAGCCACAATTGCATCCTCATCTTGGGTTATAATTGAGGAAAAAGATGTTTCTTCAAAACTGGAATTGACTGAAGGTGGTGGGTCACATTTCATATTTAATTTGATTGAGAAGGATTTTGCTTGATCAATACTAACGTAACCATGTGGGGTGTAACTATGAGGTGCAAGAACCACTTGACCCTCCTCCTGTAGGAGCCTTTGCTAGTAGGAAAGAATCCAAGATTTATTGTCAAAAATTGGCAGCCATGCATGGCTGCGCAGTTAAAAAATTCAAGTGAAAGAAGGATAAATATGTGCATCTAGCATGTGACAGATTTGGGGTATATGAAGGTCCATGCCTCACCAAATGGCAAAGGAAAACTCACACAAGGAAGGTTTGGTGTTTATTCATGATCTTTGCAAGTTGTACAGTAGCAGATCCCATGTGAAATATCTCCATTATTAATGGCCTACACAATCATCAACCATCTGAAAACCCCCAGTGCATCCTCAACTGAGGAGAATATCTGGTCAAGCCTTGGATAAACTTAAAGAAGGCATGAAAGACGGGCTCAATACAATTCAACTCAAAATTATATTGAGAAAGATTTATGGTGGAGAATACATTGACAATATAAAAATCTATAACACTAAGGAGAAGGTAAAGCAAGCAGAACTGATTGGTAAATGTGCTATGTAAATTCTATTAGAAATGGTTCAGGAATTCCAGTGGGTTTACAGGTTGAAATTTGGTGGAGAGGGTCACTTAGAGGCCCAGTTCTTGGCTCATACTGAGTCTATAAAACCTTTTCCAAAATTCCATCATATCAGTCTGTTGGATTGTACTTATAAAACAAGGAAATTGAGTTTTTCACGCCCCCAAACCTGGAAATCATGTGGTTTTGACGTTGCCACAATATCCCCCAACATCCCCAATGCACGTGGTAAACCTGGAAAAAACACTTTTCTTGGGGTTTTTCAATAAAAAAAAAACTAGGGAATAGGAAGGCATCTCAAACCCCTGTAGAATAACTCTGAAAAATCTTTGCCATTTTTAAGGCTTTCAAAATTGCCCTCAAAAAACTGAAAAAAAAGCTCCATATCTCAAATCCTTTCACATTTTTAATCTTTTTTCTTTGATTATCTTGAGAAATATAAAGAGAAAAAAAGTTCCCAAATATGGCAGGCCATTCAATTAAAATTTTTCCAGAATTTTATTAATTCACTTTCCCGCAAGAAAATGGGATTTACATAAAAAATGAGACATTATTTTCAATTCTTTTTTTTTTTTTTGTTATTTTTCCTTGAGATTTTACAAATTTTCAGTTGGCATTATTATATTGATAATTGCAAAGGGCCCAAAAACATTATCCCAGGATTTTTTTAGCTTATTTTTTCCCAAAGAATTCCCAATTGAAAACACAAAAGTTGTTTTTTCTCTAAATCAATGAGCAAAAAGAATATGAAAAATTTAAGAAAAAGAGACAAATGCTTCAATCAAGATCAATTTGTACTACTTTATTGTTTTTACTACCAGGAAAAAAAATCTTCAAACCAAGTTCCAAGTCATTATGAATCAAATCTTCCCATTTTTGTGATTCCTTGCTAGCAAAAGCCTTCCAAAGGCAATCTCATTGGGGAGCTGGCCACAACTCAGAATTATAGTGGAAATAAACTTTGTGCTGAAAATATTCCAAAATAATTAAACGTATGGGAGGCTTTTGAGAATTGGAAGTTGGAGGTGAATGGAGGGGAAAATAAGCTGATGAAATCAACTTAGATAAAAGTACCACTGGCCTTTTGTATGTATCTGCAAACAGGAAACCATGGCAAGTGAATTTCATCCAGTAACTTTGAGGTGCAGGTCCAGAAGTGTGGTTGATATGTTTTCTGGCTTTTTCAAAATTTTCATCCCAGAATTGATCCATGAAGCTTTCATCCTTGAAGACAAATTTTGATTCCATTTTGTTGATCATTTCCTGATGTATTGAGCTCCAATCTTCAGATTTAAGGCACAAATTAACTGATACTGATCTAAAACCACAGTTCCAATCACCCATCACATCTTGAAAATGTGAAATTTGTGGTACGTCTTTCTTTGGGAAAATGAAATTTTTGTATTGATACTAAGGAAAAAAAGATGAGCATTTTCTTAGATGAAATGAAAAAAAACCATTCATACTGAATTTATCACTAGGCGCCACTTCAAAATTATCAGAAGATGAAAAAGAACATGGTCTGAACTTCATCCCAAAAAACCAAGGGGTTAATAAGTGAACCATAAAGCAATATTAATTCAGAAATTTATTCACCTTTTCTATTTCAGAGGCTGTGGCTGTGGGAGCAAAGATTGTGTTCCCTAGAGGCCTGTAAGCATCTTCATCTTCATCTTGTTTTTTTCTTCTCTTGATCCTCTTCAAAGTCCCAGGACTAAAATTCTTTGAAACAAACGTCTTATTGATGATGGTTCCTGACCTCTGAGTTACAAATGAAAATATGGAAATCATTGGAAACTAGAAAAACAATCCTGATCCCCCCCAACGAAAAACAAAATTACTAAATGTCTTTATTATACCTAATTCTTCAAGATATTTGAGTTCTTCTCCACCCAATTCCTCTTCTTGTAGAAACTAATCCAGTTCAAAATGCAATATTATCCTAATTACAAAAAAAAGAATAAAAATAACCTCTTCTTCTGATTCCTGTTTCTTTTTTCCCTTGGCCTTTAAATGGTCTTCCTTTCCTTTCCTTTTCCTCAGAGTCTGAAATTAGAGAAAATCAATTCCAAACCATATGCTGTTAAAATCAATTCAACAGAAAGGGATAAAAAAAACATAAAAAGAAAAAACTAACCATTAAATTTACCACTTGGTGCTTCCTTGGACTTCCTCTTCTCTTAGGTACTTCAACATATTCAAACCCAGATGGATCACTCTTAGATGAATGCTGAGAAAATATTTTTCTTTTATTGGGGGCTCCTTTGGGTCTTTCAAAAATTTTCCTTTCTTCCTTTGATAGGATTTCTTTAATAGGAGTCAGTTTATACTTCCCTTTTAACAGTTTCATCATTTCTCCAAGGTAAAAAAGTTGTTCTCCTGGGCGCAATTTAAGTAATTCTTCAAAGAGTTCATTCTGAAACCGGCATATGTTGGTTAATTGGGAAGGTGATTCATGAGATGATTGAGAAGGTTGAAATTACCCCTTCTCAGCAAGCTATGAATTATTCCAAAATAAAAGAAAAAACTTCAGAAATAATTGTTAGAATTATTTTTTTCTCCAATAAAAGAAAAAAACTGCAATAGGAGGTTTGAAATGCCACTGGGGATGAAAATCATCAAGCAAAAATTGTTGCTTCTTGAGATTGGCATTCTTCACTTGGTGTTCACAAGGAATTCCCATTGAAGAAGAATAATTTCAATCAGAAAAGGTGGTTGATTTTTCTGCTGAAATGTGAAAGGAATGTACAATCTTGAGAGTATAGTGGCTTATTTTTTCTGAGAGGTGTTCAACAAAATATGGGAGACAAATCAAGTTCTTGAATTCTTGCTGAGAAGTTTCAATGAAAGTTTCATGGAGTTGAATTCAAACTGAATGATATATTTGGTGAACTACATCAGAAAAGGAACCGGAAGAATTTGTGATAAATAGTTTGACATAAGAGTGAAGCCCTTCTATTATAGATTTGCTGGTATTTCCAAAAGGGCAATGATAAATTGAAGACTCAAATTATTTTTGTGCACAACTCATTTCAGCCGTGTGGCACAGAAAACAAACTACATTGGAGCCATGTAGGGCCCCACACAACTTGAGTGTAGTTTTGTGGCCCCGTGGACTGCTGTGTGGCCTACAGCCCAACCACATTCAAGTCATGTGGGGCCCTACATGGCTCTAATGTATTTGTGTTGCCATGCCACATGACTAAAAGTCTTGTGGTCCCCCCAAAAAAATATAATAATAATAATGAACTAAATAAAAATACAATAAAAACAGAAATCACCCTAAAAATTGAAAATATTGATTTTTTGGTTAAAACAAAATTAGAAATAAAATAAAAAGAAGTAAAAACAAATTTAAAAAAATGAAAAAAAAAAACTGAAGACAACCAACACAAAAAAATACAAGTTCAAATTGACTAGCCTTAAAGGAAAACACCAAAAAAAATACAAGTTCAACATGACTAGCCCTAAAGTAAAAGTGCCAAAAAATACAAGTTCAGCTTATGACTAGCCCTATAGTAAAAGTGCCAAAAAATACCAGTTTTTTGTGGAGACCTAAAGTAAAAACACCAAAAAAAAACAAGTTCAACTTGTGTTAAGCTGATCCCATTACAAGAAGTAAAAATACTCCTTATGATGGGATTGGCCCAACACAAGTTGAACTGACTGACCATTAAAATCTCATTCAAAACACTCATCATAATGATGTTTACTCAAAACACTCAATGTAATGATGCTCAAAATGTGATAACTCTTTACATTAATAGAATTACAATATCAGCATCAGAACCCAAACCCAAATGATGAAATGAATCTATGAGTTAGAATACAACTCAAGTTTATCTTTGAGGTGATCAACCCAAAAAGCTTCTTTTTTAGAACTAATGGAATGTGGTTTGGAAACTATGGGGGGGATTGGAATTAAAAATCCCTTAAGAACAAGCTGGACGCAACGGTTATTGTTAACAAAGAAAATGAACATAGGATCTGATTGTTCTTTTACACCCATCTTCATAGGATTCAAAGTAAAACATGATTCCAATGAAATGAAAATATTGGTCTTCCATAAGTACCTGCTATTATTTGAACCATGTCAAGCTTTGAAAGCCATTTTGAAGAGGGAATATTTTCATTGATTTCATTAACATCAAGTCTTTTTTCTATCTTTTCAACATCTTTAATTTCCCCAAGGATCTTAGAAAAGCACCCCTTATTTTTCCTAAATGTTTCAAGCATTTATTTTGTTACTTGAAACCATCCAAGCTCATCATAACCAATTTATTTAGAAATGATGCTAAATCCACAATTTCAATCACCAACCGGATCCCAAACCCCACCCAATAACTTATGTAAGTTCTCAGGTATTTGATTGAGTTAATTCATTTGCTAAAATCAAGAATTAGTTAGCCAAGATCCTCATTTCATGAAATTAATCACCACTAACCAAAGATGATCTTCTGTTTGACTCCTCCATTGTGTCTGCTTCATCCTTTGAAAAGGAGTCTGATTCCAACGGCACAAAACCCAATGAACTTTCAGTCTCTTCCACTGAACTATGAAATTCAGATGAAGAGCCATCCTTACACTACAGAAATAATTACCCCATTAGTTCATTAAACCATAAAAATGAACATTTCTCAAAATCAAAGGCTTACTATCTTTGGTCTTTCTGATCCCCTTTTAAGTGTTTCTTCAGTCTCATCCTCTGAACTATGAGATTCAGATGAAGGGCCATCCTTTCACCTCAGAATTCATTTTCTCATCAGTTCATTAAACCCAAAAGATGAACCTTTCACAAAAGAAAAGACTTACAATCTTTTGTCTTTTCTTCTTTGGTTCCTTCTAATTCTATTTTTCCGCTCAAGTTCATTTTCAAAACGTTCAAATTGAAAAGGATCTTGCCGGTTATCTGTAAATTTTGGACAGCATTTGCTTGATTGCAAGACTTTAGGTTCAATTCTTGGCTTTGATCAATAATTTACTGTCTCCTTCATCAAGTGCTTCAGCAGACCGCGGTAATCTTGTTCAGGATGAGCTAAGATCATTGCATTGAGCTTAAAATGTAACTTAGAATTGTTGAGCATTTCATCAACATTGACCTTGAAAATTCAAAAGGATCAAATATTAGTCAAGTAGGAATCATCATTCAAACAGAATTTACCAAAAAGCATGAATCAAAAATCAATCAAAAATTGATTTGAACAATCCAAAAATCCAACTTCAAACCACGTACAGAACTAAAACCGCAAGGGTCATAATCCAACATCCCCTGAGGATGAACATCCTCAGGCACAACAGATCCTCTTGACACTAGTAGGTCAACTATTTGGTGGGAACAAGGCAAACCCATAGTCATCAAGTATGACTTGGTGCACACTTCCCCATCATGGTTCCACTTTGATCTCTCTAATTGATCCAAAACAAGGTTGATTGCCTTTAAAAACATCTTGTATCCCAATGGTAACAGTTCAGTAGGCAGAACTATTCCAATCTCTACTCAAGAGTTTTAAAGGGCCTCCTGAACCAATTTAATTTGATTGGACACCGTTCCCTCTAGGTTTTGCCAAAAGTCCAAAATTTTTCCTGAAGAATTTTAAAGGAATTGTTTGAGAGTAGCATGGGACCCTTCAAACCAAGACATTTTTTTATTTCCAAAGTCTGGATTTTTGCAAGTCCAAGCCATTACATATGTCTCTTTTATATGGAAGATATTATGATCCATATACTCATACACATCCTCATGGTCTTCCAAGAAAAATTTTATAAAACTCATAATTTAAGCAACCCATAACTAGGAATATTAACAGTAGAGGCAGTAATTTGGCACTTACTCTAAGTTCTGCATCTTTGACCTCTGCCTCCTTCTTGGTTTTTGAGGACCCATAATTAGCCCACAGAGACATAAAACTTTTCCGCCCTTCAAAATCATTATGAAAGCACACTTTACAGTTTTCTTGTATGTTTTTAGACAAGTGCCATTGACAACACTGTCTTTTAGACTCAGGGAAAATTTGCCCTAGAGCATGGATCAAAGATTTTTCAAATTCCATCACAAAGACTTTGGGAAGTCTCTCAGGATCATAAGCCAACTCCTTTAGCGCATTTAAAGACCAACTGCAGAACCCAAATGTTTCTCTTGTTATAAAAAAAAGAGCTTTTGTGAAAGATTTGCAGTTGGCTGTAATTCCTACATTGTGAAATAGGGGGATGTTGTACTTATTTTTTTTATAAGTACAATCCATCATAGCTATAAGATGGAATTTTTTGCAAAGCTTTAATTTTTCTGGGTGAGCCAAGAATAGGGCCTCCAAGTGACCCTCTCAACTGAGCTTTTCTTGATGAACCCAACCTGAATCACCAAGTTGTTCAAAGATGCCATCCATAACACTTTTCCCC
The DNA here is from genome assembly GCA_025617555.3 of Puccinia polysora. Classification (NCBI taxonomy): domain Eukaryota; kingdom Fungi; phylum Basidiomycota; class Pucciniomycetes; order Pucciniales; family Pucciniaceae; genus Puccinia; species Puccinia polysora. The sequence goes on from CM062628.1 coordinate 6,378,546, forward strand.
TTTAGTTCTTCAAGCATTGAATTACCCTTGGTTTTATAGATTGCTTGGTCATCAACATATTTTCCACCAATTATCTTGCTCAATTTTCTTTTGAGTTGAATTTTATTGAGCCCATCTTTCATGCCTTCTTTTAGATTGTCTAAGGCTACCCCAGATATTCTCCTCAGGTGAGGATGCACTGAGGGGTGTGGAGATGGTTGATGGTTATGTTGATCATTCTTGTAGGAAATTTGCCACAAGGGATCTGCCTTTTTGTGACTAGCACCGATTAAAAACTTGAACCCAACCTTCCTTGTGTGAGTTTGCCTTGACCGTTTGGTGAGCAATTTCCCAGAGTACAAAAAATGTCTATCACAGGCTAAATCCACATATTTATCATGCTTTGAGTTGAAAACTGTTAAAGCGTAACTATGCTTCATTGCCCATGTTTGACAATACATTTGTGCCTCTTCCCTAGTAGAAAAATCTCTCACAGGAGGTGGCGCAAGTGGGTCTGTCACAGTTACATAGTCATAGTTCAGTTTCAATCAAATCAAATAAGGCAAATACCAGAGTAACATAGAATGTTACACACCACCAGAGGTCATGTCTATTTTTGAAAAATTTTGTTCCATAATTTTCACTCTTGATGAGGATGCAATTGAGGCTTCCATGTTTTCATTAACCAAATATTTTTTTTTCCTCTGCTTTTTTCATGGCACTATTAATGTAGTCCTTCAACGCAGCCATGTTAAAAAAATGAGGGCTTGCCACTGTTTCCATAATGCAAAACAAAATGCAATTCTACTTCAGTATTCAATCCAACTTTCAATTGAACAACTACCAAGTTTACTCAATTTCAAGTTGAGAAACATCAGTTTTGTCAGAAATTTTTTTGCAGTTTCCTAAAGTGTAACTTTAATTTCACTTTAATTTCACTTTATTTCACTTTATTTGACTTTAAATTCACTTTAGTTTCACTTTATGATTGCTAGGTGTGGCCCAACAGTCCCACATAGTACATGTTGATCCAAAATTTGGGTTGATGGAACCCAAATGTGCTCTAGGGGGTGCCAAGAATTTTGGCACAACCCCCTGGGGGGTTGTATACCTCCAGCCATGCGTCAAAAGCGCAGTGAACGGGGGTACATGACCCAAAAACACCATTTACGGGGGTTATATGGCCCCTCAGGGGTCACACGTGTTTAAGACAACCCCTTGGACACGTGTAAACGCATTTTTTGGCCCGCACGCGCGCTTTGGAGGCATGTATGGGCCACCACACATCTATTGGGACGTGTAGGGCCCCAAACAACTCCCACACAACTGGGAGTTGTGAATTTATCATCACCCTTTCCAAAATGCAGGTGCTTGTTTGCAGCATATGAAACAAATTTTCTTTTTAGAGGAAGCCAGTTGTCAAGAAGGTATTCAGAAGTAGGGGGATTCCAGAATACAGTCATTTTTTTAAAATTATCTTGATAAGAATTTTCAGATTTTTGACCAGCATATTCCAGTTTTTTCTGAATATCATCCATTCTTCTTCAGATTTAAAGTGTTTTCTAAAATATATTTGAATGTTTTTGAAGATATTCCAGACACAGAGTAAATGATGAGAGTTGGGAAATACATGTTCAATGGAATGAATCAGGGCTTGCTCTTTGTCAGTCAAAATGAATTTGGGTTCTTCATTTTCTAATAATTGATGAAGTTGATGGAGAGCCCATTTATAATCCTCCTTTCTTTCTTGGGAGAGAAAACAGAAAACAACAGATAATTTTCTAGAAAAATTGTTGACACAAAAAATGTGAAGAAGAGGCATGGAAAATTTGTTGTTTTTATATGTACAATCCATCTGTAATACTTATGGAAAGAGTTCTATTAATTTGATAGAATCTGGGTGAGAAATGAATATTGAAATAATATGAACATTTTGATTATTGATTTCATATGTAAAAGAAGAGTTTCTTAATTCTATTATTAAAGCTTCTATGGGTGATTTTCCTTGCATTTTTTCTTTTTTTTAATTTTTGATCTTTTGTCATAGATTGTACTAAGGGTTGTTTGAACAGGATAATTGGAGGAATTCATTAAGGAATTACAAATTTTCAGGGGAGGAACCCCAGCTTTGGTCAAAGAATTGACCCTATCCCGTTGAGCAACCTGAATCCTTCTGTGAACTGGATGGGTGGATGGATCAGTTGATGGTGGATGATTGTGATCAGGGAATTGGATTTTCATTTCCCAAAGACCAGAACTCTTGTGAAAGCTACCAGAGAATTTGAAGGGAAAGTTTGTTTTTCTAGTTGATAAAAGTCTTTTTCTATCCAAATTGGGTTAATATTCCCCAGAGTTGAAACATTGGTAAGTATATCTTTGATCCTTAGTATTGGAGACTTTGGTGGAAATTGCATATCCATGGGATTTAGCCCACTCTTGAACAGCATCCATAAGTTACCCCTTTGAATGATGTGATAATTCAGGTGGAGGAGCCAAAGGGTTGGAATCATGGGGGTGATATAAATCAGTTAAAGCAGTAGAAGGAGAAGCATCAGAGGCAGATAGTGTAGCAGAAGAAGAAGCAGAAGAGGCAGATAGTAAAAGTGGGTTGATGTGTAGTTCAGACATTTTTTGTTGGGGATTTTGATTTTGAGATGGTTTTTTTTATGAAGACTTGATTTTTTTTATTTATGATTGAGTTTTTGTATTCAGGGGGGTTGATTTGGTGGGGCTGGAGTTTTGAATTTGAATGGTTGAGTTTTTTTGAGAAGTGATGTGTGATTGGTTGATTTGTGTTGAGTTGTGATGATTGGTGATGGTGGTGATTATTGGTGTGGTGTGGTTTGGATTCTGGATTTTGAAAGGTGATTTTGTGGTTGAGGAGAGGATTGGAACAACCCAAGAGGTGGGTAGGAGGCTCTAAATCATATTATGGCGTATCAGAGTTAATCAAACCCGCCATTAAAAATCAAAAAAACCAACTTATTTCACATGAGACGTGTCAGAGTTACCTGGATATAAGTGGGTTTTTTTCAAGTAAAGTATATAAAGGCTTCCACCACCTGTCCACTTCATACACCCCTGGTTTTCCAGATCCAACTGTGGAAAAATTCTACCTCCAACCTCATTGGAACAAAATTTGATTCATTGCTCTTCATCTCTTCATTACTATCCTCATTACTTCATCACTCTCATCACTTTATTGCTTTCATCACATCCAGCTAACTCTCATTGCATCACTATCCTCATCACTCCATCACCCTCATTGCTTTATTGCTTTCATCACATCCTAACTCTCATTGCTTTATCCCTCTTGTCACTTCATCACTCTCATCTCTTGCTATACTCTTTGCTTCATCACTCTCATAATGGCCCCATAGAAATTCCCTCCTGCAAGTCCACTAAACAATGCAGTGGACAAAAGCAAAAATCCCTCAGGAACTCAACATCCAACAATCCTCCCCAATCAGCATCAAAAGGCTCAATTCATCTCAAGAGAGCTGACCACCTCATCCTGTTAAACTGTCTGAAAATTCCATCCAACTAAAATGCTTGCTTTGGATCCAATAATGAAACACGCATTGGCCAACCTCCATCCTCTAATGTCAATGGTTATCTCCTGATGGCCAATTAACTCAAGAATAAAAAACATGTAGGCTGGATCTTGTGGTGCCCCATCCTGGACACCCTGGCCAGTGCGGAGATTTTAATTTTTTTTTATGACTTTTCCTTATCATCATTCATAGGCATCATTATCAAAAAAAAAAGAAAAACAAAAAAAAAAAAAACAAAAAAACAAAAACAAAAATCTTTGATCTGGAATAGGCTTCCATTAGGTTCCCAGTTCCTCCCAAACTCATCCTCCTCCTATCATCCTGACTCAAGATTGATTGCCGTCAATCCCTCACATCTCCATCTACCCGCTGCTCCTCCATCTAGTAGGATTGAAAAGGTCTAGTTCCTACTGAAGGATTGCAAGACAAAAGCCATCTTGAAGCTTCAAATCCAAATGGATTATATCAGCGGCATGGCACCCTCTAAGACCTCAAAACATGTGAATGGTCATGTGGCCAATGGCCTCAATCACAAGGTCATCCATTGTGGATTAACCTCAGCAAGATGATACCAAATTGATCTTTAGCATCCGTAAGCCCAACCATAGCAGTTATTCACCCGGCTCATCCGTCATCTCCTCCGGTTTGAGCCAGCACAAGTTCCCAGAAATCGCAAAGCCTTCAAAGCTGGCTAAATCAACCGCCACCCAACCATCCTCATCCTCTCAATCAGTCACCAAACTCTCTGGCATTCTATCCGCTTTCCTTGATCCTTGCTCCCTTGGTTGCCATCAAGCTCCCCCCCAGGATATGACCAACCAAGTCGCTTGCTCTGTCATTTATCTCATCTTCTCAAACAATTATGCTCCCGCACCATCTTCAAATCCATCCCAATCCATCTACTCACTACCCCCAATCCAATCCGCGCGTTCATTGCTCACCGGTTTCCCGCGCGAGTCTTCTGTTGCCTGCGCGGGTTGGTGATGTGTCCCGCACCCCTCAAGGATTCTGACCGTGCAGTCATCCGGGGGCCAGTGGTTGCCAAGGGGCGTCGGCCTGTCCGCGCGGCCCGTCATCTCACCCTCACCTGCCTTTTCCCACCATTGGCAGGGGCTGGTGTTTGTTTTCATCCCCGCTCATTCATTTCCTTTTATTATTTAATTCATCCTCAAAAAAAAAAATTCCACTCTATTTGTAGTATCTCTTTTGAATAGTTTACAGGGACCCATGGCCCATAAAAGGAGGGGCTCTCCCCAGCCTTTTGTTCATCATCCATGGGAGTGTGTGCTTATGTCCCCCTGTTATTGTGAAATTAGATCCTGATCCTTATCCTGGGTATATCTCTGATTGCCCCCTGATCCATTTTTTTGACCCTTAGTCTTTGCCCCTCTGTTGCCTGATCCTTATCACCAAACAATGGCCTTGCTGGTTGAAGAAAATTCTTTCTGTTGGAATTTTTGAGTGTGTTATACCACTCCTTGATCCCTTTCTCTGACCATACTGGTCCTGATCCCTGATCATCTTTCTGGAGCCAATCACAATTGATTGAAGAGGTCTTATTAAGCTTAAGAACTGGAGTGTTATACCTCCCTTTGTTTTCTTTGGAGTTGCATTCAGCCAGCCTACTCTTGAGTCCCTTGAGAATTGTTGAGGTTATCCTTGCTTCAAATCAGTTACTGTTTGCTTTTAGAGCTTCTTAAACATTGTGCTTTGTCTTGTACAGCCACCCTCAGTTATCTGGTACCCTTCAAGCGCTTGATTGCGGAGAGTTGGGCAGGTTCATTGAGAACCTGGAGGTTGCTTGGGTTTGAGTTGATCATCCCCAATCTTCTCTGACGACCAGAGTTATTAGCTTGTGGGCGTTGTTTACATACAAAAGCTTTTGTTCTTTGAACTCTAAGCAGACTTTAACTTCTTTTGTTCAAGTTTTTCCCTGCATAATCTTGTCTCAGATAGTGCTGTCCCATCGCTACCAAACTATTATCATCTTTATCCTCTACTCCTTGATTGCTCATTTACCAGGTTATGGACCTTGATCTTGGTTACATCTAAATATTTTTGTAACACTCAGGAGGGCAGCCTAAACAGTACCTTTCCCCTCCACAGAACTGCCACGGCCTAGCACCGTTTGGAGTCTTACATTTGGTCCCCTGGGCCGGGATCAAACCAGCAACCTTGGGATTTACAGTCCCAACTTGAAGAATCAACTCCGAAATTCGATGTGATTTTTTTTCTTTTCTTTTTTCTTTTCTTTTCTTTTCTTTTTTTTTTCTTTTCTTTTTTTTTTTTTGTTTGTTCTTTTTTCAGATCTGATCCGTGGAGGCAATTGGTCCAGAAGTAATTCCTCCCAATTGTGCACCATCTGGGCAAGATCCTTGTTGTTTTTGTGAAACCCTACTCTTGCCACACTTGTGAGCCACCTTGGAACTCTGCTTGTTTGGATCTCTTAGGAACCCTTCAACATGGAATCTGCTGGATCCTCCTCATCTGTTAGGACCAAGATGGTCAAAATCAAACCTCAGAACAAAAACTTAGGCTTCAATGGGACCAATGTTGAACGATTCCTGGACTCCTATGAGATGGCTGCTGAAGTGGATGGTGCCAGTGAACATGATATGGCTTATCAGTTACAATTTTTTATCTCTTCTGATGAAGTTATGGAGGTTATCATATCATTTGATGGATTCAAAACTCATAACTGGAGGCTCCTGAAGGAGGCTATGTTGGCCTATTGGTGAAAAATAGATGTAGCCAGATTTACTTTGTAAGACTTGGATGCCCTGGTTTCTCAATGGATCTCCAATGGTGGTGTCCCTTCAGCTTCAGATTATCAGTCTTTCATAAAATCTTGGGATCCTATCCAATCTTACCTCATCAGAAACAATCACATCAACACTGTGGAAAAAATTCAAGTCTGATTTTTCCAATCCTTTTCACCAGGAGTCCAGGACAGAATTAGGGATGAACTGGTCAAATCTGGATCCATGATCACTACTAGGGATAATTGATTCAAACTTCCTGCTTTTCTGGTTTTGAGGGGAGCAGTGGACAAGTTCATGAAAGGTCAAACTGCTCTCACTTTTGAACAGACCAGAATTGCTGAACCAGTCCATGCTCCCTCCTTCCAATAATCCAACAAAATCATGAACAAGATGGAAGCAAATCTTAGACCCAAATCAAATCCCCAGGCCAATAAGGAATCTGCTACTATAGATGAGATCACTAAACTACTTCAGGCATTTGAGAATATAATAGATCAGAAAATATCCTCTTTAACCACTCCTAAACCTGCTAATTCTGTTCCTAAATCTACTCTAGTACGTTATTATTGCCATAGGGAAGGCCATGGTACTGGTAGATGTCCTTAACTCCAGAAGGAAAAGGAGGAGAAGTTAGGAGGGAAGAAGGGAAATAATTTCTTCCTTCCTAATGGTGCTTTGATCCCTTTTGATTCATCTTGTCCGATCTGTCATGTGGTGGCCTCATACCAACCACCAACTACCAAGAAGGCATCCTTGGTCTCTGTGGATTTTTGATCATCCTGTGGAGCTCTGCAACCTTGGTATCCTCCAGCTATCACTTCTTCAAGCTTCTCTGGCACCTATCAATCTGATCCAGCTAGTAAACGCCATGAGGAACCAAAACTTCATAAGTCTCCTCCTGTTCCATCCTCAATCCTGCAAAAACCCGTTAAACATCAATCTTCACCTGAGCCTCCTTCCTCTGATGTGGAAGACATGGAAGTAGAAAGGGAACCACTTATGGAAAGATTCCAGGACAACTCTGATCTTCCCCCTCTTCAACCTGTCCAACCCTCAGATCCTCTTCCAGCACCTATTTCACCTGATCTTCCTCCCTCCACCCAGCCCAAAGTTTGATTTGAGAGGGGCATCTCCAAGGACTACCCTAATGCTGGGGAAGGAGTATGAAAGAAAATTTCTGATCTTAAAATCCTTGATCTATCTGTGGCTGAACTCCTGTCGATCTCTCCATCTGTGGCTGAAGGGATGAAGAAATGTGTTTCTTGTTGACGTGTGGAGATTGGTCCGGACAAATTAAAGGTCTCCTCTGGTACTCTGATGGAGGATTCTGGTGGAACAGATCCCTCTTCAGATGCCAACCTGTATTCCTGTCCTCTTGGCTTTCTCCCATGTTATCTTGGTGATTCAACTAAAACGGTTTCTCTCCTTGTTGATTTGGGTTCTCAGCTCAACTTGATTTTGGACTCCATGGCCTGCAAGCTAAAACTTAGCCCAAGGGTCAGTTTCAATTCTGCTGTGTATGGAATAGGGAACCAGTCCTGTGAGCTGGTTGGTATTGCTGAGGATATCCCTGTTCAAATAGGTTGAAATATTGTTGGGGCCTGTCACTTCTGGATCACTTGTCTGGATGGTCCCATGATCTTGGGAAGGCCTTTCTTAATGGAATTTGGTGCTAACCTTATGTTTTCTGATCAAGTTGGGGAGATAATTCTCCTCCCTGATGCTGATGGCAGAAAGATTGAAGTTCCTCTTTGTTCTCTGGATTCTGGTCATTGGGAAAGAGACTTCCCTGGTCATCCTCCCAAATCTGTCCTGAAAGGAAAGCAGAAAGAAAACTCTCATTCCTCTCATCCTCATTTTTTAGCAGAATAGTTGGCCCTACTGATAGTTGTAGTTCTTCTCAGCCTCAGACTTCAACTCATGGACCAACTCCCACCTCAGAGGCATATCTTTCTTTTTACTCATCATTTCCTTCTCATCCAAATAAGATCAAAAATCAAACACATGAAAAATCCAAAAAATCCAAAAATATTTCTTATCTGTCTGGATCTGTGGTATCTTCTTTTCCTTTTTCTTTTCAGCCTGATCAATCATTCTCTATTCCGGTTTTGAATCTCCGCAATGAGTCTAAACTAGATCTTGATCTCAATTCTTTTCTTGGTGGCTTTGGTATGAAGGATATGGTCTTAGGTGGAGGAAATTTGGGGTAGAAGTAATTCCTCCCAATTTTGCACCACCAGGGGCTTCTACTACTGTCATTTTTGAAACTCTACCCTGTGCCACACATGTGAGCAATGTGTTATCTTTTGGATCCGCTTTTATGGAGAAGGCATCTTTCAAGGATGCAGCAGAACATCAAACTTGGAAGATGTTGGAACATGGTCTCAGTTTTCGTAGTCAGGTCACACTGTTCAATGCTTGGAGGAAGCAAGGATTCCTCTCCTTTGCCACTAAGTACAAACCAGTTGCAAAGAAGGTCCAGCCAGTCAACCAAACAATGCCTCTCAACCTCAATCCTCCCCTTATGCGTCCTCCTCTATCCCGCAATCCTTACTGTGGTCTACCCCAATCCCTCACTGGTCCATTCATTCCCTCTGGTTGGGTCACTGAAGAACATCTGAAAGTGGTCAACTTTGGTCCAGATGGATGGCTTCTTCCTGATGAGTTAAATTTGATTAAAAATTTCCTAGCTCTTAGGGAAAAATACATTGCTTTCTGTGAAGGAGAGAGAGGTCTCTTGAAAGAGTCCTATGGCCTACCCTATATCATCCCTGTAGTAGAACATGATCCCTGGCAAAAGAAAAAGATCCCAATCCCTGCTGCTAAAGTTGACAAATTCATCAAGTTGGTCTGAGAATGAGTCCAAACCGGTTTATACAAACAATCAACTTCTAGCTATTCCAGTCCTGTTTTCTGTGTCCTGAAAAGTAATGGTAAACTTAGAATAGTTCATGATCTCCAGCCTCTAAATAATGTTACTATTAAAGACTCTGGTATCCCTCCTGCTACTGAAGAATTTGTTGAATCCTTCTCTGGGAGAGCTTGCTATGGTCTAGGTGACATTATGGGTGGCTATGACAAACAATCCTTGCATCCTATTTCTTGTCCCCTCACTACTTTTGATACTCCCCTTGGTTGTTTCCAACTGACTCAGTTGCCTCAAGGTGCCACCAATTTGGTTGCAGTCTATCAGACTCAGATGGTTTGGATCCTCCAGGATGAAATTCCTGATCATTCTGGTATCTTTATCAACGATGGCAGAATTAAAGGTCCAGTTTCTGACTATAAAAATGATCTCTTACCCTGGCATTCAGGAATCTGTCAGTTTATCTGGGAATATGCAACCACTTTTAAAAGGATCCTGTTTTGAATTGAGGAATCTGGTCTCACTGTCTCTGGATCCAAACTGGCCGCCTTTGTCCCTGCTCTGGAAATTGTTGGTCATGTGGTCTGCAAGGAAGGAAGAAGAATGGCTCCATCCAAAGTCAACAAAATTCTCTCTTGGCCTACTCCCATTAATCCAACTGAAGTCAGAGGGTTCCTAGGTGTTGTGATCTATGTTTTAATTTTTATCCCTTCTCTATCCAAAATCTGTATTCCCTTGCCTTGCTTAACCAGGAAGGATGCTGAATGCCTTTGGACCCAAGCTTGCAAAAAATCATTCCAGATACTCAAAACAATTGTTGGGGAAGACAGTGTTTTTAAAAAGATCACTTATGGACCTGAAGCTGGCAAGATCAAGCTGGCAGTGGACTCTAGTTATCAATCTGTTGGGGCTGTCCTTACTCAGGAAGATGAAAATGGTTTGGATCATCCTGCTCTGTATGAATCTCTTCTTTTCTCAGATGTGGAATCCAGGTACTCCCAGCCACAACTGGGACTTTGCGGTGTGGCCCAAATGTTGAAGAAGCTCCAGACTGTCCTTTGGGGTCAACACTTCAAGTTACAAGTCAATGCACAATCCATTATTGAAATGATCAATGCCCCCAGCCTTCCAAATTCTCCAATGACTCGTTGGGTGGCTTTTATCCAGTTGTTCTCTTTTGATATTGCTCACAGGCCTGGAAAATCTTTCACCATTCCTGATGGTTTATCTCAACGCCCTCTTGGAGATGAAGAATCAGATGTTGGAGTGGATTTTGATGAGGAGGAGCCTTTAATTCGCCCTGTCTTCACCTTTTCCTCCCAAGATTATTCTGGCTTCCAACAAGGGTTCTGGCTTAAATTAGAGAAGTACCTTTCCACCCTCCAAAGGCCTCCTGATATCTCTGCTAAAGATTTTCAATCTCTCAAGAGGAAGTCCTCCAACTTCTTTGTTCAAGGCACTAGGCTTATGAAAAGAGGGAATCCTTGTGCCCTTATGGTGGTTACTATCCCTTCTAAACAAGATTCAATCCTGAAAAGTCTCCATGAAGGCCTTGGTCATTTTGGGGAAACCAAAACTTATCAACAAATATCCAAACAATTTTGGTGGCCATCTCTGAAGAAATCAGTCTCTCAATGGTGCAAGAGTTGTGAAGTGTGCCAGAAACGTGATCTTAGGCGCCCGTCCCAAATTCATTACCCCACTGGAGATTCCACTGTCTTTGGGAGGATTGCTATGTATGTGGTTCACATTAAGGCTGGTGGAGCTAAGAACCTCATTGTGGCTAGAGATGATTTTTCTGGATGGGTTGAAGCAAATTTTCTTAAGAACCTCAGCTCTGAATCAGTAGCAGCTTTCCTTTATGAGACTTGGACGATGCATTATGGCTTGGCACAATCTTATTTGACTGATGGCGGCTCTGAGTTTGGTGGTAAACTGGCTGATATGATCCAATCACTTCCTGGTCAACATAGGGTGACCACTCCTTATTATCCTGAAGGCCAAGGCATGGTGGAAAGAGGCCATGCTCCTTTGAAGGCTGCTCTTGTCAAACTGGCTGGTGAAAGTGGCAAGAATTGTTGCAAATTCCTCCCCCTGGTCCTCTTCTCTGATTGAATTTCAACTAAACAAACCACTGGCTACTCACCTTACAAAATCATTTTTTGTCGAAGGGCTTTCCTTCCTCTGGATCTGTAAATGGAATCTTTCTTAGGTATTTCTTGGGAAAAGGTTTCTTCCACCACTGATCTATTAGTTGCTAGATCCAAGCAGCTGGAAAGGAGTGAAGATGTCCGTAGTGAAGCTTATCAGAAGATGATGGATTCTAGGGAAAAATCAGTTCAGTATTGGGAAGAAAAGAATTTGAAGCAAATCAGGGATCCCTTGAACCCTGGGGATCTAGTCTTAGCTTATAATCATTCCTTGGAAACTCAGTGGGGAAAGCTTTTCTCTAACCACTGGAATGGTCCTTACCGAAAGGTCCATCAAGTTAGAGGTGGATCATATGTTTTGGAGGAACTGGATGGTACTCAGATGGCCAGAAGGTTCTCTGCTGATCAGGTCAAGAAATTTTATTCTTGTGGAGGCAACTTGTACCAAAAGTAAGTCCTCCCAATTGTGCACCACCAGGGTCATCTTCTGCGTTTTGTTGTGAAACTCTACTTCATGCCATGCATGTGAGCACCTGGGACGCCTTCTTCATTTTATCTCAGCCACTTCTAGGATTTTCCTTTGGATGGATTGACATATTCTTTTTCAATAACTCTCAAGATCAAAATGGCCATTCCTTAGTTTCAATCATCTTTCTTTCCTTTCTCTTTTTATGGGATCAAACTCGGGTGCAGACTAGGGACAGTCTGTAAGTTGGGGATAGATGTGGTGACCCATCCTGGACACCCTGGCCAGTGCAGAGATTTTAAATTTTTTTATGACTTTTCCTTATCATCATTCATTGGCATCATTATCAAAAAAAAGAAAAAAAAAGAAAAAAAAAAAGAAAAAAAAAAAGAAAAAAAAAAGAAAAAAAAAAAAGAAGAAGAAGAAAAGAAAAAAGAAAGAAAAAAGAAAAAAAGAAAAATCTTTGATCTGGAATAGGCTTCCATTTGGTTCCCAGTTCCTCCCCAACTCATCCTCCTCCTATCATCTCAACTCGAGATCAATTGCCGTTGATCCCTCATATCTTCATCTACCCGCTGCTCCTCCGTCTAGTAGGATCAAAAAGGTCAAGTTCCTACTGAAGGATTGCAAGACAAACGCCATCTTGAAGCTTCAAATCCAAATGGATTATATCAGCGGCATGGCACCCTCTAAGAACTTGAAACATGTGAATGGTCATGTGGCCAATGGCCTCAATCACAAGGTCATCCATCGTGGATTACCTCAGCAAGATGATACCAAATTGATCTTTAGCGTCTGTAAGCCCAACCATAGCAGTTATTCACCCGGCTCATCCGTCATCTCCTCCGGTTTGAGCCAGCAAAAGTTCCCAGCAATTGCAAAACCTTCCAAGCTGGCTAAATCAACTGCCACCCAACCATCCTCATCCTCTCAATCAGTCACCAAACTCTCTGGCCTTCCATCCGCTCTCCTTGATCCTTGCTCCCTTGGTTGCCATCAAGCTCCCCCCCCCCCAGGATATGACCAACCAAGTCTCCTGCTTGGTCATTGATCTCATCTTCTCAAACAATTATGCTCCCGCACCATCTTCAAATCCATCCCAATCCATCTACTCACTACCCCCAATCCAATCTGCGCGTTCATTGCTCACCGGTTTCCCGCGCAATTCTTCTGTTGCCTGCGCGGGTTGGTGATGTGTCCCGCACCCCTCAAGGATTCTGACCGTGCAGTCATCCGGGGGCCAGTGGTTGCCAAGGGGCATTGGCCTGTCTTTGTGACCCGTCACCTCACCCTCACCTGCCTGTGCCCACCATTGGCATGGGCTGGTGTTTGTTTTCATCCCCGCTCATTCATTTCCTTTTATTATTTCATTCATCCTCAAACAAAAAAAAAAAAAATTCCGCTCTATTTGTAGTATCTCTTGTAAATATTTTACAGGGACCCATGGCCCATAAAAGGAGGGGCTCTCCCCAGCCTTTTTTTCATCATCCATGGGAGTGTGTGCTTATGTCCCCCCCGTTATTGTGAAATTAGATACTGATCCTTATCCTGGGTATATCTCTGATTTCCCCCTGATCCATTTTTTTGACCCTTAGTCTTTGCCCCTCTGTGGCCTGATCCTTATCACCAATCAATAGCCTTGCTGTTTGAAGAAAATTCTGTCTGTTGGAATTTTTGAGTGTTTTATACCACTCCTTGATCCCTTTCTCTGACCATACTGGTCCTGATCCCTGATCATCTTTCTGGAGCCAATCAAGATTGATTGAAGAGGTCTTATTAAGCTTAAGACCTGGAGTGTTATACCTCCCTTTATTTTCTTTGGAGTTGCATTCAGCCAGCCTACTCTTGAGTCCTTTGAGAAGTGTTGAGGTTATCCATGCTTCAAATCAGTTACTGTTTGCTTTTAGAGCTTCTTAAACATTGTGCTTTGTCTTGTACAGACACCCTCAGTTATCTGGTACCCTTCAAGCGCTTGATTGCAGAGAGTTGGGCAGGTTCATTGAGAACCTGGAGGTTGGTTGGGTTTGAGTTGATCATCCCCAATCTTCTGCTGACAACCAGAGTTATTAGCTTGTGGGCGTTGTTTACATACAACAGCTTTTGTTCTTTGAACTCTAAGCAGGGTTTAACTTCTTTTGTTCAAGTTTTTCCCTGCATAATCTTGTCTCAGATAGTGCTGTTCCATTGCTACCAAACTATTATCATCTTAATCCTCTACTCCTTGATTCCTCATTTACCAGGTTCTGGACCTTGATCTTGGTTACATCTAAATATTTTTGTAACACTCAGGAGGGAAGCCTAAACAGCACCTTTCCCCTCCACAGAACTACCACGGCCTAGCACCGTTTGGCCCAATCAGCATCCAAAGGCTCAATTCATCTCAAGAGAGCTGATCACATCATCCTGGTAAACTGTCTCAAAATTCCATCCAACTAAAATGCTTTCTTTGGATCCAACAATGAAACACGCATTGGCCAACCTCCATCCTCTAATGTCAATGGTTATCTCCTGATGGCCAATTAACTCAAGAATAAAAAAAATGTAGGCTGGATCTGTCATCCAAACATATGAGCAAGTGATTCAAGAATTATAAAGCCAAGTACAAAAAGGCTCACTCCATGTCAATCTCCACTGGCTTTGGTATCACCAACTCCAACAAAGCCAAGGAAATCAACTCAGTGGTTAATAATTTGGAATCCATTTTTCCTTTTTATATTCAAATGGATGAGATCTTTGGAAATAAGGCCAACATCACCCCTCTAGATGCTTTTGAATTCCAGAAATCTGATTCAGTTGATGCCAAGGACTTGGCTGGGGATGCTCAGCCTAGCAATGAGGACCTTGATGAAACCTTTGCCTTTGAGTATCCCCCATCCAATGCCAAGGAGGATATCCAAACACAATCAGCTCCAATCATGTCTACTTCCACATTGATTGATGAGTCAAAGCCACCCTTGGAACCCTCAATTACTTCTTTTGATTTCTCTCTTCCTTGGGTGGAAGAACTGGAGAACTTGGCCAATGAGGAGGATTTCATTCCCATATCACCATTGCCATCAACATCTGCTCAAGTAAGGAACCAAGTTCTTTTCTCTTCTTTCTGGTTAATCCTGACTGATTCAGATTGGAAAGAAACAGGCTCATCCATTCCTGAATGGCCTGAAAATCCAACCAATGGGGCCTCCCACATCCCCTTCAAATGAGAGCAATTATGTTCCCACACAAACCTCCTCTGCAAAGGGAAAGCAAAAGGCCTCCAATTCTATCAACATCAACCCCAATAGCCGTCAAACAGGAGAAAAACTTCAAACTTTTCTGGCTTTGAGGATATCATGGAGAACCAAAATTCAAGTAAGTGCATTGGATTCTCCTTTCTTCCAAAATCAAGCTCATTCCTATTCCCCTCCAAAAAACAGTGAAATCACAAATTGAATCTGAAAAACTTCAATTTGAAAAGGAGAAGTGGGATTTTCAACTGCCTATGGATTTTAAAAAGCCGAAAGCTGAGAGTTTGGCTCATCAACAAAAATTGGATTCTGAGTGGAAGTTGAAACAGGCTGAGCTAGAATTTCAAAAAGAGGAACAGGAGAAGAATTGACAGCAAGCACAACTGGAAATGGAGAGGGAACAACTGGTGACATAAAAAAAATGATAAGTCGCAAATGGCTGCGGCATACATTGGTAGCAGTAGAACAGTAGATGAATTAAAGCATATTACTCAAATGCTGGGCTTGTAAATATATTTTCATTAATGATAAACTTAAAAAGAAAAAAAATTGTTTTTGATTACAACAGTGCTTAAGACTGTTTTTAACCCCACCAATAGAAAAACATTTTTTATTTTGATTTATATTTTTTTTTTGGAGTATATTTCCCCAATCCCCAAGTCCCTGCAAGTTTCTTGAGTTTTTTTGTTGATTTTCATTGGTATTTCCATTCTTGTATGAGTGGCAGTCTCCACAGCAGGAAAATTAAAGCATCTGTACTTATTGGCTGCCAAAACCATTTTCACTATACCTTTTTGCTTGAAATCAATTCCAAAGCCAAGATCAGGAAAAACAAATTTTCTGTCTGATACTTCATATTCATCCGTAGTTCCAATAAGTTGTCCATTTGACTTCTTGGTTGGAGCTGCAAGTAAAAAGGAAGACTCAGAGATGTCACCTTTCTCAATGTGAGGTGAGCTGTAAAAAGAGTTGGATGTGAAAGTGACCTGTGGAGAGCAGTCAAAGGGAGTAGGAAAAGAACCAAATTTGAGTGATGAGAAGGAGGGGATGCAGTTGTCCTTCATTATTTCACTTTCTGATTGAAAGGGAAGTCTGGCCAAATTGCAAAATAAGTTTCCTGAAATTTGAGATAATTTGTCCGCCTTAAGGTTGGGGAAAGCATACTCTTGAGGAGAAGATTGAAAAAATTATTTCTTCACATATTTTCCAAGTAACTCAAAGGGGTCCATTGATTTTTGCCATCCAATTGCCCAAATTTTTCCACCCCAAGATCTTGAGGGACCAACAGTGTTGACAAATTGTTTTGACTGGTGAAGGAAATTTGTCACAAAGTTGATGTCCTTCTTGTCTTGATCAGAAAGCTTCTCCAATGGGACAAATGAAATTATTGCAACAAGACCGTTGTGATCAGATTTATTGAGAAAAATTACTTTGCCATGGCTGAATAAATGGAATTTCTTGATTGTCTGCTTGGCATGTTCAAACTCATTGGTTGGGGGTTTAATAGTTTTTTTTCTTTTTGTCAGTGATGTCAGGATCCAGATCCAAAGGTCATAGTTTCCATCCTGACAATACAACCTTTTCATGGATGCCCCCCTCTGCAAGTTCCAAAGAGATTTCTGATGCCCCCATTTGATCCCTCTTTTCCTTCAAAGACCTCTGCTTGCCACCTCTCTTTATGTTTTTCACCTCATCTCCTTCCATCTTGTTCCCTCCCTGGCAAATTCTCCGCTTGGGGTGAGGATCAAGAAGGGATTCAATTTGGATTATAAAATTTTGAGTGCGGTGGGAGAAGGGATGGAATTGAATGAAAAGGGGTCAAAGAAGGGTTACAAAAAAAAAACCATGTCACTCACATGATCACCAAAAACAATAAAATAAAATAAAATAAAATAAAATAAAATAAAATAAAATAAAATAAAATAAAATAAAATAAAATAAAATAAAATAAAATAAAATAAAATAAAATAAAATTAAATTAAATGAAATAAAATAAAATAAAATAAAATAAAATAAAATAAAATAAAATAAAATAAAATAAAATAAAATAAAATAAAATAAAATAAAATAAAATAAAATAAAATAAAATAAAATAAAATAAAATAAAATAAAATAAAATAAAATAAAATAAAATAAAATAAAATAAAATAAAATAAAATAAAATAAAATAAAATAAAATAAAATAAAATAAAATAAAATAAAATAAAATAAAATAAAATAAAATAAAATAAAATAAAATAAAATAAAATAAAATAAAATAAAATAAAATAAAATAAAATAAAATAAAATAAAATAAAATAAAATAAAATAAAATAAAATAAAATAAAATAAAATAAAATAAAATAAAATAAAATAAAATAAAATAAAATAAAATAAAATAAAATAAAATAAAATAAAATAAAATAAAATAAAATAAAATAAAATAAAATAAAATAAAATAAAATAAAATAAAATAAAATAAAATATAAATAAAATATAAATAAAAATTACTGGGAATGGGCATGAGCCAAGCAAGGGAGGGGTGGGCGGCAAGCTGAGCAAGGGGGAGCCAAGGGGATTGGGGGGGCGGCAAGCCAAGCAAGGCAGAGAAAGGGGGGGCGGCAAGCCAAGCAAGGAGGAGCAAGGGGGAGGGGGCCGGTGAGCCAAGGGAGGAGCAAGGGGGGACAGGCCCAGCAAGACTGGAGCAAGGGGGGGGCTGGAAAGCCAAGTTCAAGCCAAGCAAGGAGGAGCAAGTGGGGGGCTGCAAGCCGAGCAAGCAAGAGTAAGGAGGGGGTGGGAGGACGGGAGCAAGGTGGGGGTGGGCAAAGGGTGGAGAAAGGGGGGGCAGGGCCGGAAAGACAAGGGCAAGCTGAGCAAGGAGGAGGGAGGGGGGCAGGGCCGGCAAGACCGGAGCAAGGTGGAGCAAGGGGGGGCTGGCAAGCAAAGCAAAGCCAAGGGAGGAGCTGGAAAGACCGGAGCAAGGGGGGGCCAGCAAGTCAAGGGGAGGGGGGTGGCAAGCCAAGAAAGGAGGAGCAAGGAGGGGGTGGGCAGAAGGGAGCAAGGAAGGGGTGGGCAAAGGTTGGAGCTGGCAAGACTGGAGGGAGGGGGGCTAGCAAGCCAGGGGCAAGCCAAGCAAGGAGGAGTGAGGGGGGGCTGGTTAGCCAAGGGCGGGGCCTGCAAGACCGGAGCAAGGCAGAGCAAGGGGGGGGCTGGAAAGCAGAGCAAGGAGGAGCAAGGGGGGGCTTGCAAGCCAAAGGCGGAGCAAGGGGGGTGGGGCCAGCAAGACCAGAGTGAGGGGGGAGGTCTGCAAGCCAAGGGGAGGGGGGGCAGAAAGCCAAGCAACGAGGAGCAAGGGGGGGTGGCAAGCCAAGCGAGCAAGAGCAAGGAGGGGGTGGGCAGGCCGGAGAGAGGGGGGGCAGGGCTGGCAAGCCAAGCAAGATGGGAGGGAGACCAAGGGAGGGGGGAGAGGGGGGGTGTTTGTGAGTGAGTGGGAGGGAGTGAGAGGGGGTGAGAGCAAGGGAAAAGGGGAATGAGGAGGAGGGAGGGGGGAGCTTACCTGTGGAATCAACCAAGGGGGTGGGGAGCCTGAAGGGGGATGGAGTTGGATGAATCAAAGGATGAGCATTGAATGATGGGGAGGATGAGGAGGAGGATGAGGAGGAGGGGGGGAAGCTTACCAGGGGTTCCAACTAAAGGAGAAGGGGAGGTGGTGGGTGAGGTGTAGTTGATTGGTGAGGTGGAGGTGGTTGGTGAGGAGGAGGAAGGAGTGGACCGCCTGGTGGTTTGGTGGGGTGAGGTGGGTGGTTTGACCTGTGGTTTGGTGGGGCAAAGTGGGGGGTTTTGAAGTTTTGAGTCTTTTTTGCCTAAGTCCACCCCACCAAATGAGAAAAAAAACCCCAACTCAGCCTAGGAATCTTGGGTGAACAACCAAAACCAAAAAGATTTGGTGAAGGGATTTTTTACCTTATTCAAAATCAAACATTAATTATCAAAGTGAGCAAGGGTGAGAGGTAGAATCCGTTCTCTCATAGAAGAATATGAGGTGCAAGATGAGACAGGGATGACTTGAGGTGGATCAGGAATATCATCTTCAAATATTTTGTCCCATTCATCTTTGATGTCATCCAAAAGATTGTGAAGGATTACAAAATTGATAATCCGGTTTATGAGGAACTTCATGTCTTTGGGGTTTTGAAGCTGGTTTTGCATTTCCCTTAAGCTGGCCCATCTCCCTTTCAGGACTAGTATGGCATGCTCAATCCAAACTTTTGATTGGGAAAGATGATAGTTGAAATTGGTTTTTCCTTGATTTTTGGACAGAACATTCCAGTATGCTTGAACCACATATTTCCCACTAGCATAAGCTGAATTGGCCAGAAGGTATTTATCATGGTCAAAGAAGTTCTATGGTTGTAGGGAAATCCGCATCCAATTGAAAACATATGAATCATGACAAGAACCTGGAAGGCCAGCATGGAGGGATATGAACTTCTTGTTTTTATCACAAACAATTCAAATTTCCACAGAGTATCTATAAAAACCAATAAAACAAATTTGGTCAGTTTTTTATCAAAGGCTTTGGAAAGGAAATGAATCAATTGCCTTTTTTTCAAATCAAAATAGTGGTTCCCATCTAGCTTGAGTTTTTGAATCAAGGGGATGGTGGTTCTGTCCACAGACCCAATGCAACCAGGAAAGCCTTCAGTCTCCATTACTTGATATATCTCCTTTCCTTCTTCTTTGGTTTGCCAAGAAATAACTGAGCAACCAAAAGATAGGATAGCTGTTTAATTTATTCTTTATAATTCCAGATCAAGAACCAAGACTATAGGGAAGAACAAACAAAAGAATAGGAATATGAATAAAAAAGAAAATAGAACATAAAAATAAGGAAAATAAAAATAAAAATAAAAAAGAAAGAGAAGAGCAGAATGAGAAGAAGAAAAGAAAGATGAGATCATACCGGGCGGTTTCCCCACAAGAGTAGGACTGACTGTTGATTTTAAGATAAGATTGAAAATCTCGGCAGGTACAGAAAAATGAAATTAGATGGATGATATATGATAAATGAAATGAAATGGAAGAAAGAAGTTGGTTTGGATCTTCATACCAAATGACCGCCAGATGAGTGCAATGATAAGTAGAAGATTTGGATGGATTGGATGTTGAAGTAAGTACGGTTGAGGTTGGTAAGGTAAGTTAAAGAAGTTGAGGGACAGATGAGTAGGTGAGTAGGTAGTAAGGACAAGGGAGATGACAATATGAAAAAAAGGCTAAGGTGAGTCCTAACAATCAATCAAGATTTATTGATGAGAATAATCAAAGAGGGAGAAAGGATTGGAAGGAATCAGAGGAAAAGTACAGAGGAGGATTGAGACCAGATTTCACAAGATTTGTGACATGAGGGAAAGAGAAGCGCGCACATCTCAACACCCCCCATTATTTTGATGAAGATCAATCATGACGGAGTTGTGGAGATGTGACAAGGATTCTCTATTGCTTGCTTTTTTTAGACAGTCTGCAACCATTTTGCATGACCTGATGAGGGTAATTGAGATTTTTTCTTCACTGAAGAGTTCCCTGAGTTTCCTTGCTTTGATGTCCAGGTGTTTGGTTTTGGAGTTGTGACCAAAGTTTTTGATTTTTTCCAACAGTCATTTGTTGTTGATCTTGAATTAGGATGGATTGGTGAGAGGGAAATATTCCAGATTTCTTCTATTAGATGCGTCATCCATATGTTTTCCTGACACGCATTGGATAGGGAACATGGTTTGGCTTCTGTGGACAATAAATTTATATTCTTCTGACTAGAACAGCACCAAGATATGATACATCCCTTCCAAAGGCACAGGTAGCCACTTCTGGACCTGCGGGTGGAGGGATCATCCCCCCAGGTAGCATCACTGAAGTATTTGAGATGATTGACATTGGCTTGTATTGGTTTGAGGATTAGTCCTGTGTTGATAGATCCTTTGAGGTACTTGAAGGCATGCAGGATTTTTTTCCAATGATTGATGCCGGGACAGTTGTTGAACTGAGATAGCATGGAGACAGCAGGGGCAAGATTGGGTCTTGTTCAACAGGCCAGAAAATTGAGAATACCCACAAATGATCTATAATTGAGGTTGAGGTTTTTGAAATTTTCAAGTTTGTTTTCAGAGGCTGGGAGTAGTTTGAAATTGGGGGTAAGAGGAGTGGCAACTGGTTTACAATTGGTAAGGTTCAGCATGGAAAGACCTTTTTCAATTATATATTTTTGGCTTAGGCCAACGGCATCTTGGATAAAGGTGACATCCATCTCAAGAAGAGTGTCAGGTGAGTGGGTGGATGATTTGGGAAATCTTTCTAGAAAAAGTTTCTCAAAAAGTTTGGTGTTACCAGCAACTATTAGATCGTCCATGTGGAAGAACAGAAAAGAGGAGTGATTGTTTTTTATGAAGAGACATGGGTCTGACACTGAAGGGATGAAGTCAATGCTTTTGAGCCAACTAATCAGGGTGTCATACCAGTTTGCGGGAGCTTGCTTCAGGCCATATAGTGATTTTTTTAATCTGTAGAAGGCGGAAGTCCTTTTGAAGGGTTTGGGGGTTTTAATGTATATTGTTTCCTTAAGGGGGGCATAGAGGAAAGCGGCTTTCACAT
Source organism: Puccinia polysora (assembly GCA_025617555.3). Taxonomy (NCBI): domain Eukaryota; kingdom Fungi; phylum Basidiomycota; class Pucciniomycetes; order Pucciniales; family Pucciniaceae; genus Puccinia; species Puccinia polysora. The sequence continues at coordinate 6,400,171 of CM062628.1, forward strand.
AAAATTGTCAAAGGGTTAGTTTTTTGTCCATGGCTAAAGTGAGAAGAGCCAGGAGAGATGAAAATTGACCTGTAGGTGCAAAAGTATCAGAGAATTCAATACCTTCTTCCTGCTGGAAACCTCTGATGCACAGACGGGCCTTCTTTCTTTCAGGTGACAATTTGGTGGCTGGTTTGGTTTTGAGAACGAGAGTGGTATCTAAATATCTGTCTGGAGTACCGTGGAAATGTACCCAGACACCTTTGTGTTCAATTGAATTTAATTCAACATCAATTGCATCAGCGTACTCACCATCCACATTGGAAATGTAGGAGTATTTAACTGGTTTGACTTTGCTCATCCTGTCTCACAGTTGATATCTGTCGTTAGAGTCTTCTTGGATGTTGGAGGGATTGGGAATAGGAGATGATTTGATTTCTTCAGAGTTGTCTAAGGAGACAAATTGGTCATTAGATTATTCCAAATGTTTTCAAAGGGGAGAGATGTCTAAGTCAATCATCAAATCATTGGAAGGAGAGGATGTTGTATCAAGTTGGTCTTTGAATTCAATTGAAGTGGGATCCCAGTCAGGGATGTTTGAGGTAGGCCTTGAGACGGGGGAAGGAAGATCAAGAAATTTGACGTGCTTGGTTGATATGATGCAATTGTTCTCTGTCAGTATTCAATATGGTAGAAGTTGGTTGTCAAATACTATCAATATCCCAACAGATCCCTTGGGATCAAGCTTGGATTGATTGAGAGTGGGAGGAGAAAGAATGATGGTTTTGATACCGAGTGGTTTGAAGAACTCTATAGGGAGAGACCGGGACTTGAAGTTTTCAAAGGGGCTGTTTTTACTTTTATGGGAAGGAAACTGATAGATGGTGAGCGTAAAGGCCTTTACCACTTCATGCCAGTATTTCTTCTTTATACCAGAGTCAATTAATGTAGTTCTGAGACACTCCATGATAGTTCTATTGAATTTTTTGGCGAGAACATTCTGTTCTGGAGTGTAAGGATCTGAGGTTCTTAGGCAAATTGTATTAGTCTCACAGAAGGCTTTAAGATTTTTGTTGAAAAATTTGGTTCCTCTATCAGAGTGAAGAACAGAAGGAAAATAGCCAAATCTTTTGCGTTCCAGACTGATGATGTTCTTGAGGATATCAGGAACTTCACTTTTGGAGATGCAGGGAATGGCGGCACAGTACTTAGTGTTGCTATTGACAATTGTCAGTAGATATTGGTGTCCTAAGAGAGACATGGGAATTAAAGGTCCCATGACATCTAGATAAAGTTCTTGGAAAGGTAAATTTGCAGGGGAGTTTTTTCTCTTGAAAGAGGCTCTGGTGATCTTACCAATTGCGCATGCTTTGCAGCTAATATTGGGTTTAACAGGGATATTCAGTTTGTTTCTTATGTGGCTGTAGCTTGCATGACCAAGGGACTTATGAATCCATTTGCTATTGGAAAGAAAAAAATTTAATTTGAGGTTCGACAGGTTGACAACAGGGATGTTATTCCAGTAGTTTACGACAAGAGCAGTTTGGTTATTTTTGGAGACAGAAAAGGAGTTCTTTATGAAAGAAACTGAGAAATCATCCAACAGAAGAAATTGAATGGAGAGAAGATTAGCAGTTAAATCCGGTACAAGGAATACATTTTTTAGTATGATTTCCTGTTCTCCTTCAATCCTGATGGTTCCAACACCTGTGATTTCTAACAGTTTGCAGTCGGATCCAGTTTGAACATGTCCTATTTATTTATATTCAATTGCAATAAAAAAATTGGAATTTCAGAACATGTGGGAGGAGAAGCCCCAAATTGAGGATGACATCAATTGGCAGAAATGAGTTGTTTTTTGTATGAAAGCAACTGACAGTGCGTGGAGTTCCATCGTTGTGTTTCTTTTTTAAGTAGATGTTGCAAAGCTCAGGATGAAGGGCCCAGCAATTGGCCGGAGAATGATAGGAATTGGGATTATGTTTCCCCCCAGTGCATTTTGGAAGGGGACCCTTCTTGTTCTGTGTTTAAAGAGCTGTAAGCTGGATCTTATTTTTGTCTTTGCTTCTGAGATCATTTGCTAGGATTTGGAGATGGTCCAGGACCATTTCGGGAGTGATTCCTATTCCAGAATGGGTGATTTTTTGTTTGATAACCTTGAGTGAACTAGGGAGTTTATGTAAGAGCATATAGGCAACGATATCTCTGGGTAAAATAATTCCAACCTTTTAGAGTTGTCTAATTGCCATTTTTGCTGCTGTGATGAATGAGGGAATGTTGTTGACGTTGAAAGCAAGAATTTGGAGAGCGTAGAAAACTCTGGCTTGATTAGAAGATTCCAAGGAGGCAAAGTGTTTGATGATTGCCTTCCAGATAAGCTTGGCATCTTTTTTTTTCTCATAGGTAATTACATTGGCGTGTACTGACGGGTCGAGCTTGGAGGTGAGGATTGATCTGATGTATATTTTGTCCTTCATGGATAGTAAGGCGTCCTCAGAGCAAAGTGCCAATCAAGTTCCTTGAATGTTGAGCATATTTTTGACTCAATTTCTCCAGAGGGAGAAATTTTCTTGGGTGAGCATTGGTATGGATTCAATGGCAGTTTTGAGGATAGTCTGTAGTAGAGGATCATTAGATTGAGCTCCATCTTGGTTCATGTTGAATTATTGAGGTGGTTTGTCCGATTTGGTTTCTTTTCAACTTTTAATTGTGTTTAATTTATTCTTTATAATTCCAGATCAAAAACCAAGACTAGAGGGAAGAACAAACAAAAGAATAGGAAGATGAATAAAAAGAAAATAGAAGATAAAAATAAGTAAAATAAAAATAAAAATAAAAAAGGAAGAGAAGAGAAGAATGAGAATAAAAAAAAAGATGAGATCATACCGGGCGGTGTCCCCACAAGAGTAGGACTGACTGCTGATTTTAAGATAAGATTGACAAGCTCTGCAGGTTCAGAAAAATGAAATAAGATGGAAGATCAATGATAAATGAAATGAAATGGAAGAAAGAATTGGTTTGGATCTTCATACCAAATGACCACCAGATGAGTGCGATGATAAGTAGAAGATTTGGATGGTTTGGATGTTGAAGTAAGTACGTTTGAGGTTGGTAAGGTAAGTTAAAGAAGTTGAGGGACAGATGAGTAGGTGAGTAGGTAGGAAGGACAAGGGAGATGACAATATGAAAAAAAAGGCTAAGGTGAGTCCTAACAATTGATCAAGATTGATTGGTGAGAAGAATTGAAGAAGGAGAAAGGATTGGAAGGAATCAGAGGAAAAGTATGGAGGAGGATTGAAACCGGATTTCACAAGATTTGTGACAAAAGGGAAAGAGAAGCGCGTGCATCTCAAAAATAGCAATCATGACTCTTTTGGTGTATGAGTCAATGGTTCCATAAACAACTGAGAATATATTTTCTAATCAATGAATTTCTGCCCCATTTCCATTTGATCCTAATCTACAAAGAGCAACAGCCAGTTGGATAGCTGGATTGGGTTGAGGCTTCCAAGAATTTTTCTGGAAGATTTGGTGGTCTTCAATCATCTCCAAAATTTTTATGAATGAAGGCAATAGAGTTTGGAACAGTTGCTGGAAGCTTAATTTGGGGAGGAGATGAAGCTTTTGCATTTCATACATAGGGTTGTGGAGAGTTTGTCTTCTTGGAACCATGTATTTCTTTTGTAATAGAGCATTCAAAGCCAACCAAGTTTATTCCAAATTGGAGTCTGAATCGGAGTCTGAATGGCAGTCAAATACTAACAAAAGTTCCGTCCGTTTTTTTTGTATTTTCAACTTGCTGCTAGGAAGTTTGATGGGACATGTTGAGAAAGATGGTAATTTGATGTGGGTTGATGAGATGATGATGTGATTTGAGTGAAGATGGAGATGCAAAGCAATAGAGATGTGAGGCAATGGAGATGATATGTGTGTGATGTGATGGAGATGGGATTGGTATGGATTTGCTGACATGGATGGGTGTTTTGGATGTGATGGATGGTGGATGGATGATGATGCATAAATGGTAGGTTTAATGGCAGGTTTTATGTTTGAAATTTGCAATTTTCATGAAACCCACCATTTTTAAATACACCAGTTTGGGGGTATGTGTATTTCAGAAACCCACCATTTGAAATGGTGGGTTTGGTCAAAGAAAATGGCAGGTTTCTAATGGCGGGTTTTCTAACTCTGATACACTCTATTAATTATCAGATTATTCATATAGAAGAGCCCAAAAATGTGGACCAACCCCAAAAAGGGGTTTCAACACGGTATTTTGAGGTTAGAAATTTGAGCGCCAAAGAAAGGTCCAAAAAAATGTTATAAAATATATTTGTGTTTCATTTGAAGTTAATTTTACAACTGTAAACTAAGTTTTTCCATAAAAAGAATCAAAACAGTATCAGAAATTGCTTCAAAACGCACCTCAAAACACACTTCCCATTATTGTTTTAGATGCATCAATTTTGAGGGCAAATAATTGATCCTGAAAATCCCCAAATTAATTTTTTGGTCCCATCAAAATGCCCAATAAATTACTGCAAACAGAGAATTTTGAAAATCTCATGGAAAAATAACAAAAAAAAGAATTGAAAACAATGTCTCAATTTTTATGTAAATCCCATGTTCTGGCAGGAAAGTGAAGTAATGAAATTGTGATAAAATTCTAATTGAATGGCCTGCCATATTTTGAAAATTTTTTTCTCTTCAGATTTCTCAAAATGATCAACGCAAAAAGATTAAAAATGTGGAAAGATTTGAGATGTGGAGGGTCTTTTTTTGGTTTTTTGAGGGCAATTTTGAAGGCCTTAAAAATGGCCAAAATTTGCCAAAGTTATTCTAAAGGGGTTTTGGATGCGGTTCTATCCCTTAATACTTTTTTTTTTTGACAACCCCCAAAAATTGTGTTTTTTCATGGTTTACCATGTGCATTAAAGATTTCAGGGGACGTTGTGGCAACTTCAAAACCGTGTGATTTCCAGGCTTGATGGCGTGAAAAACCCAAAAAACTAAAAAAAATAGGTACAACATGTCTCTATTGCATGTTGTAGGAATGACAGACAACAGGAAAACCTTTAAAAAGGCTTCTGGTTTTATATAAAAAACATATGAGTTCTGCAGTTGGGAATTGAATGCATTAAAGGAGTTGAATTATGATGCCAAGAGGCTTCCCAAAGTCTTTTTGATGGAACATGAAAAAGATCTATTTGTGCCATACAACATAGGTCCCCTGAGTCATCCAGACAGTTGCACTCCTGGCACTCTTCTAATAATATTCAAGCAAATTGTAAAGTTTAATTCAGTAATAAAGACAAATGATGGCAACTTTTTATGATGCTTTGGGCCCAGTATGGGGCCTCTAAAACCAAGGGGGAGGCAGAAATCACTGATGCAGAACTCATAGTAGGACAATTTATTGCTTCTTCTGTTCATCTCTGCTGGGAATGCTTATTTTGAAACTTGTATACAGTGTTTCTTGAAATAATATGAGGATATGCTTGAGTAGATGGAAAAGAAAATTTTCCCTATCAAAGAGACATTTGTCACAGAATTGAATTTTTTCAACCCTGGATTTGGAAATAAAGCAATGTCTTGGGTAGAAGGGGCCCATGCTAATTTCAAACAATTAGTTGCAGTATCTTTGGGGAACATTTTGGATGTGTGAAAATAACTCAAAGGGACCATTGAAAGCCAAATCCAATCAGTGCATGCATCAATTAAAAACTCTCAAATAAAGTTAGGAACTTTTCTTCAAAAAGAAGTTTTACCTTAGGGTTCAAAATTTTCAATTGAGGCAATTGAACTCATTGGGGAACAATTTAAAAATTTAAAGTGCAACCATGATTGCAAGGTGTGCTCAAATTATTATTCAAAGAAAAGGGGCTTGCTGTTTCCCCACATTTGAGGTGAAATACTAGGATAAAGATGATCTTTTGTGCCTGAGGATGTTCATCCTCAGTGGAGGTTAGACTATGACCCTTCCAGTGAAGTAAGTTGTCTTTTTGGGTTTTTTGAAGGGTACCAATTATAGGATTGGAAGCAATAACAGGATTGAAAGATTAATTATTGTTTTTCTTTTTTAAAGATTGACAAAGATCCAGTTCTTGAAAAATCCCAATTGTTTAAAAAGTTGAATTCCATGCTTATGGGACAAAGTTAGATTGGAGGTTTTAAAGGCCATGGTCAATTATACAGCTATTTTGATTGCCAAGCCAAGGCTTCAGCCTAAAGTCTTACGGTCCAGCCGGGTAGACCCTAATTGAAAGCAACTTGTGAAATTTCTAACTTCAAACATGTTGAAAGAGAAATTAATAGGGAAAAAAGGGTTAAAAGGGAACAAAAAAGAACAAAGATAGTAAGTATTTTATTTTTAGTGTTCATTTTTATGGTTGAATGAACTGATGGGAAAATGATTTCTGTATTGCAAGGAAGGCTCTTAATCTGAACTTCATAGTTTGGAGGAAGAGACTGAAAGTGAATTAGGCTCCCTTCATTTGGAATCAGATTCCTTTTCTAGAGAAGAAGAAGAAATTTAGGAGTCAAACAGAAGCTCATCTTTGGTTAGTATCAATTTATTTAATGAGTTTAGAATTTTGAATAACTAATTTGTGATTGTAAGAACCAAAATTGAATGAACTCAATCAAATACCTGAGAGCTTACATAAGTTCTTGGGGGAGGTTTGGGATCCAGTTGGTAATGGTAATTGTGGATTTAGATTCATTGAAAAATCACTTGGGTTCAATGAGCATGGATGGTTTAAAGCAAAAAAGGAATTGATTGAAACATTGAGGAAAAATGAGACATTCTATTTGAAGATCCTTGGTGGCATTAAAGAAATTGAAAATACAGAACAAAAACTTGATGTTAATGACATCAATGAAAAAATTCACTCTCAAAAATGGTTTTCAAAGCTTGACATGGGCCAATTAATAGGTGATACTTATGGAAGACCAATATGTTTCATTTCATTGGATTCATTTTGTACTTATAATCCTATGAAAATGGGTGTAAAATAACAATCAGATTCTATCTTCATTTGCTTTTTCAACAATAATCACTGGGTTCATCTTGTACTTGAGGGAGAAATGATTATAATCCCACCAATTTCTTCCAAAACTGCTTCTTCAAATTCCAAAAAAAGCTTCTGCTTGGGTTGATCATCTAAAAGATCAACTGACCCTGTATTATAAGCTATAAACATTATTTTAATTTCATGATTTGGGTTTGGGCTCTGATTCTGATCTTTTAATTCTATTAGTATGAAGGGTTATCACATTTTGAAAATCATCATAGTATTTTTGAGTTAACATTGTTATTTTGAGTGTTTTGAATGAGATTTTATTGGTAAGTTGGTTCAACTTGTTTTGTACTGATCCCATCATAAGGATTATTTTTACTTCTTTTGATGGGATCAGTGTAACACAAGTTCAACTTTCTTTTTTTGGTGTTTTTACTTTAGGGCTTGTCCATTAAGGTGGACTTGATAGAAGTCTTCTTTGGCGTTTTTACTTTAGGGATAGTTCATTGAGGTTGGCTTGATACAATTCAACCTCATTGGATCAGCTTGACACAAGTTGACCTTGTATTTTTTGGCATTTTTACTTTAGGGCTGGTCCATAGACTTTCATTGTTTATTGAATTTTTGGTGTTTTTACTTTAGGGCTGGTCAATAGACTTTTTTGTTGTTTATTTATATGAGCTGCACATTCATGGCCCCAGAGTGGTTAAATTTTTAGAACTTCCATTTAATGTTTTTTTCCAATTTTTTGATTTTTTTACTTTTTTGGTTTTTTTGTTTTGTTTTGTTTTTGTTTGTTCAATTTTTTATTTTATTTTTTTATTTTATTTTCAATTTCTTGTCTTTCCTTTCCTTTCTTTCCTTTCCTTTCCTTTCCTTTCAATTTCTTTTCTTTTCTTTTTTCTTTTCTTTTTGTTTTTTGCACACCACAAAGGGGTTTTGAATGGCGGCTCATAACTCATTTTGGGGACATGAGTGGCTGTCAACAACTGAAATGGGTTTGGAGCAGCCACTCATGATTGAAATTTGTTGCAAATGGCGCCACACAACCTGATTTGGGTTGTTAACTAGCCACATAGGGTTGAAAATTTAACATTGCCCTTTTTTTTATAGAAAGTATTTACATTCCATCAGAAATATCAAGTGTTATTCATAGAAATGATTTTTTCATCTTATGATTATCATTTTGGTAAGCAATGAGTTCTGTGTCTTCTTGTGCTTGATTTAAGGTATTTAAATCCCACTGAAAATATCAGTCTCATTTTAAGAAATCATTCTATTATATTTGTTTCTTTTTTTTGTTTTTTTTATTGATGAAGGTTTTTTTTATCATTTATTTTAATTCCACTCATGAAATAGACTTATCTAACATTTTTCACCTTTTTTCTATGCTTGGTACAAATTTATTTACCTTCCATTGAAAAAATTGAATTTTCTTCAACAAAATATGCTGTCAATATTTTTTAAAATTATTTGGATACTTCAGAATTTTTTTGTTTAAAGATTGAAAAACCCTTTGTCTAATGGCATCAAGGAGTTATATGTAGCATTCTTCTATGTTTTTTATTTTGTTACAAAACTATTTAAATTCCACTGGAAATATTGCGTTTTGTGTGAAGACAATTGATTCTTATCATTTTTTTTATTTCTCTGATACTTTGTAGATTTTTTTTCAAATATGACCTCAGATTTCAATTTCTTGCAAAAAATTGATATTTATTGTATTTTTATCTGTCACATTAACTGAATTGATCTCCATCATTGAATTCTCCAAACAATTCTACCCCAGACAGAGCCCACAGGGGGTCTGGAGGCCTTGATTTGGCCTCCCAAGGCTGCAATTAATGGTTACAGGCATTGGCGCATCCAATAAACCCTCAAAATGTGTGTTCTCCCACTCCTGGAACTGTTTTAGACCTTGAAAAGGTGTGGCAAACCTGAAATGTCTAAAATCACACCTTTTTTGTATTTTCATATCTTTTTGAGGTTTACACTACTTCCTGGGTTGGGAAACCACACCAGAAGGCATGATTATAGGAAAAAGTTACTATAATCAAACCAATGATACATTTTGGCATGACTTCAGAAAATAAATTACAAAAATGACTCATTTTTCAAAAAAGCATCATTTTAGTAATTTCTTTGGCATGAATTTAGCCTGGGTCAATGGAAATGTGAATGGCTTTGAATTCCAACCTTAAACTGATTCCATTTGAAAATGAAAACTAATGCAAATATATATATATAAATACACACGTTGAAAACAAGGTTTGTAGAATTAATTTCTTCAAAGCCAATTCAGAAAGACTGGCTCAACAAACTGAATATAAGCTTATAAACATATGGGTTCTAAATTTATCCTGATTCAAAAAAAATGCTTTTTTTGATATTCAGAAGTATTCCTCAGAAAAAGATGTTTGTTTGATTTTTGGGGATGAAAGTTATAACTCATAGCAATCAAAAGGCACTTTTGAGTACCCTTGTTGCAAAGGAACGTGTCCAATTCCAACAGCCACCTGGTTTGTTCCTTTTGAGAGGGTGAATAACACATTAGTTTGAGAGGTACTTAAACAGCACAAGCACCATATCAAATTTGCTCTTTCACCACCAAATTACTACACCTATGGTTCCAGAACTAGCAGTTGTCTACACCATCTATCCAATTTGAACAAATTTTACAAACATCTGTCGCACCACACACTATCTCTGCAACACTAATATCAATTCAACAGTTTTCGCTTGGAACATTTCAATGGACAAGAAAAAATCAACGTGTCGTGAGATGACGTGTTCAAACTCTCCTGGCCAATGGACTTAAAATCAGCCTCGAATAGAAATGTCGTGACTTTGGACGAATCGCGGCGACTTCCCAGGCACCCACAAGTTTCGGTTGCATAAAGTTCGGGCTCAGCCTAAATAAATTTACACAAGTTGTGCGGGCTTTTTTTCTTTTCGATGTAGCGTAAAAATGGCCAGCTTCCTACACGCCCTTTGGTCTACTTGAATGATCCACTAATTGCTCCCGGAACGAACGAGGAATTCATATCCCTTTATTCTCTTTTACTCAGAGGAAGTCATAGAACAATCCGATATAATCTTTTGAGGAAATTATGGGTTCTAGTCTACCCAAAAGACGATCAGCTCGGCGAAGGAAAAGTGATCAATTGTTGTTAGTCCGGTGGCAATCTTTCTTGCAATACAATCGAGTATTTTCGAGGCGACTGATAATTGTGAGATAAATACCACATCTGTTGATCAGACAATCCCTGGGGAGCCTCAACAGTCTTCAAAGAATCGGACCTGGAAAAGGGGAGAGAATGAAGAACGTTCAGACATCAGAACGAGCTGATTCGATGACTGAGCCTGATGAAGATATTTACGGACGCTGTAGCCCATGTTTTTAAATTTTCTTTTCGCACTGGCGGGTATCTCAATTAAATATTTAATTAGCGACGCGCAAGCTTTCTTTGACGCCGTTCCAGCGTAATCACAGTGCCAGGCAATACGCAAGGGTAGAAAAATATAGACGTGTATAGTTATGCATGCATTAAATGATGTGCATGTATATCGTTACATGTATCACTACATCGAAGAAATCGAGTAATGAAAATAGAAACCGACATTCCCCATTAGCAGTACATAAATACGAGCAAACGGATCAGGATATGGGACTCAGGTATCCGGTGAGCTCAAATAATCAGGATAGCATGGAATGTCCAACAGGGCCGGTAAAACATACCTCGATAAAGATTACCCTGGCACTTTTTTTTATATTGTCCTTTTTCTTGCCGAACGCTTAACGAACGCCAAGCCTATCTATATGGCCCCCGACGGACACCAATGGCTTCCTCCCCGCATCGGCTAAGCTGGGCTTAAGGCTCAGCAGGATTAACAACGAACCTAACTTGACTTTGTGGATCACACCACCGGGGGAGGATGGAGTTGAAAGATTGAAATGTCGTGTTCCGTTGTATGGTACACAAAGCTGCGTCATTCGTGATGAGCAACCTTTGTTTGGTTGGCCGCTTTTGTTGATACATTCGGCTATAGCATCCCTACTCCGGTGTAATTTAGTCAGACTCATGCCGCCATCTAGCCATCCATCACTTGAGATATCCGTCGCCCACATCTGTAATCTCAATATCTCTTGTTGACTGCTTGTGTCCAAACTGACCCACCGTGCCAGCCACTGCCTAATTTTTCGAGTCATTTGAACGCGTCAAATCAACCATGCCTCGCCCGCCGTCGCCAACGCCTAGCTCATTGCTTAGTCAGGATGAAACGGAGAGATCGTTTTCGGACACGGAACCTTTTTTTGATCAATCGGCTCAAGCGACCCAATCGTACCAGCCAGCAGCCTCCAAGAATGGGGGTTGGGAATTGGATTGGATCGAAGATAGTAAGATTACGATTGACGAAAGAACACAAGCGGTCGAACGGTTATACAAGTTGAAGTTCAAAGGATATCCGGAGGCGGAATGGCAACCAGAGGATCGAGTTGACGCGCTGGCGCTAATCAGGTGTTACTGGGAGAATGTCTATTCAAAGGGGCGGGAAGGTTGCATCGAAGCCCAGAAGGAATTTTTACAAACAGAGCCCGTTTCGGATTCTGAGGACGAGCCAATTGAAACTCGCAAATCAGGGGCTACTCATAAACGACTCAAGCCTAGGCCCAGAGCTCGAAGTGATTCTCGCAATGAAGATATGGCCGAATCTTCGGACTCCTCTTCGGATGAAAGCGATTCCGATAATCGCCCGCTCGAACTCAATGCGTTGACCGGGTGCACACGTTATGAGCCGAGCGACCCGGAAAGAAGAAGTGAGCAATTCAATCTTGACGGATCGTTATGATATGCTAGTCAGACTTTGCTATGTTACCCCTTCTTTACATACTTTGAAAATCTGTGTGCCCAATGCCAACACATTATTGATGCCCCCAAAAAATTATGCTCTCAACAGGAAGTATGAAAGCAATGATCGACAACATAAAAGTACTCGAGACTGATTTTCGTGCACTTTTCAGCAGCGCCAACCCCAAGTTCCACCAGAGTGATCTACCTACTCCCAAACCCACCCATCCAAAGATCCGGCTTAAAGCTTCTCGAGGACCGTCCTCTCGCCCCCCCAGTTTTCACTCGCCATCCTCTCAACAAACTGCTACAACACAGGGACAAGAGTTATCGACGCCACCTGTGGTCGAGGAAGAAGACGACGACGATGATGAAGATGCTATTCTTAGAGCTAATTCGAGATTGAAAAGAAAATTCGTCAACGTTGAGAACAGCGAATCTTTTCTCTTTAGTCAGACTAAAAAAACTTGTTTGCGCGTGAAGCAAGTTCGTATCCAGATCGATAATCCCCAGAGGCCTCTTGATGGGTTTCACTAAGGACAATCCGCTAAAAAACACGAAGGAGGAAGATTCATACAACGAAGAGCAACGCTATCTGCTTCTATGTCGACCAGAAAAATGTTTGAAGAGTTCAAGCTAATATACCCTTGATGTTGTGAGATATGACGCGACAAGGATTTTATCGACCAAGGCAATGTCAAAGATGAATAACTTGTTTGAAAGAAAACATACGCTTGTATTAAAAGCGAACTGAACGAAAAGAATCGCAAAAGAAACGACGGCGCGAAAAAGGACAAGTTCTCAATTTCGTAGATGAGGCCGTTTTGTAATTCTAGCCTTCTTGTTTTAAATGGTTCCAACGTCGCTCAATATTGATATCATGTTTCAACTCTTTTAATATACCAATTATTTGGGAGGAATGAACATTTGACGGGCAGACTGCACTTGACTTATCCACAAGCCACAGGCATTTCAAGTAATGATTATTTTTCTTCATATTAAGGTGCCAACAGAAATTCACAAAGAGAACAGGAAAGGAAACTTTGGTTGACTTAAAGGAGAAGCTAAATGATTTATTGCTGTACAGTTCAAAGATAAGATTATTTAACATAGGGCAAAAAAAATAAAGGGATACAAAAAATATCAAAAACCTCGATCTTGTAACCAAAGTTTAATCTCTTTTGTAATTTTACCCCGGCATAAGACTTGTTTGACATTTAGTTTTAGAATGGGCTTCGTGTGGGGGAAATCTAACAACAAGTCATCCTTAAATCTCTTTAGTTTGATGATGTAATTTTAATCATAAATGTTTGATTAGTTTTTTGTTCGTCGTGGAGAGGACGGGGAGTGAATGGTTTGCGTAGCGAGAATCGGTTTAAAGGTTCGTTTATTTATTTACCACAACCGGATCGGTTTTTTTCAGTCAAAGACGACCATACAAAAACGGATGAGAAAGAAAAGGTGATAACCTCAGGGATTCAGTATTAGGTCGCAAGAAGAGATAGACTGGAGGGATTCTGGTGAAGAGTGACAAGTAGAGATCGGAAAATATCACGGAAAGCACGAACGTATAGATCACCATCAATCTTTTTAATAACCGTCCAAACTTGACCCAAACCCGGCTTCATGATCGAATAAACAGGTAGAGTATTATAAGGAATCGTTCTTTTGACTTGGTACTTGAGTGGCTGGTCCTTCGAATTCATCGGGGCCCTCCAAACTCGATCGGGGATATTAAATTGATCGATTTCAAGAACATCGACAGAGCGTTGTACTTCTTGGCTTCTACCATCGTTTCGTTCGAAAGTCGCTCCGGTAGTTCTTACTGATAGCTCTGATGGATGAAACTTATTCCCGATAGCAGCGGTGGTCGACCAACGTTTTGTCAGACTCCACAACCCGACCTCTTGGCTACGTGCGTTCGGGAGAAGAAACTGAGGCAATCGGGCCACCGCGTGTATCGAACGGGCTGCTAGCACAGACATCTGAATCGACGGCCACTGATCTGTTCCTCCACTGATATGATGATATGGGTGCACACAACGCTGTCCTCAAAGCCGGGTTCAGGAACCTGTCGGCTACCTCATTGAAAGTTTTATATGCATCCGGCATTGCATATGCACTGCGGCTTCGTGCCAGTCGACTCGGGCATACTTGATAGGCATGACGTCTCGAAATTTGAGGCAGCGATCGCGTTGGTCAGGGTGCAGCATCCACAGCAACCGCCAAACGTAGAAAGTTAAGAATGTTTCAAACGTCGAAAAGCTTGGTTCACAACACGGCTTCATCCGGCAACGATTCAGTGCCATAGTGCCTGAACATAGTTTTACATACTTTTTTACCCACCAAGTTTGACCGGCAACAAAAAATGCGCACCTTGGTTAAATTAGTTTACTGTAGGTGGCACTAAATATGCGCAAAAGAGCACAAAAAATTAAGAATATTGAACCCATGTTTAATTCATTGAATTAATTTATATCTTGTTCTGATCTTTTGATAAATTTTCTATTAGGTTCAATCCAATGAGCAAATGGAAATACAAGAATTATTGAGTCTGAGTTGATTTCTACATATATTTAAATTAAAATGAGGTCTATCTGAGTTGGCAAATAAAAAAAAAAATGTGAAAATTTTCTGGAAAGGCTGATGATAAATTCACAACTCCCAGTTGTTTGAAAGTTGTGTGGGGGCCTACATGGCCCAATGGACATGTGGGGGCCCATGCACGCATTTACAGGCATTGTCATACCTTGCACAACTGCGAACCAACTGAGAGGCAAGGCCTAACCAATAGGCTATGAGACTGGATGAAAGCCAGTCCACTTTGCAGTTATTATGGTGTCACATACCACCGTGTGACATTACCCCCGGGTTTAAGGGCACTTTGTCCCAAAGTGTGTATGGCTGGTGGCACTAACCCATGACCTTGCAACATGGAGCCATATTCAGACACACTCCTGAACGCCATAAGGAGCCACCAAGACTCAGGAGTCTTGCTGTTGATAGGCGGAAAACCCAACAATTGTCACAGGAGCAAGCCGTTCCCAAAACTTATCCTGATTGTGAATTGAACCCGCAACAGGGTCATCCAGTCTACTGTCATACCTCACACACCTGCAAACCAACTGAGAGGCAAGGCCTAACCAATAGGCTATGAGACTGGATGAAAGCCAGTCCACTTTGCAGTTATTATGGTGTCATATACCACCGTGTGACAGGCATTAACAGTGTTGTTTCAAACACATGCAACCCCCAGAGAGTTGTGTACCCCCCATACATGGCAGTTTGGAGGTGTGTTTGGGGGTTGTGCCAAAATTTTTGGGACCCCCTGGACCACATTTGGGTTCCATCAACCCAAATTTGTGATAAACACATACTATGTGGGACAGTTGGACCACACCTAGCAATCCCCAAGTGACACTAAAGTGATTCTAAAGTGAAATAAATTGAAATTCAAGTGAAACTAAAGTGACACCAAAGTGAAACTGCAAACAAATGTAACACAAAACTTGATCATTCTCAACTCAAAAGTGTGAAGAATTGAGAGTTTGAATTTCAACCAAAGGACCAACAGATGAAGAAGCACGGGAATGTGCTGTAGCAGTAATTACAAGAGTGAACATTGAGATGAAATGAATTAGGAACTAGGAACAAAAGAGAGCGTATGAGAGAATGAGAAAGGGCCTCACTGCTAGACAGGACTGGAGATGAGTGACAACACATTGTCTGTTGAAGCGTGAGGATATTGATGGGTCGACAACGATGAGTGGGATTGGAGAGGAAGAGCGGAAGTGATGAGTCAAGGATGATAAATTGAGTTGAGGATGAGGAGGTTGAGCAAGAGCTAATAGGTCAAGGACAATGGGATGATGAGTTGTCAAGGATGATAAGTTGAATCAAGGACAAGGAGGTCAAGCAAGAGCTGATAGGTCAAGGACAGGAGAAGGGAGGATGAAGATGAATGATAATTGGGAGGAATGATGGGAATGATGATGAAGGAAGTGGGAGAAGGATTCAAGGAAAGAGCCGGAAGGAGAGGGAGTGTTGAAATGGAGATGTCTCAATTTGAAGCATCCTCAGCCGTTGTCTGAGTGGGAGGTTGTGTGAGGAGATCAGTCATCTCTCAACACGCCGACGTGTCTAGAAGTGAGGGATTGAAGGATTGAGAAAGTGAGTAGTGTGACTGAGGGTTTGATTGCTGCCTTGGTGAGGCAGTTGGCAATCATGCAACCAGAGGGAATGAGGTTGGTTATGAGGTGACCGTTGTCTTTCTGTTCACAAAGCCATTGTATTTGAGTGTCAACATGTTTCAACGCACTATGCTGAGAGTCATGGTTGACAATATTGTGTACAGCTTTATTGTTGATGTTGGCGCAGTGGGAGAGTTTGAGGTTTGGATTCAGGTCAAGAAGGAGGTTGGTGAGCCAAATTTTTCTTGAGTGGCAAGAACCAAGGCTTTGAGCTCTCCTTCCGTGGACGACAGCAATACAGTTGGTTGTAATTTGCTGTGCCAGGCCACAGGGCATCTGTAGAGAAGAATCACAAAACCTGTGTGACTTCTTTGAGTGGAAGGATCATCAGCGCCATTGCAGTCGCTAAAAAATTCAAGATCATACTTGAAGGAGGTGGACTTGAGACGCAGGGCCAGGGATTGGGTGGTTTTGAGATAACTCCATGCGTGTTTCATTTTGTCCCAGTGAATGGTTCCAGGCTTGGAATTGAAGCGTGAGAGGCTAGAAACAGCGTACAAGAGATCAGGGCAAGTGCAAATCGCAATGAAGTTGAGGTAGCCGGTGGCGGAGCAATAGTTGATACCCAGTTTGATAAGTTTGTTATGTTTGGAATCGGAGGCACCCCTGAGCTTGACATTGGTGCTCATTGGAGTCAATATTGGTTTGGCGTTGGAAAGTCCCAATTTGGAGAGAGTGGTTTCAATGTGGTTTGGTTGGTGAAGGAGTTTGAAGGAGGTGGTTGCCAAGAATTTTCTTAATAGGCCCCTTGTGAGAGATGTTGAATTCCTTCTTCAAATTAAGACGGAATTCATTTGACTCCCCAACAATGACAAGATCATCAACATAAACAAAGAAGAAGATGGAAGATGATCAATTTATGAACAGGCACGGATTGGATATGGATACGACAAAGCCTTGCTTGAGGATCCAGGATTGAAAAGTGTTGGACCAACTCTTGGGGGCTTGCTTCAGTTCGTAGAGGGCTTTCTTCAGTCAGAGATAGGGGAATTTAGAGGAGTATCCTTTGGGGAATTTGATGTAGATTTCTTCATCCAAAGGGGCATGTAGGAAAGCAGCTTTGATGTCCATCTGAACTGTTGGAAAATTGTGGTGAAAGGCGTAGACAAGAAGAGTTCATAGGGTTGTGATGAGTCCGGTCGGAGCAAAGGCCTTGCCATAGTTGATGAATTCCAGCTGCTTGAATCCTTGGACGCAGAGCCAAGACTTATAAATTAATCCTTTGCCGGAAGGATCATCCTTGAGCCGGAAGACCCAGGTAGTTGAAAGTGCTCTCTTCCCCAGAGGGAGAGAATGACACCCTTCCCAAACGCCAAGCCTTTTGATGTCATTGGTTTCAAACTTCATGGATTTGAGGCAGTGAGGACATGCAGGGGACACAAGGACTTCTGGGCAGTTCCAAGTAACAACCCTAGCAAGAAATCCGTAGCGCGAAGGGGGTTGAAGAGTGGATCAATCTCTGAGAGCTCAAGACAAGGGATTGGTGAGTTCACGGGAGATTAGTTCACCCTTGGAGTCAGAGTTGGAGGAATTATTAGAGATGTTTGAGGCCTCAATAGCAGTTGGAGTAAGAGAGGATGTATTGGGATTAGAGCAGTCCTCAGATTCATCAGGAGGAGAATTTGGCGGGATGGTGGTGGACTGTGA
This sequence comes from Puccinia polysora, assembly GCA_025617555.3. NCBI lineage: Eukaryota > Fungi > Basidiomycota > Pucciniomycetes > Pucciniales > Pucciniaceae > Puccinia > Puccinia polysora. The sequence goes on from CM062628.1 coordinate 6,417,916, forward strand.
GTTGGAAGGGGATGTAGAGGAGGATGAGGAGGAGGAATTGGACGAGTTGAGGATCTCAGTCAGCGTTTCATTAAGGAAGAGGAGAGGATCAAAGGGAGACTTGTGGGAATTGGAGGAGGGTAGGAGAGTAAGATTTTTGACAATTGTTAACGTGTTTGGAGCGTATGATGTCATTGATGGAGGGACAGAATATGCAATAGGACAGTAATTGTAAGTCAAATCCTACAAGTATTCCTTTGATTCCTTTCTCTTCAAATTTGGAGTGAGGTGGAGAACATTGATTGAGAACTACCATCTTTGATCCAAGGATGCGGATGAGATTGAGATTTGGAGATGAGCAGTTCCACAAATTGAATGGGGACGTTTTGGTTTTGGGTGAAGGAACGAGTTTACGCAGAGTACAACAGCTGGAGACAATCTCATCCCAGAGATCCAATGGGACATTCATGTCAAGCATGGTTGTGCGAGTGGCCTCAATGAGTGTTCAATTTGCTTGTTCCGCTATAGGATTGTGTTGAGGCATGTAAGATTCTGAAGTGGAGTGGAGAATTCCTTCCTCATTGAAGAATGAGCTGAGTTTGGAGTTAAAAAACTCGCAGCCATTGTCGGAGTGGAACTGCTTGAGCTTTTTTGAGACCAGATTGGAGTGAACCCAAATGAATTTGATGATCTCGTTGGCGGCTTCAGATTTGAGTTTAAGAGGGATGCATGTCTTGAATTGAGAGTAGCTATCAGTCAGGATAATGAAGTACCTATTTCCAGATTTTGACACTGGCTGCATGGGTCCACAGAGATTGGCGTGCAGTTTGTTGAATTGTTTTTCTCTCCTAGGAAACTGGCCCTTAAATGGAGAGCAATGGATTTTACCCTTGGCGCATGAGACACAGCAGACATTGTCCCATCAGAGTTTGGGAAAGTTGCGGGAGATCAGTTTGGTCAAGTCAAGATGAGGATGAGCAAAACGTTTGTGAAGAGTGGATAGATTTAGAAAGGAGAAGGCCTCAGGAGTTGTTGGATGTGTCGATTCCTCAATGATGAGTAGATTGTCTTGAACTTGACCTTCCAGTACATTTAAGTGATTGAGAGTGACCTTGAACAAATTTGGAGCAGTTTTGATTAGCTAGCAGCCTCCCATGATTAGTTGACCAAGGGAAACAAGGTTAACTGCAATTTCTGGGACGTATAGCAAGTCAGAGAGATTGAGAGTGCAGTGAGAAGTGATGATAGAGTCAGAGCCTATCCCGTTAGATTGTATTGATGATCCCAATTTTCCGGTTTGTATTTCATTCTGATTGGTCTCTAGGGAGTTGAAGAAACGGGAGCTGTTGAACATTCTCTGAGATGCGCCAGAGTCAAGAATCACATGATCTCTTGATAAGCTGAGGGAGTGAGTCATAGCAAAGCTGAATGCCAGGTTGGCAGTGGCCTTATTGGACGGATTGGGTTTTTGAACAGAGTTGGTGTTTGGCAAGGAGGTATAATTCAGTCAAAGATGAGGATAGAGCCAGAAGCAAAGATCTTTGGGATGGTTAGCTTTGGGGTTGTGCCAGTTGGATTTGCATCGTAAGGTTTGTTGCTAGCAAGTAGGGCTGACGCTTGAGATCCCATGGCCACTTTGTGCTTGACTTGATTGAGATGTCAAAGTACAAGATTGCCGTTGATTTTGTTTTCTCCTAGAGAGTGAGTGATGGTGGTCTTAAGATGATCCAGTTGAGGCGGAAATTTGTAGAGAATAAGATATGATACTATGTCATTGTCCATCTTTATCCCAATTTCAGAGATTTGGAGTAAACATGCCTTGACTTGTGTAATGAACTTCTTGATGTTCTTGGGGTCAAATTGGAGGTTCAGGAAATGGAAGAAAACCCAATATCAATTTGCGGTTTGGGAAGAAGCAAAGAACTCGTTGATTGACTTCCAGAGAGCTACGCCGTTGGCCAGGTGATGTTCCTTAACACAGTTCACATAGGTCCGGTTGTCCAATTTTGCTAGGATTTAGCCTACAATTTCGAGGGTGATATTGGCTGGGCATTTGTCAGGTTTGGAGGAGGTCAGCCAGTGAGAGATGCCTTTGAGTGAGAAGATGGTGAGGATTTTGGATTGCCAAAGAGAGAAGTTTGAGTTGTTGAGATTGGGAATTGAGTCTGTCAGATTCTTCAGAAGTGAGGAGGAAGAGTCTATTGGTCCTGGGGTTGACATTCTGCAATTTGCCTTTTAACCGTGAAGAATTGAGAGTTTGAATTGCAACCAAAGGACCAACAGATGAAGAAGCATGGGAATGTGCTTTAGCAGTAATTACAAGAGTGAACATTGAGATGAAATCAATTAGGAACTAGGAAAAAAAGAGAGCGTATGAGAGAATGAGAAAGGGCCTCACTGCTAGACATGACTGGAGATGAGTGACAACTTTTTGTCTGTTGAAGCGTGAGGATATTGATGTGTTGAGGACAATGAGTGGGATTGGAGAGGAAGAGCGGAAGTGATGAGTCAAGGATGATAAATTGAGTCAAGGACAAGGAGGTTGAGCAAGAGCTGATAGGTTGAGGATGATGGGATGATGAGTTGTCAAGGATGAGGAGGTTGAGCTAGAGCTGATAGGTCAAGGACAGGAGAAGGGAGGATGAAGATGAATGATAATTGGAAGGAATGATGGGAATGATGATGAAGGAAGTGGGAGAAGGATTCAAGGAAAGAGCCAGAAGGAGAGGGAGTGTTGAAATGGAGATGTCTCAATTTGAAGCATCCTCAGCCGTTGTCTGAGTGGAAGGTTGTGTGAGGAGATTGGTCATCTCTCAAAAAAGTGAGCAAACTTGTTAGTTGTTCAATTGAAAGTTGAATTGAATACTTAAATACCATTGCATTTTTTTGGCATTATGGAAACAGTGGAAAGCCCCCCTTTTTTGTGACATGGCTGCATTGAAGGAATACATTGATAGTGCCATGAATAAAGCTTCAGGCAAGAAGGATTTGGGTAATAAATCATTGGAAGCCCCCATTGCATCCTCATCTAGGCTGACCATTGAGGAACAAAATTTTTCACAAATGGACATGACCTCTGGTGGTGAGTAACGTCTTATGTTACTCTGGTCTTTGCCTTATTTAATTTGATTGAAACTGATGGAGTGCATGCCATCAATATAACTATGTAACTATGACAGATCTACTTCACCCACCTCCTGTGAGACCTTTTCCTACTTGGGAAGGGGCACAAAACTATTGTCAAAAATGGGCAATGAAGCATGGTTACACTTTAACATTTTTCAACTCAAAGGGTAATAAATATGTGGATCTAGCCAGTGATAGACATGGTTTGTACTCTGGGAAATTGCTCACCAAACAGTCAAGGCAAACTCACACAAGGAAGTTTGGGTGCAAGTTTTTAATATGTGAAAGTCACACAAAGGCAGAACCCTTGTGGTGAATCTCCTACAGAAGTGATCAACATAACCATGAACCATCTGCACACCCCTCAGTGCATTCTCACCTGAGGAGAATCTCTGGGATGGCCTTAGTGAATTTACAAGAAGGAATGAAATATGGGCTCAATACTATTTGACTGAAAAGAAAATTAAGCAAGATTGATGGTGGAAAATATGTTGATGACAAAACAATCTATAACACTAAGCAAAAGGTAACACTAGCAGAACTCAGGGAAAAGAGTGTTATGGAAGTCCTCTTTGAAAAACTTGGTGATTCAGGTTGGGTTCATCCAGCAAAATTCAGTGGAGAGGGTCACTTGGAGGCCCTATTCTTGGCTCACCCCAATTCATTAAAGCTTTTCAAGCAATTTCCTTGTATTGCTATGATGGATTGTACTTATAAAACAAACAATTACAACATCCCCCTATTGCATCTTGTAGAAATTAAATCCAACAAGAAAAATTCCACAAAAGCTCTCATTTTTATAACAAGAGAAACTTTTGAGTTCTACAGTTGGTCTGTAAATGCACTAAAGCAGCTGGCTTATGATCCTGAGAGACTTCCAAAATTCTTTGTGACCAACCATGAAAAGGCTTTGATTTGTGCTTTAGAAAAAAGTTTTCCTGAGTTAACAAGACAGTGTTGTAAATGGAACTTGTCTAAAAATATGCAAGAAAAGTATAAATTGCGCTTTAATAATGAAGTTGAAGGGTGGAAAAGCTTTATGTCTCTGTAGGCTAAGTATGGAGCCTCAAAGACCAAGGAGGAGGCAGAGGTCAATAATGCGGAACTTGGAGTAAGTTCCAAATCACTTCCTCTATTGCTAATCTTCCTAGTTTTGGGTTGCTTACATTATGAGTTGTATAAAGTGTTTCTTGGAAGACTGTGAGGATGTACTCAAGTATATGGATCACAACATCTTCCATATCAAAGAGACCCTTGTGACAGCTTGGACTTTCAAGAACCCCAAATTTGGAAGTAAAACAAAGTCTTGGTTTTGAAGGGGCCCGTGCTACTCTCAAAACATTTCTTGCAAATTATTCAGGAAAAATTTGGGATGTTTGGCAAAGACTAGAGGGAACAGTTTCCAATCAAATTAAGTCAGTTCAGGATGCAATTTAAAACTCTTGAATTAAGACAGGAATAGTTCTTCCTACTGAACTGTTACCATTGGGATACAAGTTGTCTTTAGAGGAAATTAAACTTGTTATGGAACAATTGAAGAAATGAAAGTGGAACCATGATGGGGAAGTGTCCTCCAAGTGGTACTGCAAGACTATGGGTTTTCCCTGTCCCCACAAAATAGGTGATTCACTAGCATTCCAAGGATCTGTTGTGCATGGGGATATTCATCCTCAGTGGAGTTTGGATTTTGACCCTTGCAGTTATAGTTCTGTAAGTTGGTTTAATGGGATTGATGATTTTTGATAAATGCTTTTTAAATGATACTTCCTACTTTACTAATATTTGATTGTTTTGAATTTTGAAAGGTTGATGTTGGTTAAATGATCAGCAATTCTCAGTTACATGAGAAGCTCAATGCAATGATCTTGGGAAATCCTGAACATGATTACTGCGGCCTGTTGAAGTACTTAATTCAGAAGACCACAAAGTATCAATCAAAGCCACAACTTGAACCTAAATTCTTGCAATCAACCAGAGGACATCAAAAATTGACAGATAACCAGAGAAATCCTTCTAAATTTGAAAACATTGAGAAGCAACTTAAGCGGGAAAAGAGAATGAGAGGGGCAAAAAATAAGAAAAGACAAAAAATTGTAAGTCTTTTGTTTTGAAAAATTTTCATTTTTTGGGTTTAATGAACTGATGATGATATGATGGTAATTGTTGGTGAAGTCCGCAGGATAAGAATCTGAATTTCATAGTTCAGAGGAAGTGAATAAAAGTGAATTAGATTCACTTGATTGGGAGTCTGATTCCTCTTCAGAGGAAGAAGAGGTGCAGGAAGCATCAACCAGGAGCTCATCTTTGGTGATTATTGATGTGATTAATTAATTTTGTTGGAATTTTGGCTGAGTTAGTTTTGATTATAGGAAGCCAAAGTAAAATAACTCAATGAAATACCTGAGAAATTACATAAGTTCTTAGGTGAGGTTTGGGATCCAATTGGTGATTGGAATTGTGGATTTGGAGTCATTGAAATTGCTTGGGTATGATGAAAATGGTTGGTTTAAAGTGAGAAAGTAAATGATTGAAAAATTGGAGAAAAATAAAGCATGCTACATTAAGATTCTTGGTGGTGCAAAAGAGGTAGAAAATATTAAACAAAAACTCAATTTTGAAGAAATCAATGCATAGATTCCCTCTTCAAAATGGCTGGCTAAGTTGGATATGGGTCAAATAATAGCAGACACATATGCCAGACCCATATGTTTCATTTCATTGGAGTCATGTTTTTCTTATACTCCAATGAAAGAAGGAGTTACAGATCAATCAGAGCATATTTTTGTTTTGTTTGTAAACAATAAAAACTGGTTTATATCATAACTTGAGGGATAAATGATTCCAATCTTGCCCATTGAAGCAAAAAATTCTCTGCTTTCATTTCAAAGAAAGCTTCTGGTTGGGTTGATCATCTAAAGGATCAACTGCATGTGTATTCTAGATTATAGAATTCAATTACAAAGATCATTCCATCATTGGGCTCCAATAGGAATTTTCATTCTGATGCAGCTAACTTGTAATTCTATTAATATAAAGGGTTATCACATTTGGAACATAATTATGTTGAATTTTTTGAGTTAAAATCATTATGATGAGTGTTTTGAATGAGGTTTTAATGGTAATTCAGTTCAAATTGTGTTGGGCTGATCCCATCATTAGGAGTATTTTTACTTCTTGTGATGAGATCAGCTTAACACAAGTTGAACTTGTTTTTTGTTTTTTTGGTGATTTTACTTTAGGGCTGGTCAAGTTACTTGTCTTTTTTTTGGTGTTTTTACTTTAAGGCTTTTCAAGTGACTTGTCTTTGTTTTTGGTGTTTTTAATTTAGGGCTTGTCAATTTGAACTTATATTTTTTGGCACTTTTAATTTAGGGCTGGTCAAGTTGAACTTGTATTTTTTGGCACTAATACTATAGGGCTGCTCCATAGAATATTTCATTGGATATTTAATTTTTGGTGTTTTGGTTGTCTTCAGTTTTTTTTTAATTATTTTTAATTATTTATTTTTACTTATTTTTATTTTATTTTATTTTATTTTATTTTTATTTTATTTTTATTTTTATTTTATTTTTATTTTATTTTTATTTTATTTTTATTTTATTTTTATTTTATTTTTATTTTATTTTTATTTTATTTTTATTTTATTTTTATTTTTATTTTTATTTTATTTTTATTTTATTTTTATTTTATTTTTATTTTTATTTTTATTTTTATTTTATTTTTATTTTTATTTTTATTTTTATTTTTATTTTTATTTTTATTTTTATTTTATTTTTATTTTTATTTTTATTTTTATTTTTATTTTTATTTTTATTTTTATTTTTATTTTTATTTTTATTTTTATTTTTATTTTTATTTTTATTTTTATTTTTATTTTTATTTTTATTTTTATTTTTATTTTTATTTTTATTTTTATTTTTATTTTTATTTTTATTTTTATTTTTATTTTTATTTTTATTTTTATTTTTATTTTTATTTTTATTTTTATTTTTATTTTTATTTTTATTTTTATTTTTATTTTTATTTTTATTTTTATTTTTATTTTTATTTTTATTTTTATTTTTATTTTTATTTTTATTTTTATTTTTATTTTTATTTTTATTTTTATTTTTATTTTTATTTTTATTTTTATTTTTATTTTTATTTTTATTTCTATTTTTATTTTTATTTTTATTTTTATTTTTATTTTTATTTTTATTTTCATTTTTATTTTTATTTTTATTTTTATTTTTATTTTTATTTTTATTTTTATTTTTATTTTTATTTTTATTTTTATTTTTATTTTTATTTTTATTTTTATTTTTATTTTTATTTTCATTTTTATTTTTATTTTTATTTTTATTTTCATTTTTATTTTTATTTTTATTTTTATTTTTATTTTTATTTTTATTTTTATTTTTATTTTTATTTTTATTTTTATTTTTATTTTCATTTTCATTTTTATTTTTATTTTTATTTTATTTTTATTTTTATTTTTATTTTATTTTTATTTTTATTTTTATTTTTATTTTATTTTATTTTTATTTTATTTTTATTTTATTTTTATTTTATTTTCATTTTATTTTTATTTTATTTTTATTTTATTTTTATTTTATTTTATTTTTATTTTATTTTTATTTTATTTTTATTTTATTTTAATTTTTATTTTATTTTTATTTTATTTTTATTTTATTTTAATTTAATTTTATTTTCATTTCATGTTTATTTTATTTTTATTTTATTTTTATTTCAGTTTTTATTTTTATTTTTTTAACCAAAAAATCAACATTTTTGATCTCTTGATTGATTTCTGTTTTTTTTTTTGTATTTTTATTAAGTTTATTTTATTTTTTATTTGTTTTATTTTATGTTTATTTTTTGGTTAATGTTAAATTCATGGCTACAGAGCTGTGTACACGGCTCTGTACATGACTCAATGGGCCATGTGGCACCCTACACGGCTCAATGGGCCATGTGGCACCCTACACAACTCAAATGAGCCGTGTGTCATGCTACAAGGCTCAAATAGGCTGTGTGGCATGCTAAAAGGCTCTAATGGGCTGTGTGGAATGCTACACGTCCCATTTGAGTTTTAAGGCACGCTAAAAAACTAAAATCAAGTCGTGTAGCCTCCACTAAATCATAAATAATCAATAATAAATAATAAAAATAATAAATAATAAATTATAAATAATAAATTATATATTATATATTATATATTATATATAATAAATTATATATAATAAATAATAACTAATAAATAATAAATAATGAATAATGAATAATAAATAATAAATAATAAATAATAAATAATAAATAATAAATAATAAATAATAAACAATAAACAATAAAAAATAAATAATAAATAATAAACAATAAACAACAAATAATAATAAATAATAAATAATAATAATAATAAATAAATTATATATAATAAATAATAAATAATAAATAATAAACAATAAATAATAAATAATAATAAATAAATAATAAATCATAAATCATAAATCATAAATTATATGGAGTAGTGTACGGGCCCCCATGCATTGAGGGGCCCTACACAACTCCCACACAGCTGGAGCTGTGAATTTAACATCACCCTTATTTTTTTTTATTTTTGGCCCACAACACTTGAAGTTGTTTGGCATGGAAAACAACACTTGAAGTTGTGTGGCATGGAAAACAACTACATTCAAGTTGTGTACACACCCACACAGCTCAAATGTAGTTGGGCATTGTGCCACACAACGTGGGCCATTGTGTTGGTGCTGCACAACCACACTTGAGTTGTAATGCGGCTACACAACTACATCTGGGCCGTGTAGCAGGCCACACAGCCCAAATGAGTTGTGTTCATGGCTCATTTGGGCTGTGAATTTATCATCAACCTTCTGTAAAATATCCCAGCCAAAGATAAAAAGACTCACTCATTTCAAGAGAGGTGTGTCAGAGTTATCCAAAGGATAAATGGGGGTTTTAAGATGTTGTATATGCAAGTAAAAACAACTGTTGAGCAGAAAGGTTTCATTTTGCCTGCTAGTATACTTTTGCTGTATTTATTTAAAATTATGTTCTAATCTAAATTTTATATTTTATTATTTGATTGTCTATTTTTTGAATGAAAATTCACAACCTGCTCTCTAATGATACACACAAACAAACAAATCTAAATAGTTTAAGACCATCACCTTTGAATCCCAGTCTGTGGGGCTTTCTTATGGATTTTTATGATTTGGTTTTATTGTTTTATGTCCTTCATAATATTCAGGTTTGTATCTGCCTCAACTGAATCTTTCATTTTAGATGTGATCTAAGGAGATCTTCATTGTTCTTGTCATTTCATGCTCAATTGGCTACAAAAACAGAGCCACCACTCTGTGATTTAATCTGAAAAATTACATCATGTTTCTTGAAAATACAAGAGCTCTTCCTGAACCCTCAGATGAAGAATTCACTGAATAGAAAGTCAAATTTAGTTTTCATTTTAAGGATAGGTGCTGAAAAAAATATTTTTGAGGCAAAAAAGTTGGATTTGAAGATATAAAAGTATCCAATCCAACTGAAAATTTCCTTGATCATTCTAGAAATACCTGAAACTTAGGAATCATCTTGAATCAAATGGGAAATCCAGAAATAGAGAGGGTTTTAACCAATGGAAGTTTTGAAGACAATCAAGCTCTGGAATAAAATTGAGGGTCAATTTACTCAAATGTTCATTGATAAAAAAATCAAATTGTTAGAAGTATTTATATCTCTTTCCTTTGAAAGGAGCATAAAATAATTTTTTAGGCTGTAAAATTCAATTGAAAGTCAATCCAAAGTGTTAAAAGAATCTCCAGAAATTCAATTTTTCTTAAAAAAAAATTTTTCTAATGTTTTTTTTTTCTGAAACAATTCCCTGTAACTTTATTTTTAGCTAAAACCTACAGTTTGTGAAATTTCAGATAAATATCTCTGAGGATTTTCCACTAGCCAAATCCACCATGTTTACACCTTGAGTAATTTCTTTAACAGAAATCTGAAACCAGGAGTGTGAAGGCACCGTTGAATATTATCTTCATCCTGTCACCTGCGTACGCTGGACTGATGCAGACACTCCAAATCCAGATCCTCCGTTCAAATCATCTCTGGATCTCAACTACTGGCTGTGATGATCTCTCATCCTTCCCTGACCATTTTTCTCTCTTCATTTGATCCATTCATTCATTTTCTCCATTCATCTCATCTGACACAACCAACCTCTCATCTCACATCCACACTCCAAAAGTATCCCTCAACATTTATTGAATCAATCACAAGTTTGCCTGCAACTATCTCTACGCTGGTAATGCCAGACTCTAATTGAACACTCCAATCAGACTTGTCTTACTGAGCTAATGACCTCAATTATCCAGGCCTAACAACGCTTGCCAGAAGGTCTCAAGATTATTTTCTCAACACTTCAGATCAAACCAACTAGTATTCCATCATTTCATTCTTGTCACATATTTCTTTCAGCTTGTCACAATTCTCAATGCAAATTGTCTTCCTCATAGTGTCCGCAAATGTGTCCAAATAGTAGTAGTTGAGAGTTTCATGTGGAGCTATAGAGCCTGCATCTCATAGCCTTTCTGTTGGTTTCCTTTCATCCTGTTTCATTCCTCTGCATAATTTCTTGTTTCAATCACTCACTGCTATTTCATCTTGAAATGAAACAGTGGTCCTGGTTTTCCAGCCATCTTATTTCTCTCAGGCACCACATAGTCCCTCCTCCCTAAGACATATATTTCTGGGAATTAAATATGATTATCATTCTCATAAAATTGATTATTATTTCTAAACAATTTATTATAATACAATTCTACACCAAAAGTAAATTTTATTGGTCAGATAGAAAATTTTTTTAATATAATTTTGATTAATAAGAAAGAATAAACTAAGAAATGAATTATATTGATCCTAAGGAAGAAATTTCACTAACAATGAAGTTGTAAATTATTTTTGATTCCTCCCATTCTGAAAATTATAACAAATAGCACTTGATGTCAACCTCACCAATGAATAATATTATTCAGTTTTTGTTATAATTATCATTGAGATGATAAATTTATTCTATTTATCAGGAACACCAGCCACTGAATTATTTGGCACTAGTTTTACTTGAGCTGAGAGATTGAAGGATCATTTGCAAGGGCTGACTGAGTCACTGCAAAGGGATAGTCCTTTTCAAGGCCAAAATTAGTAAGAGTAATAGGGCGTATCAGAGTTAGCAAAACCACCATTTTCCCAACCAAACCTGCCATTTTTAATAGCAGTTTTCTGAAATAAACATACCTCCTAACTGGTCTATTACAAAGTGGTGTGTTTCAAACATAAAATCAGCCATTTTTGCATCTTCATCCATCCACCATCCATTGCATGCAAAACACCCATCCACACCTTCAACCCTCATCATCATTGAAATCTCATTGATTGCCTTCCATCCCCATCTTCCCACTCCACCTAAGATTGATTGCTTGATGAAACATCCATTCTGGTTTTGTAAATCATCCCAGTCTCAAAACTAGCCAGATCCAACTACCATGCTCCCTCAAGGACTTTTCATCAAAATCAGCAATAGACTCATCATCCTTGGGCCAATACTCCCATCAAAACTTGTGCTTCTATCCAATTTTGACCCCCCTCCTCTGATCTCCTTCTCTCCTCTTTCCGCAACACAGTCTCTCATTTGCCCATTGCCAGTGGTCATTTCACCCTTTCCAGGGAATTTTTAGGTTTGGAAACAAGAGGTGAATAACCCCAAGATCAGAAGTTATTGGTACCAAGCTTCTGTAAGGAGATGAGTGCACCTTTCAGCCAACTACCAGAGAGAGAGAGAGAGTGAGAATTATCCTTCCTTCCTTCCAAGAGTAATGGGATTTGTTCTCCATAAGATATGAGGATCTATTTACAACTTGGAGTTGAGAGCAAGGTATAAGGACATCCCTTTCAAACCTAACTTTGGTACACAAACAACTCAGAAATCATGGTGGGGGGATGGCTAGGGTTTCTAGCAATATCCTCAAACTTGAATGGATATGCTTTGTCTCTTTTTCTGTTTCCCTGAGCGCATTGCAGATCTGCTGCAGCCAATGCTGAGCCCCCAAAGCTATTTCTGAAACATCCATGAACCCAATTCTGAGCCTGCTTCACACCTAAAGCTGAGCCTGCAGACTGCAACATAATTCCAAATCCCACAGCTATATAATCCCACCAAATTGGTCCCAGTCTATCCTTTGAAATTTGTCACTCATGCCCTTTCTTTTGTTTTTATCCAGTCCCCTACCTGATCATCCCAATTTCAATCCTTAAATATAATCATCCTCTCAATCCACATCCACAGATGGGTTATAATTACTTTTAAAACTGGGAAATGTGTTGGTTCATCACCATTCAAAACCCCCTAACTCCCCTCACATATCATCTCTTGAAACTTCTTGATCCTCAAACTTTTTTTAGGGCTACCTACTGAGATCTCTTCCCAGGTTTTCATTTTTAAATATTGGACTCAAGCCATCAGTAAGGCTGTTTGGATAACCTTTTTATTATTCATTGTCTGCTTGATCAACCTAGGTGGTACCAGGTAATCCCACTCTTCATTCCCAATCCCCCAATCTCACTTTTCTCTTGATTTGCATCCATTCATCTATCCTGAAACCTGGTCAATCCCCTTTTATCAGGTTCTACACAGAATTCAAATTCTGGTCTGTTTTTTTTCTTCCCTCAAAAAATTTGGTGCCTTTTGAATTAGTTTGTGAACAGCTCATGGAAATTTCTGTACTTTTAATCAATTTCTCTCAGTTTTTCTTCCATGAAGGTTTTTACCATCATAAGCAAAATTTACTATTGGATCTCTAAATTTGATTGCATTTTGAGTTTTTTAAAATTTCTTCCCACAGGTTGGATTGATCATCCTTGAAATCATTTTGGGGTTTTTCCTCAATCCAAATTCTTGTGCACCTTTGGGATTGTCCCTCATCTTAAAAAAACTTTTCTTTTGATCTCACAGATGCTGGTGATGGTACCAATCATGATCTGATTGGTTTTAGATGTTGGAACAACCTGGGTCCATTTGTACATCATTTAGGGGTTGAAGGTTCTTTTAGTTGCTTCCTAGGTTTCTGGTTTGTTCTTTTCTTAATTTTTATCCCCATCAATAATTTTTTTATAGAATTAAAATTCACACTCCTGAGGTCCATCCTCATACAAGCCGCATTTTCTTAGATTAGAACAAAAATCACCACCATCACCGCGGGTGTGGCTAAGAACCCCAAGAAATAATTGCCCAGTGCCATCAGAGGTGCTGCCATCTAGATCTGTATATTTTACATCCTTGGCAACTTCATCATCAGATTTTTGCTTCCCAGAAACAATCCCCAACTAAAACTAAAATCACACAATGCTGCCTCTTTACCCTTTGTGATTGTGATTGGAAATTTGGGTATCAGAAAATTACCGTATTCAGTCATGAAATGCTTGTTTGAAAATCTGATTCTTGATTTCTCACAGCTTATTTAAAACCACCCATGACACCCTCAAAATCAAAACACAGTATCATCAATGCTTGTCTACTCTCATTGGCCTGGTCAGCTGCCTCAAGTGATCTTTATACCTCATCACATGCATTGTATGGACTTTCTCTTGCTGGTAATGGCCCAAGGGTTTCCAGAAGACAATTTCCTGGGAGATCCCCTGGGTTGCCTTGGCTCTCTTGCTACACCAGCCCTTTTTATTGACCACTCATTCTTCTCCCACTGCCCTCCAAATTTTACAAAATGAATTGAATCCTTTCTTGATCCTCACCCCAATTGAGGTATTTGGATTGGAGGGAACAAGATGGGAGGAAATGATTTGATAAAAATACAGAGAGGTGGCAATAATGGGGCTTGTAAGCAAAATTGGGCTCAAAAGAGGGATTCCAAAGTCTCTTTGGAAGTAGCAGAGGAGGGGATTGATGAAAAGGTTGGGTGGTCTGCGCAAAAACTAAAAACTTTGGATCTGTATCTTGCCATTGTTGCCAAAAAAAAAAGAACAGTCAAAAACCCTCCCCTGAAGAGTTTGAACAGGCCAAACCAAAAATCAAAAAGATCCATTTCTTCTCCTCTGGGAAAGTAATTTTCCATGATCAATCTGATCATGAGTATTTGGTTGCAATAATGAAATTTTTTATATTTTTAAAATTTGTTATACTTTTAAAATTTGTTATATTTTTAAAATTTGTTATATTTTTAAAATTTGTTATATTTTTAAAATTTGTTATATTTTTAAAATTTGTTATATTTTTAAAATTTGTTATATTTTAAAAATTTGTTATATTTTTGAAATTTTTATCAAATTAAATATATTCAAAAGCCCAGCAATTGAGTAATCTGCAGTATTTCCTCAACCATTCTACTGCTACCAATAAATGCCATGGCTACCAATAAAGTATCCTTTTTTCCATTTCCAGTTGTTCCCTCTCCTTTTTCAGTTGCGCTTCCATTTTATCCTTCTCCTTTTCCTTTTTTTTGAACTCCTGCTCTGCCTGTTTCAATTTCCACTCAGAATCCAATTTTTGTTGATGAGCCAAACTCTTGGCTTTCTGCTTTTGACAATCAATAGCCAGTTGAAAATCCCATTTTTCCTTTTCAAATTCAAGTTTTTTGGATTAAATTTGTGATTTCACTGATTTTTGTAGGGGAATAGCAATGAGCTTAATTTTGAAATCAAGGAGATTCAATCAATGGGATTCCTTGAATCTACCACCAAGTTGATTCCCTGTGCTTTATTGGAGTGTGTGATACCAAAGCCAGTGGAGATTGAAATTGAGTGGACCTTTTTGTATTTGGCTTGATAATTCTTGAATTTTTACCTCATCTGTTTTGCTAAAAGGTCCATCCTTCATTTTGTTTTATTCTTCAGTTCATTTGAAATCAGGATATAACCATTCACCCTAGAGGATGGAGTTTAGCCAAATAGTCTTTCATTTTTTGATCCAAAGAAAGCATCATAGTTGGAGGGAATTTTGAGCCAGTTTACCAGGATTATTTGATCAGCTCTCTTGAGCTGACTTGAGCCTTTGGAAGCTGATGGGAAAGGATTTTTTTTTGTAGAGTTCCTTGGAAATATTTGCTTTGGTGTATTTGATTTTTGTGTAGACTTGCAGGGGGAGATTTGCTGAGGGGCCATTTGGAAAGAGTAAGAGCAATGAAATGATAAGAATGATGAAGTGATGAGGAGAGAAATGGTGGGATGAGAGATGAAGAAATGAGGATAGCAATGAAGGGATAAGATCAAAAAAAAAAATGAGAGTGATGAAGTGACAAGAGCCATGAAGTAATGAGAGTAATGAAGTGATGAGAGCAATAAAGTGATGAGAGTGATGAAGTGATGAGAGAAAGAAAGTTATGAGAGTGATCAAGTGACAAGAGCAATAAAGTGATGAGAGTGATGAAGTTTTGAGAGAAATAAAGTAATGTGAGTGATGAACCAGATATTTCCCATTAGGTTGGAGGTTCAATTTTTCAAATGAATTTTGAGTTAGAAGGGGGTGAGGTTGAAAAACAGGGGTGTGTGACATGAACTGATGTGTAGTTGAGGTGTTGAAAGCCTTTAGATAATTTATCTGAAAAAAAAATTATGTTCAGGTAACCCTGACACGTCTTATGTGAAATAAGTTGTTTTTTTTGGTTTTTAATGGAATTTTCAAAATGACGTATTTGGGTTGAAAACTGCCATTAAAAAATGGAAGGTTTGTTTAACTATGGTACACCATAATAGGGAATACCAGAGTTAAAATTTTCAGAAAAATAAACAGTTGATTTCAGGCTTATCCATTTCATTATTATTTTGATTATTATTGTTATCATTAGGGAAATATAAATTTTCAAACCTACAAAACCCATTTGCAAACTAAAAGAGGTTGTGTGGAATGGTTTGCAACTCAATCTGGCATGCAAATGGCCTTTTTCAACTCAATCTGGAATGCAAATGGCCTTTTGCAACCCAGATGGGTTGCAAAAGGTCATTTATGACTGATCCCAGGTGTGAAAAAATTAAGGTGATAAAAATAAATAAAAATTGAACAAAAATAAATAAAAAATTGAAAAAAATAAAACAAAAAAACACAAAAAAAATACCAAAAAAAAATTGAAAAAATAAAATAAAAAAAATTAAAATAGGATTAAAAGAAAATTTTAAAAGTTTCAACCAACACAATTCGAAATGAATTAACATTAAAATCTCAATCAAAACACTAAATATAATGAGATTAAATCAAAAAACTCAACATAATGATGTTAAAAATTTGATGACCCTTTGTAATACTAGAATTACAAGATCAGCATGTTAGACCAAAACTAAATAATGAAATTAAAATAATTTTTATATATTAGAATACAAATTAAGTTGATTTTTAAGGTAATAAAAAAACCAGAGGCTTTTTTATAAAGAAAGGAACTTATTTGAGAAACAACAGGCGGGAATGGAATCACATCTTGCTTTGGTACAAGTTGAACCCAATGGTTATTATTAAAAAAGGAAATGAATATGAAATCTGATTGATCTTTTACACCTATTTTCATAGTAGTATAATTACAAAATGCAGCCAATGGAATGAAAAAAATTGGTCTTCAATAAGTGTGAGCTATTAATTGGCCCATGTCTAGCTTTTCAAGCCATTTTGAGGAGGGAATATTTTCATTGATTTCATTAACAACAAGTCTTTGTTCAATGTTTTAAAAGTCTTTAATTCAACCAAGGATGTTGGAAGAGCTTTTCTTATTTTTCCTCAATGTTTAAATAATTTTTTTTGCACTTTGAACCATCCATTCTCATTGTAAACAAGCAATTTAGCAATGACTCAAAATCTGCAACTCCCATTGCCAACCAAATCCCAAACCTCACCCAAGAACTAATGCAAGCTCTCAGGTATTCAATTGAGGTATTTCACTTCTGGTTCCTATCATCAAAAATAAATTATTATTCATTCTTTAATCATTTTAATGAAATGAATACTCACCAAAGATAGGCTTCTGGTTGAATCCTCTACTTATTCTTCTTCCTCTTCCTCAGAAGAGAATTTAGATTACAAATGAAGCCAGCACAATTGACTTTCAATCTCTTTCTCTGAACTGATAAATTCAGATTATGAGCCTGAATTTGACTTCAAACATCATTTAATCAGTTCATCATTCATTAAACAATCCTAAAAAACACTTCTCAAAATAAAAGACCTAAATGTTTTGGTCTTTTTGGGCCCCTTCTAACACTTTTATTCTGAAGTTCCCTTCCCACATACTCAAACCTTGAAAGTTTCTGTGAGGTTTTATTAAATCTGGGTCAACTGCAGCTGGCAATTAAGAACTTTGTCTCAAGCCTTTGCTTGGCAATAAAAGTGGATTTCTGCTTGGCTATTGAATTTGAAATCTTCAATCTAACTTATTTACGTAGTGCCATCAACATAGAAATTCACTGGTTACACAATTGAGATTCTTCATCAAGGCCTGGATCTGTTTCAAGCTTTCAAAAAAAAAAAAAATTAATCTTTCAATCTACCAATCTTTCAATCCATTAATTGGTACCTCTCCAAAAACCCAAAAACCCCAGTTAATTCCCTGGAAGGGTCATAGGTCAACGGCCACTGAGGATGAACATCCTCAGGCGCAAAGGATCCTATTGATTCTAAAATGTCACCTATTATGTGGGAACAAGGAAAGCCCATTTGCTGGGAATATGACTTGGTGCACACTTTGCCATCATGATGAAACTTGAAATTTTCAAATTTTTCCCTGATAAGTTGAATTTCCTCAATCAAAAATTTATCACACAAAGTTGACAGTTCTTTAGGAAGACCTGTTTCTCAATTTATTCAAGATTTATTACATGACACATGAACTGATTTTATTTGACCCTCAAGTGTTACTTCCAGGTGTTTCCACACATCCAAAATGTTCCCAAAAAAAATTGCAAGTAATTTTTGAAAGTAGCATGGGCCCCATCTATCCAAGACATTGGTTTATTTCCAAATTCTGGGTTGAAAAAAGTCCACACTGTTAACAATGTCTCTTTGATAGGGAAAATATTCCTTTCCATATACCTAAGAAAATTCTCAACATCTTTCAAGAAACACTGTATAAAATTTTCAAAGTAAGCAATCCCAGCAGAGATGAACAGACAAAGCAGAAAATTGGCCTAGTCTGAGTTCTAAATCAATGAATTCTGCCTCCCCCTTGGTTTTAGAGGCCCCATACTTTGCCCACAGAGTCATAAAATTTTGCCATTCTTCATTTTCATTACTGAAGAAGACTTCACCATTTGCTTTAATATTTTTAGAAGAGTGCCAGGAGCACAACTGTCTGGAAGAATCAGGGAAACTATGTTCAATGACCCAAATCCAAGCTTGTTCAAGGTCCATCACAAAGACTTTTGAAAGCCTCTCTGGATCATAATCCAACTCCTTTATTTAATTCAACACCCAACATTAGAATTCAAACATTTCTTTTGTTATAAAAACAAAAGCCTTTCAAAAGTTTTACTGTTGGCTGTCATTCATACAACATGAATGGAGGGAAGTTTTACCTATCTGTTTTATAATTACAATCAAACAAAGCAATTTTATGGAATTTTTTAAAAAATTTGATAGACTCCGGATGGGCCAATTAAAGAGCCTTTAAGTGTCCCTATCCAAAGGATTTTGAACGTGAAACGCACTGGGTTTCTTGAAGCACCTCAAATCAAACATCCATAATACTTTTCCCATTCATTTCTACTTGCTTTGCCTTCTGTTTAGTGTTATAGATCATTCTATTGTAAAAATGTTCTGCACCATCAATCTTGCTCAATTTCCTTTTGAGTTGAATTGTATTGAGACCATCTTTCCTGCCTTTCATAAGTTGATATAATGCTACACTAGAGATTCTCCTCAGTTGAGGATGCACTGGGGGGTTTGGAGATGGTTTGTGATTGTGGTGGCCATTTCTAATGGAGAGGTGCTATGTGAGATGCCCTACTTTCTGACTTCAAAGGATGATGAATTTACACCCAACCTTCCTTGTGTGATTTTTCCCTTGGATTTTTGGTGAGGCATGACCCCTCATATTCTTTGAATCAGTCACATGCTAGATCAAAATATTTCTGCTTTTGTGACATTCATGTTGTCAATGTGTAGCCATGCATGGCCTCCCAATTTTGAAAATAGGACTTGGCTTCTTTACTACTAGGAAAGGATCTCACAGGAGGAGGGCCAAGTCTTTCTGGAATATCATACTTACATAGCTATACTCCCATTAGTTTCCTTCAAATCAAATCAGCATAATGCTACATGAAATGTGACCCACCGCCTTGAGTCAATTGTGGTTGTTAAAAATCTTGTTCCTCAATTTTAACCCTTGATGAGGATGCAATTGGTGCTTCCAATTTTTGATTTCCTGCATCCCTACCAAAAAATGTAGCTTGTGCCAAAGCTTTGTTAACGGTACTTTCAATGAAGTCCTTCAATGTAGCCATTTTAAAACCAGGTGGGCTTGGGCTTACCACTGTTCCAAAATTCCCAAAAAGCCAAATAATATTCAGTAATTATCCCAATTTTCAATTCAACAACTCAAACGTGCACTCAATTTTGTTTTGAGAAAGAATAAATTATCCAAAGGGAAAGTTTGTGTATGGTTTGAAAATTGTTTTGTTTTCCAATAGGCAGATTGCAGTTTCAAACATTTACTAAGTTTCCAAAGTTCCAAAATTTGTTTTGTGGTCCAATAATAGTCCCACAATGTATGCCACATCCCCAAATTTGGGTTGGAAGGACTCAGATGTGGTCCACAGTTCCTCCACAACCTTTGAGACCCCTGGGGGTTGCTAAATACTCATTTTAAACCTATTCAGGTTGTGAATGGCCTTTTTGCAACCCCCTGGGGTCTCTGGTGGTTTCAAGGACTTTCCTTGCAATCACCCCAGGTCCAAAATGGCTTTGCACGCCCATTTGGGACCTGGGGGCTGCAAATTCAACATTCTCCTGATTATTATTATTATTATTATTATTATTATTATTATTATTATTATTATTATTATTATTATTATTATTATTATTATTATTATTATTATTATTATTATTATTATTATTATTATTATTATTATTATTATTATTATTATTATTATTATTATTATTATTATTATTATTATTATTATTATTATTATTATTATTATTATTATTATTATTATTATTATTATTATTATTATTATTATTATTATTATTATTATTATTATTATTATTATTATTATTATTATTATTATTATTATTATTATTATTATTATTATTATTATTATTATTATTATTATTATTATTATTATTATTATTATTATTATTATTATTATTATTATTATTATTATTATTATTATTATTATTATTATTATTATTATTATTATTATTATTATTATTATTATTATTATTATTATTATTATTATTATTATTATTATTATTATTATTATTATTATTATTATTATTATTATTATTATTATTATTATTATTATTATTATTATTATTATTATTATTATTATTATTATTATTATTATTATTATTATTATTATTATTATTATTATTATTATTATTATTATTATTATTATTATTATTATTATTATTATTATTATTATTATTATTATTATTATTATTATTATTATTATTATTATTATTATTATTATTATTATTATTATTATTATTATTATTATTATTATTATTATTATTATTATTATTATTATTATTATTATTATTATTATTATTATTATTATTATTATTATTATTATTATTATTATTATTATTATTATTATTATTATTATTATTATTATTATTATTATTATTATTATTATTATTATTATTATTATTATTATTATTATTATTATTATTATTATTATTATTATTATTATTATTATTATTATTATTATTATCATTATTATTAATTATTATTATTATTATTGTTATTGTTATTATTGTTATTATTGTTATTATTATTATTATTATTATAATTATTAGGGCTTATCAAAGTTAACCAAACAGGCCATTTTTTAATGGCGGGTTTCAACCCAAATCCGCCATTCAAAATCAAAAAAACTGACTTATTTTACATCAGACGTGTCAAAGTTAACATGAAATAAGTGGGTTTTTTCAAATAAAGTATTTAAAGGATTTTGCCACCTGTCCAGGTCATCCACCCCTGGCTTCCCACCCCCTTCTACCTCCAACCCCATTGCAAATTTTTCTAACTCCAGCCTCATCAGAAAAAGATACACCACTCTCATCTTCACTCTCATTCATTCATCACCCTCATCACTTGATCACTCACCACTTTATTGCTCTCATTGCTTCAATTCTCTTGTTGCTTCATTGATCTCATCACTCTACCTCCAACAAGAACTTGTACCTCCATCCTCATCCAAATAATCCAATCATCATTTTATTTCCCTTGTCAATTTATTGCTCTCATCACTTCATATCTCTCATCACTTTATCTTGCTTTTGAACTTATTCCTCTCATCACCCTATTGCCCTTACTCTTTCCAAATGGCCCCTCAGCAAACCTCCTCCCCCAAGTCCACACAAAAGTTCAACACAACAAAGCAAAAATTGCCAAGGAACTCCACAACAAACAATCCTCACCCATCAGCTTCCAAAGGCTCAAGTCAGCTCAAGAGAGCCAATCGCATCATCCTGGTCAACTGGCTCAAAATACCCTCCAACTATGATGCCTTCTTTGGATTGGACAATGAAAAATGTGTTGGATGGCCTCAATCCTCTAAGGTCAATGGTTATCTCCTGATGGCCAATGAACTCAAAAACAAAAGAAAAGGTAGGCTGGATCTGTCATCCAAACAGATGAGGGAGCAATTCAAGAATTATCAAGCCAAGTACAAAAAGGCCCACTCCATGTCAATCTCCACTGGCTTTGGTATCACCAACTCCAAAGAAGCCAAGGGAATCAACTTGGTGGATGATAAGTTGGACTCCATTTGTCCTTTTTATATTCAAATGGATGAAATATTTGGAAATAAGGCCAACATCACCCCTCTAGCTGCTTATGACACCCAAAAATCTGATTCAGTTGATGCAAAGGACTTGGCTGGGTATGCTCAGCCTAGCAATGACAAACCTTATGAAACCTTTGCCTTTGAGTGGCCCCCATTTGATGCCAAGGAGAATATGCAAATGCAATCAGCTCCAATCACATCTTACTCTGTGTTGATTGATGTCTCAAACCATACCTTGGACCCCTCCCTCCTTCTTTGGATTTCTCTCTTCCTGGGTTAGAGAACTCATCAACCTTGCTGATGCAGAGCAAGATACTCCTCAGTCTCCATTAGCCTCAACATTGATTCAAGTAAGGACCCAAGCTCTTTTAATTTCTGTCTGGTTAATCCTGACAGATTTAGATTGTAAAAAAACAGGCTCATCCATTCCCGAATGGCCAAACACTCAAACCAATGGGGCCTCCCACATCGCATTTGAACACTAGTGACAACCTTCAGACTCAAAACTCCTCTGCCAAGGGTAAGCAAAAGGCCTCCAATTCCATCAATATCAACCCCAAAAGTCATCAAAAGAGGAGAAACACTTCAGGTTTTTTGGGCTTTGAAGAAATCATGGAGAAGCAAGATTCATGTAAGTCCATTTGTTGAATATCATTTCTTTCAAAATCATTCTTGTTGCATTTCCCCTGCAAAAAACAGTCAAATCACAAATTGAATCCAAAAAAACTTGAGTTTCAAAAAAAAAGTGGGATTTTCAACTGGCCATGGATGTTCAAAAGCAGAAAGCCAAGAGTTTGGCTCATCAAAAAAATTGGTATGCTGAGTGGAAGTTGAAACAGGCTGAGCTAGAGTTTCAAAAAGAGGAAAAGGAGAAGGATTGACAGCAAGCACAACTGGAAAAGGAGAGGGAACAACTTGCAACCAAAAAAAGGATAAGGTATCAGTAGCCTTGGATTGCATTGGTAGCAGTAGAAAAGTACATGAAATACAGTAGATAACTTGAATGCGGGGATTGTAAGTATATTTGCATGGGTGAAAGAAAAAAAAATCATTTTTTATTACAATGTTTGAGAGTATTCTTAACCCCACCAACATACAGATCTTTTTTGTTTTTATTTATACTTTTTTTTAGAGTAAATTTGGCCATTATTCAAGTCCCTCAAAGCTTTTGTAGTTGCTTTATTAATTTGAAGTGACATGGTCATTCTGCTATGGGTTGCTGTTTCCACAGCAGGAAAGGTACAGCGCTTGTACTTATTATCTGCACAAACCATTTTTAATATACTTTTTTGCTTGAAATCAATTCCAAATCCAAGGTCAGGAAAAAAAATTGGCCATTGGATACTTGCTATTTGTCTGTATTTTAAATAATTCAACCATTTGATTTCTTGGTTGGAACCACAAGTAAAAAGAAGTAGCCAGAGATGTTGCCTTTGTCAATATCAGGAGAGTTGTAAAAAGAATCCAAGGTGAAATTGATTTGTTGGAAGCAATAAAAAGGTGTAGGCTTGGAACCAAATTACAACAAAGAGAAAGAGGGGATGTTGTTTTCCTTCATGGTATCATGGTTTGATTCAAAGGAAATTTTGGCCAAATTTCAAAACATTTGTCCTAGAATTGGGATACTTTGTTGGCCTTAAGGTTTAGTAAAGCATTTTCTTGAGGAGAATATCTAATAGATGATTTCTTCACATAACATCCAAATAGCTCCAAAGGGTGCATCAATTTTTGCCATCAAACTGCCCACATTTTTCCACCCCAAGATCTTGAAGGACCAACTGGGTTGACAAATTTTTTTGAACCATGAAGGAAAGTGGTGAAAAAGTTGATTTCCTTCTTATCTTTTTCTGAGAGTTTATCCAAGGGCAAATATTCAATTATTGCAACCAGGGCTTGGTGATTAGATTGATTTGGGACAATTAATTTTCCACGGTGGAAAAAATGGAACTGTTGTGGAAACAAAGAGGCTAAAAACCCCTAGTTATCCTCAATTTCAAGAGTTAATGGTCCAAGCGTCTGTAAGGAGGTTGGATGCAATGATTTAAAGAGAGAGAGAGAGAGAGAGAGAAAGGATAATAAGATGAGTTTTTTGTTCCTTGTTCCTTCAATCCTTCCCATCCTCTGTGATAATATAAGATTTAATCCAATGCCCTCCAATGCCATCCACCCACCCGCATCTGGTTGAGGGTGTGGTTTAAGTAACCTTCCCCTCAACCCCAACCTAGGTAGAACCGCAAGAAGACAAGAATAATGAAATACAACACCTAAGTACAGAACCCTAGCCCCAATCCTATCCTTCCATCCCATAATTCACATCCCATATCCCATACCGCATATCCCATCCATACCGCCTGCCGTTCCAGATATCCGAGTTGTATCCGCACAATCCAATGTGTGTCTTGCAACGCGCAATCTGCGGGGTTTGTCCAATCCAACCCAATCAGCCTATTTCCTGCTGTTCCAGATATCTGGGGTGTATCCACGCGTCTTGAAATGCGTAATCCTTGCGGTCATTCCAATCCAACCTGATTGGCCTTGCACCTCCAGATGATGAACCTGGTTTGACTACTGCTGAGCGCGCAGCGTGCAGCCTATCCCAACTGTTGTCCATAAAGAAACACCACATCCCCCCCAACTTGAGTTCTGTCCCCAGAGATCCACCACTATCTCACCTACCCCTGCCTTTGCTAGCTTCCCATCTTCCCCTCCTCTCTGTTTCATCACACCAAAGAAAAAAAAGCACACCATCCATACCTTCCATCTGTAAGATAACCAAAGAAAACTTAAAGAGTTTTTTTTTTTTTTTTTAAGCACCAACCCATTGCCAAGCCCACGCGTTGCTCTTTGACCCACATCTGTTTCATGCCACACGCTTTCCTAGTCATCTGAATCATCCATTGGAAATCTTTGATGCATTTGTTTCCAGAATGTGGGGCTTCTCCTTGCATTTCAGGACCTGGCTTGCGCTGCACCCATGTCCCAAATCAGAACTTCCCATCCTGCGCTAGCTTCCCCCCCAAGTTGGCTTCTGTCCTCAGCTGATGCCTCAACCAATCCCACACAGGTTGGTTCTACCAGCCAATTCTCCAAAATTCCATCCCAAGGCGCCTTCTGCCGCCAAAGCCCCCGCAACCCCAACTCCCTTCTCACCAGCCATGCTTTTGGAACCCAATCCCTCCCCGTTCCGCACCTGAATCCACGCCACAAGTGTCCATTGCACCAATGCCAAAACCTCTGCTAGCCATGATGGCACCGGTGTGGTGCCCAATCTGGGACACCTCTGGACCAGTACAGAAAAAGTATAACTTTTATGAACTTTTCTATAGCCTCCATTTATATCCAAAAAAAAAAGAAAAAAACTTTTTTGATACGGAATGATTCCCATATTGAGCTCCCAAACTTCCAACTCTTCCTTCTCCTAGTCTCCTACGACAGGAAATGGATTGCTCAATCTCCCTGGCTGTGTGTTCAAATCCCCCCTCTCTGAAGGTACTCCTTCCCTTTTGGGCCAAGGACCGGTTGCAAGCAAATTTTCTTGCTTCATCTGATGCTCATCATCAACACACCCCCCATCATCACCATTTGGATTTTCCAAAGTTGATTGGTTCACCTCAACCAAGAATTGGCAACCAATCAAATCCAACTGATTGGTCAATGATCATCAGTCCATCCATCCTTCATCCCTCCTCCGCCTTGGCTCATCATCAACAAATACTCCAACCCATCCATCATCAACGACCAATCCCCAAGTGATTGGTTGCACTGATCAATCAACTGATCACCCTTGATTGCCTCAATTTTGCAAGGACAATCAACCATTGACCAATCACTTGCGGCCGCTCTTCCTCTTCTTGCTGCGACCTCAACGGCTCCTCAAGCCCCCCCACCTTTTGCCAAGAATCTCAAGACTGATTGTCTTTGGAAAATCTCCAGTCCAATTGGCTCACCCATCCAATCCCCACCAATCCAACAACTTGCTCCCATCCTTTGATTGCAAACCCAATCAAGCTATCAACAAGGATAAACAATCCATCAAAGGTGATTGGTCACCCTTAATCAATCAACCAATCCCCCCAATGGCCTTTGGACCAATCCTCAACAGCAAACTTGTTGCATTTCCACCTTGCACTGCCCAATTGCGCAGCTGGACCTCCTCCGGCTGCAAGATTTTTCTTGCGCGGCCATCCTCACCTGTTCTCATCACCAGCTGCGGCCAACTCTGACCTCTGGACAGCCCCTTTTTTTTTCTTGTTTGTTCATCCTCATTTCCTATTTATTTTTCTGTCTTCATTTTATTATGAAACATCCCGGTTGTGTTCTTTTCATCATAACTTGTTTGTTTTTCTGGACCTGATCATTTATTTGAAAAAAAAAGTTGTTTTCCGCTCTATTTGTAGTATATCTTGTAAATAGTCTACAGGGACTCATGGCCCAGAAAAGGAGGGGCTCTCCCCTGCCTTTTTCAAAATATGGATGGGAGTGTGTGCATTTGTCCCCCATGTTATCATTGAAATCTGATCCTCATCCTCATCCTGGGTATATCTATGATTTCCCCTTGATCCATTGATCCTTAGTCTTTGCCCCTCTGTGGCCTGATCCTTATCACCAACCAATAGCCTTGCTGGTTGAAGAGAATTCTGTCTGTTGGAATTCTTGAGTGTGTTATACCACTACTTGATCCCTTTCTCTGACCATACTGGTCTTGCTCCCTCCTTGATCATCTTTCTGGAGCCAATCACGATTGATTGAAGAGGTCTTATTAAGCTTAAGACCTGGAGTGTTATACCTCCCTTATTTTTTTAGAGTTGCATTCTTCCAGCCTACTCTTGAGTTCCTTGAGAAGTTTTGAGGTTATCCTTGCTTCAAATCAGTTTACTGTTTTCCTTCTAGAGCTTCTTAAAAATAGTGCTTTGTCTTGTACAGCCACCCTCAGTTATCTGGTACCCTTCAAGCACTTGATTGCGGAGAGTTGGGCAGGTTCATTGAGAACCTGGAGGTTGGTTGGGTTTGAGTTGATCATCCCCAATCTTCTGCTGACAACCAGAGTTATTAGCTTGTGGGCGTTGTTTACATGCAACAGCTTTGTTCTTTGAACTTTGAACAAACTTTAGCTTCTTTTGTCCAAGTTTTTCCCACATAATCCTGGCTCAGATAGTGCTGTTCCATCACTACCAAACTACTATCATCTTTATTCTTTACTACTTGATTCCTCATTTACCAGGTTCTGGACCTTGATCATGGTTACATTTAAATATTTTTGTAAAACTCAGGAGGGCAGCCTAAACAGCACCTTTCCCCTCCACAGAACTGCCAAGGCCTAGCACCGTTTGGAGTCTTACATTTGGTCCCCTGGGCTGGGATCAAACCAGCAACCTTGGGATTTACAGTCCCAACTTGAAGAATAAACTCTGAAATCTGATTGGATCCTTTTCTTTTTTTCTTTTTTCTGTCATCATCCAGATCTGATCTGTGGAGGCAACTTGTTCCAGAAGTAAGTCCTCCCAATTGTGCGCCATCTGGGCAGGATTCTTGTTGCTTTTGTGAAACTCTACCCTTGCCATGCTTGTGAGCCACCTTGGAACTCTGATTTTTGGATCCCCTTAGGAAGTCTGTCTTCAAAATGGAATCTGTTCCCTCCACCACTGTTTGGGCCAGGATGGTCAAGATCAAACCCCAGAACAAGAACCTAGGCTTCAATGGAACAAATGTGGAACAATTTTTGGACTCCTATGAAATGGCTGCTGAAGTGGATGGTCCAAGTGAACTTTGTTTGATGGATTCAAAACTCATAACTGGAGGCTCCTGAAGGAGGCTATGTTTGCTTATTGGGGAAAAAGAGATTTGGCTAGTTTTACCTTACAGGACTTGGATTCTCTGGTTTCTAAATGGATCTCTAATGGTGGTGTCTCTTCAGCCTCTGATTATCAGTCTTTCAGAAAGTCTTGGGATCCTATTTAGTCTTATCTTATCAAGAACAATCACATTGACACTGTGGAAAAAATTTGAGTTTGATTTTTCCAATCTTTTTCACCAGGATTGCAGGAAAGCATTAGGGATGAATTGGTCAAGTCTGGATCCATGATCACTACTAGGGATAATTGATTCAAACTCCCTGTCTTTCTGGTCCTTAGGAATGTGGTGGACAAAGTCATGAAAGGTCAAACTGCTTTAACTTTTGAAAAGCCCAGGATCACTAAACCAGTCTATGCTCCTTCCTTCCAAGAATGCAACAAAATCATGAACAAGATGGAAGCAAATTGCAGACCTAAATCAAGCCCTCAGTCCAATAAGGATACTGCTAACATAGATGAGATTACTAAGCTACTTAAGGCCTTTGAGAATAAAATAGATCAGAAAATATCCTCTTCAGCTGCCCCTTAACCTGCTAATTCTGTTCCTAAATCCACCTTAGTCTGCTGTTACTGTCAAAGAGAAGGCTATGGTACTGGTAGATGTCCAGAACTCCAGAAGGACAAGGAGGAGAAATTAGTAGAGCAGAAGGGAAATAATTTCTTTCTTCCTAATGGTGCTTTGATCCCTTTTGACTCATCTTGTCCAATGCATCATGTGGTGGCTTCTTACCAACCACCAACTCCCAAGAAGGCATCTCTGGTCTCCTTGGATTTTCAATCATCCTGTGGAACTCTTCAACCTTGGTATCCTCCAGCTATCACTTCTTCCAGCTTCTCTGGTTCTTATCAATCTGATCCAGCTGGGAAAAGCCATGAGGAACCCAAACCTCACAAGTCTCCTCCTGTTCCATCTTCAATCCTTCAAAAACCTGTAAAACATTGATCTTTGCCTGAGCCTCCTTCCTCTGATATGGAAGACATGGGAGTAGAAAGGGAACCACTCATGGAAAGGTTCCAGGACCACTCTGATCCTTCTCCTCCTCTTCAATCTGTTCAACCCCCTCAATCCTCTGATCCTCTTCCAGTACCTGCCTCACCTGATCTTCCTCCCTCCACCCAGCCCAAAGTTTTGTTAGAGAGGGGAATTTCCAAGGACTACCCTAATTCTGTGGAAGGAGTATTAAAGGAAGTTTCTGATCTCAAAATCCCTGATCTGTCTGTGGCTGAACTGCTGTCTATCTCTCCATCTGTGGCTGAAGGAATGAAGAAATGGGTTTCTTGTTGACGTGTGGAAATTGGTCTGGACAAATTGAAGTTCTCTTCTGGCACTTTGATGGAGGAATCTGGTGGAACAGATCCCCCTTCAGATGCCAATCTGTATTCCTGCCCTGTTGGATTTCTTCCCTGCTATCTTGGTGAATTGGCTAAAACAGTTTCTCTTCTTGTGGATTTGTGTTCTCAGCTCAACTTAATCTCAGATGCTATGGCCTGCAAACTCAAGCTTAGCCCAAGGGTCAGCTTTACTTCTGCCGTTTATGGTAAAGGGAATCAGTCATGTGAACTGGTTGGTATCGCTGAGGGTGTTCCCGTTTGAATTGGTGAAAATATTGTTGGAACTTGTCACTTCTGGATCAATTTCTTGGAAGGTCCTATGATCTTGGGCCAACCATTCTTAATGGATTTTGGTGCTACCCTGATCTTTTCTGATCAAGTTGGGGAAAGAATCCTTCTCCCTGATGCTGTGGCAGAAAAATTGAAGTTCCGCTTTGTTCCTTGGATTCAAGTCATTGGGAACAAGATTTTCCTGGTTGTTCTCCCAGAACAGTTCTAAAGGGAAAGCAGAAGGAAAACTCTCATTCCTCTCAGCCTCATTTTTTGTTCGATTAGTTGACCCTACTGATATTTGTAGTTCCTCTCAGCCTCAGACTTCAACTTATGGATCAACTTCAACCTCATAGGCATATTTTTTTCCCCTCATCATCTCTTCCTCATTCAAATAAGATCAAAATTCAAAAACATAAAAAATCAGAAAATTCCAAAAATATTTCTTCTCTCTCTGGGTCTGTTGTATCTTCTTTTCCTTTTTCCCTTCAGCCTGATTGATTACCTTCTACTCCAGTTTTGAATCTCCCCAATGAGTCTAAACTAGATCCCAATCTCAATTCTTTTCTTGGTGTTTTTGGTATGAAGGAGTATGGTCTTAAGTGGAGGCAATGTGGGGTAGAAGTAAGTCCTCCCAATTGTGAACCATCAGGGCCCTCTACTACTGTCATTTTCAAAACTCTACCCTGTGCCACACATGTGAGCAATGTGTTAGCTTTTGGATTCTCTTTTATGGAAAAGGAACCTTTGAAGGACAAGGCGGAACATCAAACTTGGCCTCAGTTTTTGTAGTCAGGTCTCACTGGTCAATGCTTGGAGGAAGAAAGGATTCCTCTCTTTTGCCACCAAGTATAAACCAGTTGCAAAAAAGGTTCAACCAGTCAACCAACCAATGCCTCTCAACCTCAACCCTCCTCTAATGCGCCCCCCTCTATCCCATGATCCTTACTGTGGCTTACCTCAATCTCTTACTGGTCCATTCATCCCCTCTGATCTTGTCACTAAAGCAAGTCTGAAAGTGGTCAACTTTGGTCCAGATGGATGGCTTCTTCCTGATGAGTTGAATTTGATCAAAAATTTCTTAGCCCTGAGGGAAAAATCTATTGCTTTCTGTGAAGAAGAGAGAGGTCTCTTGAAAGAAACCTATGGCCTCCCTTACATTATCCCTGTAGTAGAACATGATCTCTGGAAGAAGAAGAAGATCCCAATCCCTGCTGCTAAAGTTGACAAATTCATCAAGTTGGTCTGCAAAAAAGTACGAACCAGTTTATATGAATAATCAACTTCTAGCTATTCCAGTCCTGTTTTCTGTGTTCTCAAGAGTAATGGTAAACTTAGAATAGTTCATGATCTCCAGCCTTCAAATAAGGTTAATATTAAAGACTCTGGTATTCCCCCTGCTACTGAAGAATTTGTCAAATCCTTCTTTGGGAGAGCTGGCTATGGTCTAGGTGACATTATGGGTGGCTATGACAAATGATCCTCACATCCAATTTCTTGTCCTCTCACTAAATTCAATACTCCCCTTGGTCGTTTCCAACTTACTTGATTGCCTCAAGGTGCCACCAACTTGGTTGCAGTCTATCAGGCTCAGATGGTTTGGATCCTCCAGGATGAAATCCCTGATCATGCTGGTATCTTTATTGACAATGGTGGGATTAAAGGTCCAGTTTCTGATTATAAAAATGAGCTCTTACCCTGGAATTCAGGAATCCATTGATGTATCTGGTAATATGCAACCACTCTGGAAAGGATCCTGTTTTTAATCAAGGATTCTGGTCTCACTTTCTCTGGATCCAAATGGGCTGCCTGTGTCCCTGCTTTGGAAATTGTTGGTCATGTGGTCTGCAAGGAAGGAAGAAGGATGGCTCCATCCAAAGTAAACAAAATTCTCTCTTGGCCTACACCCATCAATCCAACTGAAGTTAGAGGTTTCTTAGGTGTTTTAATCTATGTTTGGATCTTTATCCCTTCTCTATCCAAAATTTACATTCCCTTGCGTGGCTTAAACAGGAAGGATGCTGAATGGTTTTGGACCCAAGCTTGTGAAAAATCATTTCAGATGCTCAAAACAATTGTTGGAAAAGACATTTTTTTGAAGAAGATCACTTATGGACCTAGGGCTGGCAAGATCAAGCTGGCTATGGACTCTAGTTATCAATCTGTTGGGGCTGTCCTGTCACGCCTTGCACTTAGGAATTATTGTCTTCATCACTTCAAAATGTCCTCTCCTCAGTACCATCTACCTCAGTCCAAAAGCGTGATACAAATAAAGCACAACATCAATGGTGCAATCCACTACTTCCTCTGGCTCGCGTCGACCTTCCAATCTTGCCAACCAACTCAGTACATACTTGCAAACTTTGCGGTTAACTCCCTACCGGTTGGCCATCCATTATAAGATCCAATCTCTTTCCCTGGCCAATCAACAGCCTTGGACTTCCATCTTTGGTCACGCACTGTTTGTTAGTTTGCATCTACAACTAACTAAGCCATCATTACTGTACAGTTCGCAATTTGACTAGTCCCTACCCTGCATACACTATTACTTCTCATTTGCATTACCTTCAACGTCACTCACTCCTGTCCCAATTTGTCATACAATTGTACGCTCAGATTCTATTTTCTCACACTTACGCCATGACCTTGGATATGGTTGTACTACTGCTTCATTTCCTATCCTGTTCCTGTCATTCATTGCCTCACTGCTTCAACTGTAGTTAGCTCACCACCAGGTTGTATCTAGTCACTTTGTATTAACTTATAAGGGCTATCCCCTTGCCTGATGATTGTCTCCTCAGTTAGTTAATTTCATACGTTCTTGCATTTTGCTAAAACCTAGTTATCACATTGGACTCCGGTTGAGTTTCCTTCCTCGGAACACATTCCATTCCTCTTGCCGTTTGTTGAGTGGCATAACCAAGTTTGCACTTCCCAACTGAGTCTTGCTACTTGCACTTGCCCTCACACTCAGCATTCCTTTGCGCTCACAATCATCTAAGAATTGCCCTATAGTACGTGGGGTGGTTGTGTGACAGTAAATTAACTAACTCAACTCATCTATTGTAGCTTGCCAACCTATAGTAGACTTTTTTTCTCAATGTCATGTACTTGCTCAACTGGGAACGCTTCCCTTGCCCCTTACAATGATGAGATCCATTGGGTAGGGAGAACCAGCGCTCCTTGGGCCCAACAACCCTTAGATCCCGTTCCTCCTTCAAAATTGCCATCTGTTGAACCCCTTGATGATCCTCGGACTTCTCCAAGGGATGTTTGGACAGACCCTCTTGCGGAATTCACAGATTCCAACCATTCTTCCAATGAAACCTTGACTTGTGGTAGACCAGGGGTTTGCACTACTGCTCTCAAGCCCAATGCTCCAACCCTGCTTTTGACATTGATCCAGGCCCTCACTCATGGTGCCCAGCGATCCAGTCCGGGTACTCCTAGCTTTTGCACTCCGGGCATGAAACAACCCAATCACTTTATGGGAGAACACCCTCACAAGCTTAGATACTACCTACAGTCTTGTAAAATCATCTTTTCAAAAAACTCCAACAATTTCCCTTCCAATAGGCATAAAGTTATGTATGCTTCGTCCTTCTTAGGAGGTAGAGCCTTGCAGTGGTTCAAACTGTACCTCAAACTTTTGTCCAACAACAGTCCCACGTGTATTCTCAACAACTGGGACAGGTTTGAGCAACAACTGTTCACCCTGTTTGGCAACCCCAATGAAGTTTGAAACGCCAAATACGAACTTAATGGTTTAGTTATGAAGGAAAATAGTAGAGCTTCCGTTTATATTTCTCATTTTCAAACCTTGCAGTCTTGCATCCAGTGGAACAAGGCCGCTCTTCTATTCCATTTCTGAAAGGGTCTACCAGCACGCTTAATCGAACAGCTTGCAGTTGGGGGTCATAAGACAACCTTGCTTCAGCAGCTAATTGATTGAGTGATTGAGCTTGATAATGGCTATCACGACAAGAATTGCTCTTGGCAATACGACCATGGACCATCCACCTTGGCTCCAAGGGTGGAAAACTCCTCAAAGAAAACACAAGGAACCCAAAACCATCCAAACCAACCCTGACTTCGAACTCCAACTCAAAAGGGAAAACCGTCACCAAAACTCCGAAGTTCTTGGACAAAGAAACCGGGATGCTACAGAACAAGGAACGGCTACAAAGGGAAAAAAACGGGCTGTGTATGTGTTGTGGAGGAAAACATGATGTCAACAGTTGTGCAAAGCGGTTAGCGGGTGAAGTGGCTAAGAAGTCAAAAAATTAGCTTGTAGTTTTTCTGATACTCGCAAGGAAAACTACACATTATCTAAATCACCGCGAGTAAATCTTTGCACTTGCGAGTCACTAGGTGCTCCTAGTTCAAGATTTATCCTATTCCATTCCGACAACACCCCTTATCAAGTCTTACTTGACTCCGGCGCTAATGTTTCCTTCATCAGTGAATCTTTCGCCACTTCCAAAAATCTTACGCGTTCCAAGATAGATAAATTTCCTATCTATTTAGTAAGTAGTGCGACTGAACCGTCTTATTGGGTTTCCCAAAAGGCAAAATGGACCTTTGCATTCTCCAATTTCCCCAGCTTTGAATGGGATTTATTTGTCTTGGCTATACCCGGAATGGATGATACCATTCTAGGCCATGATTTCCTAGTTTACTGGAATCCGGATGTGAATTGGCAAGAAGGAGTAATTAACCTTCAAACCTTGCACCCCCATAACGCTAATTTTTCTGTCAATCAGGAATTAAACAGCCTACCTGACACTGTCATTGAGTTGGATGACACTTTTCAGCCAGGAGATTTGCAATATCCTGACCTCCATTCCCAAATTCCCTCTTCAGATTTAGGAGTTATTGCTTACCTTTCTCCTGTTCCTTTGAAGAGAAACAGACACCAACCAAACGGTGTATTTTGAGCTCCCTAATCCTCTGGCACCATGCAAGCACCTCAAACCCGGTGCTCAAAGATGACGGGATTGAAGATTTAGAAATCATTTGAGAGTCTTTACCTTCAGTTTATCATGACTTTGCTGACGTCTTCTCAGCTGCAAGAGCAGATAAACTGCCTCCATCCCTTTCTTACAATCACAAGATCAAACTTACTGGCCCACCTCCGGCACCAGGACCAGTTTACTCTCTCTCAATGCAAGAATCAATTGCGCTTCAAGACTACATTGCAGAAAATGTAGCAAAAGGATTTCTTCGACCAAGCAATTTAAATACCTGTTCACCTGTCCTATTTGTTCCAAAAAAGGATGGCGGACTTTGACTTTGTTTTGACTACAGGAAACTGAACCAGGTAACCCGGAAGAATGCCTATCCAGTACTGCCTATGTCACATCTCCTCACCCTCTTCCATGGAGCTGCTTATTTCTCAAAGTTAGACCTTCGAGGTGCCTATAACCTAGTTTGCATTATGAAAGGTCATGAGTATTTTACCGCGATGAGAACCCGGTTTGGCAGTTATGAGTATACCGCCATGCCTTTTGGCCTCTGTAACTCTCCCTCCACTTTTCAACATTTTGTCAATGACATTTCTCTCATCATGTAGGTAAATACCTTGTGGTATATCTTGATGATATACTAGTCTACTCAAGGAACCTCAAAGATCACATTGAACATGTGCAAGAGGTGCTGCAGCAACTTTGCAAGAATGACCTGTTTGCGAAAGCCTCTAAGTGCTAATTCCATTCCTCTTCTCTTTGGTTTCTAGGTGTCTTAGTCTTTCAGCAAGGACTATCAATGGACCCAGCCAAAAGCAAACACATATTGGACTGGCCCCCACCTTCTTCCATTAAATCCCTTCAAGTTTTCCTTGGTTTCAGTAATTTTTATAGGAGGTTCATTGAGCGTTACACCGAGAAAACCTTGAATCTTACTAACCTTCTTCAAAAAGACACTCCTTTTGTTTTTACCAAACAAGCTGCTTCAGATTTTGAAGCTCTGAAGAAAGCGTTCACCACTTCTCCAACACTTGCTCACTTCAACAAGCTAGCTTGCACTATTGTTGAAACAGACGCAAGCGACAATGCAATTGCAGGAGTAATCTCGCAGTTCTCTTCCTCCACTTCTCTCTTTCACCCCGTAGCTTTTGAGTCTTGCAAGTTGCTCTCTGCAGAGCTTAACTATGAGAGTCATGACAAGGAACTTCTTGCAATTGTTTATTGCTTAAATAAATGGCGTTCATACCTTTTGAGCCTTAGGGAATCCTTTGAGGTTTTAACTGATAATAACTCTTTAAAGTATTTCATGAGCTCAAAAGTCCTCACACGTAGACAGGCACGATGGGCCAAATACCTCTCCAAGTTCCACTTTACAATCACGTACCGTCCTGGGAAACAAGAACTAGTTCCTGATGCTTTATCATGTTGGGACGACGTTGACCAAGGGGGGGGGAGCACCTTCGCCAAAAACAACCCTGAAAACGTTAGGACACTCTTCTCAACCCAATCTGCCCAACTCAGTTTGATCATTGCTCACTTACAAGATTTGGCTTCCAAACTCCGACAAGCTCAACGCGACAACCCCAAGTGCATTGAACTTTGCAAAAGTGCAAACTTATTAGATAGTAGTTACAGTATTGATGACAATGACTTTTTAGTCTATGACAATTGTATATTAGTACCAGAAAATTCTTGAATTAAGTTAGATATCTTTGAGTCATGGCACGATTCTCCGCTTTCTGGTCATCATGGGCAGGATAAAACCTACCAATTGATTGCACAAGACTTCTACTGGCCTGGTATGACCAAAGAAGGAAAAGACTATGTTAGCGCGTGCTATGATTGCAATTGTAACAAGTCCTCAAAAAACCGGAAGTACGGGCTGCTCCAGCCATTTCCAATTCCCCCTCGTCCTTGGCACTTGCTTTCTATGGATTTAATCTCTCAATTACCTTCTTCTAGTGGATATGATGCTATTCTAGTAATATTAGATTGCTTCTCAAAGATGGCTTTATTTCTGCGCAGTAATGTGACGGCCTCTTCAGAAGACTTAGCTAACTTGTTCATAGAATATGTATTTTCAAAACATGGTCTCCCTGATAATATAGTCAGTGATCATGGATCTCTGTTTATCTCAAGCTTCTGGACCTTGCTATGCCAACATTTGAAGATCACTCGCAATTTATCAACGGCTTACCACCCGGAAACGGATGGGCAAACGGAGCAAGTTAATCAGATTCTCAAACAATATCTTTGAATGTATGTCGCCTATCAACAAGACAACTGGTCGCAATGGCTCCCACTAGCCGAATTTGCCTACAAAAACTCCACTCATTCCTCCACCAAACAGTTGCCCTTCCAAACTCTTTATGGGAGAAACTCAACTTTCTCTTCCCTTCACGTAGCACCTTCTCAACCTGCTACCAATTACCTTGAACAAATTCAATCCCTTCAATCGCAACTTTGAACCAACCTCAAAGAAGCAAACCAGCGCTATAAGGAGCAAGCAGACCAATCTTGCACTACGGCTCCAACCTTTGCAGTAGGAGATCAAGTATGGCTCAATGCTTGCAACATTTGCAGCACTCACCCAACTCGCAAACTCTCCAAAAGAAAGCTTGGCCCCTTTAAAGTAGAATCAGTCATCTCCCCTAACGCCTTTAAACTTACTTTACCTGCGAAATGGAAAGGTATCCACCCGTTCTTTCATGTGTCTCTCCTAGAGCCAGCTCAAGTCCTATACCCGGGCAAGACTCATCCCCCTCCTGAACCGGTCACTGTCCTCAATCATCAAGAATGGGAAGTAAGCCGTATTCTGGATTCCAGGTTACGCAAAGGAAAACTTCAATACCTTGTTGAATGGTCTGGCTTGCAGTCTGACAAAGATCGCACCTTGTGGGAACCAGCCCATCACCTTCCCAATTCACCCAATCTGATTCAAGATTTCCATGCAAACTACCCTCGCAAACCTCAACAATCATGATTCCATCACATCCAATCCCATTACATTCCACATTCCATCCCATCCAATCCCATTTCATTTCATTCCACATTCTATCTCATCCAATCTCATTTCATTCCACATTCCATCTCATCTAACCCCATTTAATTTCACACCATCATTCCATCAGTCAATTCCTCCATCTCACCGTGTTATTCCTATTTCTCATTTCCCTCTCATTTATAGCAAGTAAAACTCCATTCCTTATTATTAAAAAAATTTTTTTCTTTATTTATAATTAAAAAAAAAAGAGAAAATATATATTTATAATAATAATTACAAAGTTTCTTTTACTTCCCTCTCCGCATCCTCCCAATTTTCAGTCAATTCCGCAACCATGGATCAAAAAGTATCCAGGTCTTCATCATTGATTAGTTCAGACATCCTTTGGAGAACTAGCACCTCTTTTACAATATGCCTCTTGAAGATTTCCTTGCACCTCCCAATCCAAGCTTGCTTTGGCCAAGCATTCCATCCACCTTCCTCCAAGAGCTCTTTGTATGCTCTCTTTCTTTGGCCTCCCAACAAGCCTTCTCCAATGTCACCCGTCAGCTGCCTTGCATCCGTTTTGACTGGCCCTACAACTTGCACCGGATCTGCTTTGCCTTGGCCCTCCATTCCTTCTGTTCCATCCACTCCATCTCTTCCATCTTCATTTCCTTCTCTCACTTCTTTGGTTATAGCCTCTTC
The DNA here is from genome assembly GCA_025617555.3 of Puccinia polysora. NCBI lineage: Eukaryota > Fungi > Basidiomycota > Pucciniomycetes > Pucciniales > Pucciniaceae > Puccinia > Puccinia polysora. The sequence continues at coordinate 6,456,120 of CM062628.1, forward strand.
TTGCCCCATTCCCTCTCTTCTTCCATTTCCGTCTTCTCCATCTCTCCATCCTCTTTCCCCTTCATTTCTTTCCTCCTCCCTTGCTTCCTTGGTTATGACTCCAACCGGTTCCGCACCGGGCACTTTGTCTCAAACCTCGGCATTCATCTGGGCCCCCCGGAACTTCAGTCGGCGGTCCCCAGGAAGGTGGTGGTGGCAGTGGTGTGTTTGTAGTGTATCTTTGGAAATGGGGCAACACTAGCAAGACGAGCAAAATTTAGTTACTATCTTTATAATCATTAGTCAGTCCAGATTAGTACTCACCAGGAACTCAAGTCCCCAAGTATTTGATCTCCGGCGACGGTGTGGTGCCCCATCCTGGACACCCTGGCCGCCTTAAGACCTCAACCCATAAACTGTTGCGCAAACATACCGTCCGGCATCAAAAAAAAAAAAAACTTATCCTCAGGCTCATCCAAACCGTCATCATTTTGCGTCCTTTATCCGCGCGCGTCGCGCGTCGCGCCTCACACATCAAGCGTCCTTTATCCACGCACATTGTGCGTCGCGCCTCACGCATTGCGCATCCTTTATCCGTGTTGCTCATTATCCTTGCCGTTGCGCGTTGCTTGTCATCTCCGCCGTTGTCATTGCGCATCCTCATCTTTGTTGTTGCCCGTCCTCATCTTTGTCGTCAGGCGTCCCAATCTCCTCATTTCTAATGTTGCGCGGCACTTATCCATGATTTACCGAATCCATCCCAACCGCACCCCCAAGCATTTGGCAAATCCTTGGATCCGTCAAATCTCCCATCTCACTTGATCTATCAGTTGTGAATCTCAAGCCTATCAGGATTTACTCAACCGTTTCAAGCCAATCTCCTATCCGCCCATCCACGCTCTCACGGACTTCATCCGTCACCTTTCCTGGGGCTCTCCCACCCACTTCCGCCTTTGGACAAGGGGTGAAGAGTGTCAACTACCGCCCGCGGACATCCGCGGCGGTTTGTTTCATTTCCCTTTCCCACCCCATCCGCCTTTGGACAAGGGGTGGGTGATTCCGGTATTGTTGCAGGCGCCCATCCACAGACGGACGCGAGTGACCACATGAGTTCCTTTCCTTTTTTTGCTCTATTTGTAGAATCTGTTGTACATAGTCTATCAGGGCCTCCTGCCCATATAGGGAGGGGCTCTCCCCTGCCTTTTGGATCAATCATTGATGCATGGAATCATCCAGCATGAAATCAGCACACCCTTGATCCTTGAGCTTCCATACTCAAACCCTTGATCCCTGATCCTTATCACCAACCCATAGCCTTGCTGGTTGAAGAAAAATTCTGTCTTTTGGAATTTTTTGAGTTTGTTATACCACTCCTTGATCCCTTTCTCTGACCATACTGGTCCTGATGCCTGATCACCTTTATGGAGCCAATCACGATTGATTGAAGAGGTCTTATTAAGCTTAAGACCTGGATTGTTATACCTCCCCTTAGCTTCTTTGGAGTTGCATTCTGCCAGCCTACTCTTGAGTCCCTTGAGAAGTTTTGAGGTTATCCTTGCTTCAAATCAGTTACTGTTTGCTTTAGAGCTTCTTAAACATTGTTCTTTGTCCTGTACAGCCACCCACAGTTATCTGGTACCCTTCAAGCGCTTGATTGCGGAGAGTTTGGCAGGTTCATTGAGAACCTGGAGGTTGCTTGGGTTTAAGTTGATCATCCCCAATCTTCTTCTGACAACCAGAGTTATTAGCGTGTGGGCATTGTTTACATACAACAGCTTTTTGTTCTTTGAACTCTAAGGGGACTTTAACTCCTTTTGTTTGAGTTTTTCCCTGCATAATCGTGCCTCAGATAGTGCTGTTCTATTGCTACCAAACTATTATCATCTTTATCCTCTACTCCTTGATTCCTCATTTACCAGGTTCTGGACCTTGATCTTGGTTACATTTAAATATTTTTGGAACACTCAGGAGGTCAGCCTAAACAGCACCTTTCCCCTCCACAGAACTGCCACAGCCTAGAACGGTTTGGAGTCTTACAATGGTGGTATCTCGTAGTTAACCCTTGGCGCGGACATACGACTCTGCATCTCCCTTGATGACTCCGCAGGACCCTTGAAAGTCAACTCAACATTTATAGGGAAATTGCAGGCTACTTTGCAAAGGCAACATTGCTTGCACTTGCCTCAAAGGCATCGGATGGCAGTACTAGGGACACATTGCTCGTTTCAACAAATACAGTTTTTGCAACAGCAGGACAATGATGACAACATTTTATATAAATTATGAATCTATCAAGCAATGAATTAAATAATGTGTAAAAGGGTATAAAGTAATTATTAACAACTTGAAATTGATGGGAAAATTTATCTGAGCGCTTGCAGGAGCTCGCGTCTTTATACCCGGGCAACTGTCACACCTCACACTTAGGAATTATTGTCTTCATCACTTCAACATGTCCTCTCCTCACTATCATCTACCTCAGTCTAAAAGTGTGAAACAAATAAAGCACAACATCAATGGTGCAATCCGCTACTTCCTCTGGCTTGCATTGACCTTCCAATCTTGGCAACCAACTCAGTATATACTTGCAAACTTTGCGGTTAACTCCATACCGGTCAGCCATCCATTATGAGATCCAATCTCCTTCCCTGGCCAATCAACAGCCTCGGACTTCCATCTTTGGTCACACACTGTTTGTTAGTTCGCATCTACGTCTAACTAAGCCATCATTACTGTACAGTTTGCAACTGGACTAGTCCCTACCCTGCATACACTATTACTTCTCATTTGCATTACCTTCAACTTCACATGCTCCTGTCCCAATTTGTGATACAATTGTATGCTCAGATTCTATTGTCTCGCACTTACGCCATGACCTTGGATATGGTTGTACTACTGCTTCATTTCCTATCCTGTTCCTGTCATTCATTGCCTCACCACTTCAACTGTAGTTAGCTCACCACCAGGTTGTGTCTAGTCACTTTGGATTACCTTAAAAGGGCTATCCCCTTGCCTGTTGATTGTCTCCTCAGTTAGTTAATTTCATAGTTTCTTGCATTTTGCTACAACCTAGTTATCACATCGGACTCAGGTTGAGTTTCCTTCCTTGGAGCACATTCCATTCCTCTTGCCGTTTGTTGAGTGGCATGAAAAAGTTTGCACTTCGCAACTGAGTCTTGCTACTCGCACTTGCCCTTGCACTCAGCATTCCTTTGCGCTCAAAATCATCTAAGAATTTCCCTATAGTACGTGGGGTGGTCGTGTGACATGTCCTTACTCAGGAAGATGAAAATGGCTTGGATTTTCCTGCTCTGTATGAATCTCTTCTTTATTCAGAGGTGGAATCCAGGTACTCCAAGCCAAAACTGGAACTTTGTGGTGTGGCCCAAATGTTGAAGAAGCTACAAACTGTTCTCTGGGGTCAACAATTTGAGTTACAAGTCAATGCACAATCCATTATCCAAATGATCAATTCCCCCAGTGTTCCAAAGGCTCCAATGACTTGTTGGGTGGCTTTCATCCAGTTGTTCTATTTTGATATTGTTCATAGGCCTTGAAAATCTTGCACCATGCCTGATGGTTTATCTTGATGCCCTCTTGGAGATAAAGAATTGGATTTTGGAATGGATTTTGACAAGGAGGAACCCTTAATTTGTCCTGTCTTCACCTTTTCCTCTCAAGATTATTCTGGCTTCCGACAAGGCTTCTGGCTTAAATTAGAGCAGTACCTCTCCACTCCCCAAAGGCCTCCCGATCTCTCTGCTAAAGATTTTTGATCAGTCATAAGGAAGTCCTCCAATTTCTTTGTCCAAGGTACTAGGCTTATGAAAAGAGGCAACCCTTGTGCTCTTATTGTTGTCACCATCCCTTCTAAACAAGATTCAATCTTTGAAAGTCTCCATGGAGGCCTCGGTCATTGTGGAGAAACCAAAACTTATTGTTGAGTATCCAAACAATTCTGGTGGCCATCCTTGAAGAAATCAGTCTCTCAATGGTGCAAGATTTGTGAAGTATGTCAAAAATGTGATCTTAGTTTCCCAGCGTAAATTCATTATCCCACTGGAGAGTCCACTGTCTTTGGAAGGATTGCTATGGATGTGGTTCATGTTAAGGCTGGTGGAGCTAAGTACCTCATAGTGGCTAGAGATGATTTTTCTGGATGGGTTGAAGCAAAATTCCTTAAGAACCTAAGCTCTGAATCAGTAGCAGCCTTCCTCTATGAGACTTGGAAAATGTGTTATGGCTTGGCTCAATCTTATTCAAATGATGGTGGCTTTGAGTTTGGTGGCAAACTGGCTGAAATGATCCAATTGCTTCCTGGTCAACATAGGTTGACCACTCCTTATTATCCTGAAGGTCAAGGCATTGAGGAAAGAGGCCTTGCTCCTTTGAAGGCTGCCCTTGTCAAGCTGGCTTGTGAAAGTGGAAAGAATTGTTGAAAATTTCTTCCTCTGGTCCTCTTCTCCAATCAAATTTCAACTAAACAAACCACTGGCTACTCACCTTATGAAATTATCTTTGGACAAAGGGCTGTCCTTCCTCTTGATTGGGAAATGGAATCTTTCTTAGGAATTTCTTGGGGAAAGGTTTCTTCCACCACTGATCTATTAGTTGCCAGATCAAAGCAACTGGAGCAAAGTCAAGATGTTTGTGACAGAGCTTATCAGAAGATGATGGAGTCAAGAGAACAATGAGTCCAGTATTGGGAGGATAAGCACTCCAATCAAATCAGGGATCCCTTGAATCCTGGGGATCTAGTCTTAGCTGATAATCAATCCTTGGAAACTCAATGGGGAAAGCTTTTCTCTAACTGCTGGAATGGTCCTTATTGAGTGGTTGGTCAAGTCAGAGGTGGATCATATGTTTTGGAGGAGCTGGATGGTACTCAGATGGCCAGAAGGTTCTCTGCTGATCAGGTCAAGAAATTTCATTGTTGGGGAGGCAACTTTTTCCAGAAGCAATTCCTCCCAATTGTGCACCACCAGGGGTCATATGCTGCATTTTGTTGTGGAACTATACTGTATGCCACATATGAGAGCACCTGGGACGCCTTCTTCATTCTTTTATCTCAGCCACTTCCAGGACCTTTACTTTGTATGGGTCAATCTCCCTTTTCAATCAATCTCAAGATCAAACGGGCGTTGTAGGACTCCAAACGGTGCTAAGCCGTGGCAGTTCTGTGGAGGGGAAAGGTTCTGTTTAGGCTGCCCTCCTAGGAGTTACAATAATATTTAAATGTAACCGGAATCAAGGTCCAGAACCTTATGAATGAGAAATCAAACTGAGAGAAGAGGATAAGAGTTGTCGGTAGCAATGGAAAAAACACTATCTGAGACAAGATGGTGCAGGGAAAGGCTTGAACAAATAAGTCAAGGTTTGTTCAGAGTTCAATAGAACAAGGCAGTTGTAAGTAACAACGCCCACAAGCTAATAACTCTGGTTGTCGGCAGCTGATTAGGAAAGATCAACTCAATCCCAACCAACCTCCAGGTTCTCAATGAACCTGCCCAACTCTCCGCAATCAAGCGCTTGAAGGGTACCAGATAACTGTGGGAGGCTGAAAAAAACAAAAGCAATTTGTTTATGAAGTTCTAGAAGCAAATCAATAACGAATTTGAGCAAGAATATCCCAACACTTCTCAAGGAACTCAAGAATAGCGTGGCGAAATTCAACCTCAAAGAAGAAGGGAGGTATAACACTCCAGGTTTTAAGCTTAATAAAACCTCTTCAATCAAACGTGATTGGCTCCAGAAGGATGATCAAGGAGAGATCAAGACCAGTATGGTCGGAAAAAGGGGATCAGAGTGGTATAACACACTCAAGAATTCAGGCAGACAGGAATTCTTCTTCAACCAGCAAGGCTATTGGTTGGTGATAAGGATCAAGGTCACAAAGGACTGAGTTTTGAGTATGGAGGCTCAAAGGATCAAGGGGCAATCATAGATATACCCGGATAATTTGCTCAGATAAGTGGGGAAGGATGCCCACGGATAAATTGCTTATGATGATGGTCTCATAGAATGATGGTATTCTCTGATGCTCCAATGATGGGATGCTGGGATGCTAGGATCAAAAGGCAGGGGAGAGCCCCTCCTTATATGGGCAGGAGGCCCCGTTAGACTATATACAACGGATTCTACAAATAGAGCGGAAAAGGGAAGGCAACCATGTGGTCACTCGCGTTGGTCGAGGATCTGCCAAATGCTTGCGGGTGCGGTCGGGATGGATTCAGTAGATCATGAATGAGCGCCGCGCAACGGTAGCAATGAGGAGATTGGGAGGCGCAACGACAAAGACGAAGACACGCAACAACAAAGATGAGGACGTGCTATAACAACGGCGGAGATGACAAGCAACACGGATAAAGAACGCGCGAAGCGCGCGGATGAAAGGAGCGCGGCGCGGCTGAAAGGAGCGCGGCGCGGCTGAAAGGAGCGCGGCGCGGCGCGGCGCGCGAAGCGGATAATGGAAGCGCAGCGCGCGCGGTGCGGCGCGGCGCGGGGAAATGATGGTTTGGATGAGCCTGAGGATAAGTTGTTTGGCCGGGCGGTACGTTTGTGCAACAGTTTATGGATTGAGGTCTTAAGGCAGCCAGGGTGTCCAGGATGGGGCACCACAGCGTTTTTTTTTCAATTCCTCAGTTTCGCATTTTATATATATCATCAAAGATACTCAGATGCAGACTAGGGACAGTCTGTAAGTTTGAGAGAGATGTGGTGCCCAATCTGAGACACCTCTGGATTAGTACAGAAAAAGTAAATTTTTTATGAACTTTTCTAAAGCCTCCATTTAGATCCAAAATAAAAAAAAGAAAAAAAAAACTTTTTTTGATCTGTAATGATTCCCATATCCAGTTCCCAAAATTCCAGCGCTTCCTTCTGTAAGTCTTCTAGGACAGGACATGGGGTTCTCAAGCTCCCAGGCTGTGTGTTCAAATCCCCCCTCTCTGACGGTACTCCTTCCCTTTTGGGCCAAGGACCAGTTGCAAGCAAATTTGCTCACTTCATCCAATTCTCATCATCACCGCACCCCCCATCATTTCCATTTGGATTGTCCAAATTTGATTGGTTCACCTCAACCAAGAATTGGAAACAAATCAAATCCAACTGATTGGTCAATGAGCATCAGTCCATCCATTCTTCATCCCCCTCCGCCTTGGCTCATCATCAACCAATACTCCAACCAATCCATCATCAACAACCAATACGCATGTGATTGGTTGCACTTATCAATCAATTGATGACCCTTGATTGCCTCAATGTTGCAAAGACAATCAACCATTGACCAATCACTTGCGGCCGCTCTTCTTCATCTCTCTGCAACCTCAAAGGCTCCTCAAGCCCCCCCACCTTGATTTGACTGATTGCAGAGCATCTCAAGACTGATTGTCTTTGGAAAATCTCCAGTCTAATTGGCTCACCCATCCAATGTGGCACAAGGTAGAGTTTTGAAAATGACGGTAAAAGATTGCCCTGGCAGTGCACAATTGGGAGGACTTACTTGTACCCCAAATTGCTTCCACTGCAGCCCATATTCCTTCATACCAAAATCACCAAAAATGGAATTACAATTAGGATCTAGTTTAGACTCATTGGGGAGATTTGAACCCGAACTGAGAGAAGATTGATCAGACTTAAAAGTAGAAGGAAAAGAAGACACAGCAGATCCAGAGAGAGAAGGAGATGGAGGAGAAATATTTTTGGATTCTTCTATTTTGATATGTTTTTGTTTTTTAATATTCTTGAGCTCAGAAGAGAATGATGAAAGGAATGAAAAATAAGCCTGAGGGATGGGAGTTGACCCTTGAGTTGCAGTCTGAGGCTGAAAAGAACTACAACCATTGGTAGGATCAACTATTCCCCTAAAAAATGAGAGGAACTAGAGTTATCCTTCTGCTTCCCCTTAAAAGATGATTTGGGAGAATGACCAGGAAAATCTCTTTCCCAACGACCAGAATCCAAAGAGCAAAGAGGAACTTCGATTTTCCTGCCATCAGCATCAGGGAGAAGAATTCTCTCCCCAACTTGATCAGAAAACATCAGGGTTGCACCAAAGTCCATTAAGAAGGGTTGTCCCAAGATCATAGGACTGTCCAAACGAGTGATCCAAAAGTGGCAGGTTCCAACGATATTTCGACCAATCCTGACCGGTACATCTTCAGCAATACCAACCAGTTCACAAGCTTGATTTCCTATCCCATATACTGCAGAGTTGAAGCTGACCCTAGGACTAAGTTTGAGCTTGCAGGCCATAGCATCCGAGATTAAGTTAAGCTGAGATCCAGAATCCACAAGAGGAGAAACAGTTTTAGCTGAGTAACCAAGATAACAAGGAAGAAAGCCCAGGGGACAGAAATAAAGATTGGATTCTATAGAAGGACTGGTTCCACCAGAGTCCTCCATTAGAGTGCCAGAGGAGACTTTGAGTTCTTCAGGGCCAATTTCCACACGTTGACGAGAGACCCATTTCTTCATTCCTTCAGCAACAGATGGAGAGATTGATAGGAGTTCAGCCACAGATAGATCAGGAATTTTGAGATCAGAAATTTTCTTTAATACTCCCTCCACAGCGTTGGGGTGATCCTTGGAGATGCCCCTTTCAAATCAAACTTTGGGCTGGGTGGGGGGAGGAAGTTCAGGTGACGCAGAATCTAAGATAGGATTAGAAGGTTGAGGTGAGGGAGAAGGATCAGGGTGTCCAGGATGGGGCACCACATCTCTCCCCAACTTACAGACTGTCCCTAGTCTGCTCCCGAGTTTGATGCCATAGAAAGAAAAGAAAGGAAAGACAGATGATTGAAACCAAAGAATGGCCATTTTGATCTTGAGAGTGGTTGAAGAGTTGAGGAAAATATCTTGATTCTTCCAAATGAACCCTAGAAGCGGCAGGAATAGAACAAGGAGGGCGTCCCAGGTGCTCACATATGTGGCATACAGTAGAGTTTTACAACAAAAATGCAGCAAATGACCCTGGTGGTGCACAATTGGGAGGACTTACTTCTGAGATAAGTTGCCCCCACGACAACAGAACTTCTTGACTTGATCAGCAGAGAACCTTCTGGCCAACCGAGTACCATCCAGCTCCTCCAAAACATAAGATCCACCTCTAACTTGATGAACCACTCGATAAGGGCCATTCCAACGATTAGAGAAAAGCTTGCCCCACTGGGTTTCCAAAGATTGATTATAAGCTAAAACTAGGTCACCAGGGTTCAAGGGCTCCCTGATTCGATTAGAGTGCTTGTCCTCCCAATACTGGACGGATTTTGCTCTGGCCTCCATCATTGTTTGATAAGCTTCATCACGAACGTCTTCACTTCGCTCCAGTTGCTTGGATCTAGCAACTAACAGATCAGTGGTTGAGGACACCTCTTCCCAAGAGATACCCAAGAAAGATTCCATTTCCAGATCCAAAGGAAGGACTGCTCTTTGACCAAAGATGATTTCATAATGTGAGTAGCCAGTAGTCCTTTTGGTTGAGATTCGATCAGAAAAGAGAACGAGAGGAAGGAATTTGCGACAATTCTTGCCACTTTCACCAGCCAGTTTAACAAGTGCAGCCTTCAAAGGGGCATGGCCTTGTTCCACCATGCCTTGGCCTTCAGGATAATAAGGAGTAGTAACTCTATGTTGTCCAGGAAGGGATCGGATCATTTCAGCAAGCTTGCCCCCAAATTCAGAGCCACCATTGGTAGAGTAATATCAAGCCAGGCCATAACGCATTGTCCAGGTCTTGTAGAGGAAAGCTGCCACTGATTCAGAACTGAGATTCTTAAGAAATTTTGCTTCAACCCATCCGGAAAAATCATCTCTAGCCACAATGAGGTACTTAGCACCACCTGCCTTAATATGAACCACATCCATAGCAATCCTTCCAAAGACAGTGGACTCCCCAGTAGGATAACAAATTTCAGCTGGGCGCCTAAGATCATGTTTTTGACAAACTTCACAACTCTTGCACCATTGGGAGACAGATTTCTTCAAAGATGGCCACCAGAATCGTTTGGATAATCGTCGATAAGTTTCAGTTTCCCCACAATGACCAAGGCCTTCATGGAGACTTTCAAGGATAGAATCTTGTTTAGAGGGAATAGTAACAACAATAAGAGCACAAGGATTGCCCCTCTTCATAAGTCTAGAGCCTTGAACAAAAAAATTAGAAGACTTTCGTTTAAGAGATTGAAATTCCTTAGCAGAGAGATCAGGAGGTTTTTGAAGAGTTGAAAGGTACTGCTCTAATTTAAACCAGAAGCCTTGTTGAAAGCCAGAATAATTTTGTGAAGAAAAAGAGAAAATAGGTCAAATTAAAGGTTCCTCTTCATTAAAATCGGTTCCAACATCAGATTTGTTGTCCCCAAGAGGTCTTTGAGATAAACCATCAGGCATGGTGAAAGATTTTCCAGGCCTGTGAACAATATCAAAAGAGAAAAGCTGGATAAAGGCCACCCAACGAGTCATAGGAGCATTGGGAAGACTGGGAGCGTTGATCATTTCAATGATGGATCAAGCATCAACTTGCAATTCGAAATGTTGGCCCCAGAGAACGGTTTGAAGTTTCTTCATCATTTGAGCCACAAAACAGAGTTCCAGTTTGGGCTGGGAGTATCTAGATTCTACATCTGAAAAAAAGAAAGATTCATAAAGAGCAGGACGGGCCCAACCATTTTTATCTTCCTGAGTAAGGACGGCCCCAACAGATTGATAACTAGAATCAACAGCCAGCTTGATCTTGCCAGCTCCAGGTCCATAAGAGATCTTTTTCAAAACTATGTCTTTACCAACTATCCTTTTGAGTAGCTGGAAAGCACATTCACAATCTTGGGTCCAAATCCATTCAGCATCTTTTCTGGTTAGACGATGCAAGGGTGCACAGATTTTGGATAAAGATGGGATAAAGATTCTAACATAAGTGACAACACCTAGAAAGCCCCTAACTTCAGTTGGATTGATTGGGGTAGGCCAAGAGATGATCTTGTTGACTTTGGCTGGTGCCATCCTTCTTCCTTCCTTGCAGACCACATGACCAACAATTTCCAGAGCAGGGAAACAAGCCGCCAGTTTGGATCCAGAGACAGTAAGGCCAGATTCCTCGATTTGAAACAGAATCCTCTCCAAGGTAGTAGCATATTCCCAGATAAAACAACGAATTCCTGAATGCCAAGGTAAGAGCTCATTATCATAGTCAGATACTGGACCTTTAATTCCGCCATCGTCAATTAAGATACCAGCATGATCAGGGATTTCATCCTGGAGGATCCACATCATCTGAGCCTGATAGACTGCGACCGAGTTGGTGGCTCCTTGAGGCAATTGAGTAAGTTGAAATCGACCAAGAGGAGTGTTGAAAGTAGTGAGAGGACGAGAAATAGGATGTAAGGATCGTTCGTCATAGCCACCCATAATATCCCCTAGACCATAGCAAGCTCTTCCCGCAAAGGATTCAACAAATTCTTCAGTAGCAGGAGGGATACCAGAGTCTTTAATAGTAACTTTATTAAGAGGTTGAAGATCATGAACTATTCTAAGTTTACCATTACTCTTGAGGACACAGAAGACAGGGCTGGAGTAACTAGAAGTTGACTGTTCATACAGGCCAGTTCGGACTTGTTCCCGGACCAACTTGATGAATTTGTCAACTTTAGCAGCAGGGATAGGGATCTTTTTCTTTTGCCAAGGATCATGTTCAACTACAGGGATGATATAAGGGAGGCCATAGGATTCCTGCAAGAGACCTCTCTCTTCTTCACAGAAAGCAATAGATTTTTCTCTTAGAGATAAGACATTTTTGATTAAATTTAACTCATCAGGAAGAAGCCATCCATCTGGACCAAAGTTGACCACCTTCAGACGTTCTTCAGTGACCCGTCCATTAGGCACAAAGGGACCAGTAAGAGATTGAGGAAGACCACAGTAAGGATCGCGAGATAGAGGAGGACGCATAAGGGGAGGATTGAGGTTGAGAGGCATAGGCTGGTTGACTGGTTGGATCTTTTTAGCAACTGGTTTATACTTGGTGGTAAAAGAGAGAAGTTCTTGTTTTCTCCAAGAGTTGACCAGAGAGACTTGATTACAAAAGCTGAGTCCATGTTCCAACATCTTCCAAGTCTGATGTTCTGCCATATCCTTGAAGGGTGCCTTTTCCATAAAAGGAGAACCAGGAGATAATACGTTGCTCACATGTGTGGCACAAGGTAGAGTTTCAAAAATGACGGTAAAAGATTGCCCTGGCAGTGCACAATTGGGAGGACTTACTTGTACCCCAAATTGCCTCCACTGCAGCCCATATTCCTTCATACCAAAATCACCAAAAATGGAATTACAATTAGGATCTAGTTTATACTCATTGCGGAGATTCGAACCGGAACTGAGAGAAGATTGATCAGACTTAAAAGTAGAAAGAAAAGAAGACACAGCAGATCCAGAGAGAGAAGGAGATGGAGGAGAAATATTTTTGGATTCTTCTATTTTGATATGTTTTTGTTTTTTAATATTCTTGAGCTCAGAAGAGAATGATGAAAGGAATGAAAAATAAGCCTGAGGGATGGGAGTTGACCCTTGAGTTGCAGTCTGAGGCTGAAAAGAACTACAACCATTGGTAGGATCAACTATTCCCCTAAAAAATGAGAGGAACTAGAGTTATCCTTCTGCTTCCCCTTAAAAGATGATTTGGGAGAATGACCAGGAAAATCTCTTTCCCAACGACCAGAATCCAAAGAGCAAAGAGGAACTTCGATTTTCCTGCCATCAGCATCAGGGAGAAGAATTCTCTCCCCAACTTGATCAGAAAACATCAGGGTTGCACCAAAGTCCATTAAGAAGGGTTGTCCCAAGATCATAGGACTGTCCAAACAAGTGATCCAAAAGTGGCAGGTTCCAACGATATTTCGACCAATCCTGACCGGTACATCTTCAGCAATACCAACCAGTTCACAAGCTTGATTTCCTATCCCATATACTGCAGAGTTGAAGCTGACCCTAGGACTAAGTTTGAGCTTGCAGGCCATAGCATCCGAGATTAAGTTAAGCTGAGATCCAGAATCCACAAGAGGAGAAACAGTTTTAGCTGAGTCACCAAGATAACAAGGAAGAAAGCCCAGGGGACAGGAATAAAGATTGGATTCTATAGAAGGACTGGTTCCACCAGAGTCCTCCATTAGAGTGCCAGAGGAGACTTTGAGTTCTTCAGGGCCAATTTCCACACGTTGACGAGAGACCCATTTCTTCATTCCTTCAGCAACAGATGGAGAGATTGATAGGAGTTCAGCCACAGATAGATCAGGAATTTTGAGATCAGAAATTTTCTTTAATACTCCCTCCACAGCGTTGGGGTGATCCTTGGAGATGCCCCTTTCAAATCAAACTTTGGGCTGGGTGGGGGGAGGAAGTTCAGGTGACGCAGAATCTAAGATAGGATTTGAAGGTTGAGGTGAGGGAGAAGGATCAGGGTGTCCAGGATGGGGCACCACACCGATCCCCGCCAATCCACCAACTTGCTCCTATCCTTTGATTGCAACCCCAATTGAGCTTTCAACAAGGATGACCAATCCATTGAAAGTGATCAGTCACACTTAATCAATCAACCAATCCCCCAATTGCCTTTGGACCAATCCTCAACGGCAACCTTGTTGCATTTCCACCTTGCGCCACCCAATTGCGCGGCTGAACCTCCTCCGGCTGCAAGCTTGGTCTTGCGCGGCCTTCATCACCAGCCCCCGCCAACTCTGACCTCTGGCCAGCCTCTTTTTGTTGTTGTTGTTGTTTTTTGTTCATCCTGATTTCCTATTTATTTTTCTGTCTTCATTTTATTATGAAACATCCCGGTTTTGTTCTGTTCATCATCACTTTATTTTTTTTCTGGACCTGATCATTTATTTGAAAAAAAAAACTTGTTTTCTGCTCTATTTGTAGTATCTCTTTTAAATAATTCACAAGGACCGATGGCCAATAAAAGGAGGGGCTCTCCCCTGCCTTTTTCAAAATATGGATGGGAGTGTGTGCATATGTCCCCCCCGTTATCATTGAAATCTGATCCTCATCCTCATCCTGGGTATATCTATAATTGCCCCCTGATCCATTGATCCTTAGTCTTTTCCCCTCTGTGGCCTGATCCTTGTCAACAACCAATAGCCTTGCTGGTTGAAAAGAATTCTGTCTGTTGGAATTCTTGAGTGTGTTATACCACTCCTTGATCCCTTGCTCTGACCATACTGATCTTGATCCCTCCTTGATAATCTTTCTGGAGCCAATCACAATTGATTGAAGAGGTCTTATTAAGATTAAGACCTTGAGCATTATACCTCTCTTATTTTTTTGGGATTGCATCCTGCCATCCTACTCTTGAGTTCCTTGAGAAGTGTTGAGGTTATCCTTGCTTCAAATCAGTTTACTGTTTTGCTTTTAGAGCTTCTTAAACATAGTGCTTTGTCTTTTACGGCCACCCTCAGTTATCTGGTACCCTTCAAGCACTTTATTGTGGAGAGTTGGGCAGGTTCATTGAGAAACTGGAGTTTGGTTGGGTTTGAGTTGATTATCCCCAATCTTCTGCTGACAACCAGAGTTATTAGCTTGTGGGCGTTGTTTACATGCAACAGCTTTGTTCTTTGAACTTTGAACAAACTTTAGCTTCTTTTGTCCAAGTTTTTCCCACATAATCTTGGCTCAGATAGTGCTGTTCCATTGCTACCAAACTACTATCATCTTTATCCTTTACTACTTTATTCCTCATTTACTAGGTTCTGGACCTTGATCCCGGTTACATTTAAATATTTTTGTAACACTCAGGAGGGCAGCCTAAACAGCACCTTTCCCATCCACAGAACTGACACGGCCTAGCACCGTTTGGAGTCTTACACCCAGCCCATCCATCCTGCACTCCCTGCGCTCCATGTCCTCCCATCCCACGTGCATCCTCCCTGCCCTTGAAGAGGTTTGGCTCTGATTGCAATCCTTCAATTCCTGGCCTGTTTCTTCTGCCACAGCTGTTGAGATCCCTTTGGGATTGCATAAAAAAGTAGCAAATAGCTTTCTGGCATTCACTTGAGGGGGAATTTAGTATTACAACCATTTATAAGATAGAGGAATATTAAGGGTGTTTTTGAATTGCCTGCCCCTCCAAGTACTATAGTAGTCTCACAAAAATAAAAGAAAAGAGATTTGTGGCTTATTTTAAAATAGATTTGCTACTATATTAGTCTCGATCAGACCCAGGATCAAATGTTTCAAGCTTGATGAGGAAGAAATGGTGGAACAGATAGTGACTTGGAAGAATGAAGCTGAGTAAGGGAAGAATCCTTTATCTAGTCTTATTCTTTATATATCTTTTATTTGTTACTGATTGAGACTCCTTTGATGATACAGGTGATGATTTGAATAAAGGTTCAAATGGTTGACCCTATAGTTGAAAACTGAGGGTGATGGAGGTGGATGATGATGGCTGATGACAATGGTTGATGACGGCCAAGGTAGGTGGTGATGATGGATGATGATGTTCAAGGTAGGTGATGATGATTGATGAAGGTCAAGGTAGGTGGTGATGATGGATGATGATGTTCATGGTAAGGTGATGATGATGATGGATGATGATGATGATTGATTGTGATGATGATGATTGATGGTGATGATGATGATTGATGGTGATGATGACTGATTCTGGTCAAGGTATGTGGTGATGTTTGGTGATGTTCAAGTTATGGGGACACGGTCATGATGTTCAAAGGTATGGGGTATTAGGTAAATAATGGTGGTGGTGGATGGTCAAAAGTATGGGTTATTGGCTTGGGTCATGGTTAAAGGTATGTGTTGATGATGGTGAATGGTCCAGGGTAATGGTGGTGGTTGATGATGATGGTGGTGGTGATGGTGATGGTGATTGTATGGGATATGGGATTGTTGATGGTAAAAGTATGGGTTATGGGATAATGGTTGAGAATGGAAAAAGTATGGTTTAAGGGTGCCTAGGAGGCATGGTGATCCCTGGAGGGAAGGATGGGGTGATATGATGGGACCTGGATGGGGGAGAGAGGCCCTCTATTTATAGAAAATCCTGCCCTCAGGGCTGCCCCTGAGGGTCTCCCTGGTACAGTTAATACATTTTATGAGGCATTTTGGCTGGTCAGAGGAGGAGGCTGTGCAGGATCTACATGCATGTACACCCTTGCATGTTTCGCTGTGCTGCATTGATACAGGTTCCCCTGCATAAATTACCTCTGTATAGTGGTGGTTGGACATTTGTTTGGACCTGTATGCAGTGCATTGCATATATTGCTCCTGTATAAAGCTGTTTTTTTTGTGCTGCATGCAGGGTCTTGCATATATTGCTCCTGTATACAGCTTTTTGTTTGGTTCTGTATGCAGTGTCTTGCATATATTGCTCCTGTATACATCTGTTTGTTTGGTGCTGCATGCAGGGTCTTGCATATATTAATGATGTATACTGCTGCAGGTTTATTTTGTGATGTATGGTTTTACTGTATGTGGTATGTACTTGGAGGCTTCCAGCGTATGGTATTTTTTATGTACTTGGAGGCTTCCCGGGTATGTCCATGAGCCTTCCCTGGTCTGTGACACCAGCTTGTAGGGTTATGGGTAGTCCAGGGTTGCTTTGAGCTGTATCTTCTAAACCATGAAAGATAGGGGGGTACTTTGGCGGAGTGACTGGGGGTTATTTTTGGTTTAAAATCCACTTTTGAGGTCTGTTTGATGATTGGAGCCATACTTATACTAAAGAAGTGAGTCTAATGGCTATAGGTTAGGTTTTGGAGCACCACACTGCTCCTATCCTCTCCACAAAACCAGCCTGCTGTTCATCAGTTCCCCAATTGCGCAAAATATCCGCTCATTTTTCCCTCCCGGCAATACCAGTCTGCTCTTCACCGGTGTAAGACTCCAAACGGTGCTAGGCCGTGGCAGTTCTGTGGAGGGGAAAGGTGCTGTTTAGGCTGCCCTCCTGAGTGTTACAAAAATATTTAAATGTAACCAAGATCAAGGTCCAGAACCTGGTAAATGAGGAATCAAGGAGTAGAGGATAAAGATGATAACAGTTTGGTAGCAATGGAACAGCACTTTCTGAGGCAAGAATTTGCAGGGAAAAACTCAAAAAAAAGGAGTTAAAGTCCCCTTAGAGTTCAAAGAACAAAAAGCTGTTGTATGTAAACAGCACCCACACGCTAATAACTCTGGTCGTCAGCAGAAGATTGGGGATGATCAACTCAAACCCAAGCAACCTCCAGGTTCTCAATGAACCTGCCCAACTCTCCGCAATCAAGCGCTTGAAGGGTACCAGATAACTGTGGGTGGCTGTACAGGACAAAGAACAATGTTTAAGAAGCTCTAAAGCAAATAGTAACTGATTTGAAGCAAGGATAACCTCAACACTTCTCAAGGGACTCAAGAGTAGGCTGGCAGAATGCAACTCCAAAGAAGCTAAGGGGAGGTATAACACTCCAGGTCTTAAGCTCAATAAGACCTCTTCAATCAATCATGATTGGCTCCAGAAAGGTGATCAGGGATCAGGACCAGTAAGGTCAGAGAAAGGGATCAAGGAGTGGTATAAAACACTCAAAAAATTCCAACAGACAGAATTTTTCTTCAACCAGAAAGGCTATTGGTTGGTGATAAGGATCAGGGATCAAGGGTTTGAGTATGGAGGCTCAAGGATCAAAGTTTGAGTATGGAGGCTCAAGGATCAAAGTTGTGCTGATTTCATGCTGAGTGATTCCATGCTCCGATGATTCCATGCTCCCCAATTATGGATCCAAAAGGCAGGGGAGAGCCCCTCCTTATATGGGCAGGAGGCCCTGTTAGACTATGTACAACAGATTCTACAAATAGATCAAAAAAAGAAAGGAAATCATGTGGTCACTCGCGTCCGTCCGTGGATGGGCGCAGGCAACAATACTGGAATAACCCACCCCTCGTCCAAAGGCGGACAGGGTTGGAAAGGGAAATGAACCAAACCGCCGTGGATGTCCGCGGGCGGTAGTTGAAACTCTTCACCCCTTGTCCAAAGGCGGAAGTGGGTGGGAGAGCCCCAGGAAAGGTGACGGATGAAGTCCGTGAGAGCGCGGATGGGAGGATAGGAGATTGGCTTGAGACGGTTGAGTAAATCCTGACAGGCTTGAGATTCACGACTGATAGATCAAGTGAGATGGGAGATTTGACGGATCCGAGGATTTTCCAAATGCTTGGGGGTGCGGTCGGGATGGATTTGGTAAATCATGGATGAGCGCCGCGCAACAGTAGCAATGAGGAGATTGGGACGCGCGACGACAAAGATGACAAGCAACGCGCAACAGCAAGGATGATGAGCAACGCAATTGAAGGACGCGCAATGCGCAAGGCGCAACGCGTGACGCGCGCGGATGAAGGACGCGCAACGCGTGATGATGATGGATTGGATGAGCCTGAGGATAAGTTGTTTTTTTTTTTTTTTTTTGCTGTTGGACGGTACGTTTGCGCAAAAGTTTATGGGTTGAGGTCTTAAGGCAGCCAGGGTGTCCAGGATGGGGAACCACATCTCTCCCCAACTTACAGACTGTCCCTAGTCTTCTCCCAAGTTTGATGCCATAGAAAAAGAAAAGAAAGAAAGATGATTGAAACCAAAGAATGGCCATTTTGATCTCAAGAGTGGTTGAAAAAAAAAATATGTTGATCCGACCAAAAATCCTAGAAGTGGCTGAGATAAAATGAAGGAGGCGTCCCAAATGCTCACACGCGTGGCATGAAGTAGAGTTTTCACAAAACAACAAGGATCTTGCCCAGATGGTGCACAATTGGGAGGACTTACTTCTGGACCAAGTTGCCTCCATGAGAGTGAAATTTCTTGACCTGATCAGCAGAGAACCTTCTGGCCATCTGAATACCATCCAGCTCCTCTAAAAGATATGATCCACCTCTAACTTGAGGGACCACTTGGTAAGGACCATTCCAGCGGTTAGAGAAAAACTTTCCTCACTGAGTTTCCAAGGAATGATTATAAGCCAATACCAGGTCCCCAGGGTTTAAAGGGTCCCTGATTCGATTTAGGTGTTTATCTTCCCAATACTGAAATGATTTTTCTCTTGATTCCATCATCTTCTGATAAGCTTCGTTACAAATATCTTCACTTCGCTCCAGTTGCTTTGATCTGGCAACTAATAGGTCAGTAGTTGAGGAAACTTGTTCCCAGGAGATGCCCAAGAAAGACTCCATTTCAAGATCTAGAGGAAGAACAGCCCTCTGACCAAAGATCATTTCATAAGGAGAGTAACCAGTGGTTTGCTTGGTGGAAATTTGATCAGAGAAGAGAACCAAGGGGTGAAACTTCCGGCAATTCTTGCCACTCTCACCAGCCAATTTGACAAGAGCAGCCTTCAAAGGAGCATGTCCTCTTTCCACCATGCCTTGTCCTTCAGGATAATAGGGAGTAGTAACTCTATGTTGTCCAGAGAGCGATTGGATTATTTCAGCAAGTTTTCCAACAAATTTGGAGCCACCATCCGTAGAATAAGATCGGGCCAAGCCATAACGCATTGTCCAAGTCTCATGAAGGAAAGCTGCTACTGATTCAGAGCTGAGGTTCTTAAGGAACTTTGCTTCAACCCATCCAGAAAAATCATCTCTAGCCACAATGAGGTTCTTAGCTCCACCAGCATTAATGTGAACCACATCCATATCAATCCTCCCAAAGACAGTGGACTCTCCAGTGGGGTAACAAATTTTGGCCGGGCGCCTAAGATCACTTTTCTGGCACACTTCACAACTCCTACACCATTGAGCAACGGATTTCTTCAGGGATGGCCACCAGAATTGTTTGGATATTCGTCAATAAGTTTTGGTTTCCCCACAATGACCAAGGCCTTCATGGAGATTTTCCAGGATAAAATCTTGCTTAGAAGGGATAGTGACCACAACCAGTGCACAAGGAGTTGCTCTTTTCATAAGCCTAGAACCTTGGAAAAAGAAGTTGGAGGACTTCCTTTTAAGGGACCAAAATTCTTTGGCAGAGAGATCAGGGGGTTTTGGAGAGTTGAAAGGTACTGCTCCAACTTAAGCCAGAAACCTTGCTGGAAACCAGAGTAATTTTGGGAGGAGAAGGCAAAGACAGGGAGGACCAAGGGTTTTTCCTCATCAAAATCCATTCCAACCTCTGATTCATTGTCTCCAATAGGTTTTCAAGAAAAACCATCAGGCATGGTGAAAGATTTTCCAGGCCTGTGAACAATATCAAAATAGAACAACTGGATGAAAGCCACCCAACGAGTCATCGGAGCATTTGGGAGGCTGGGGGCGTTGATCATTTCAATAATGGATTGTGCATTGACTTGTAACTCAAAGTGTTGACCCCAAAGGACAGTCTGAAGCTTCTTCAACATTTGGGCCACACCGCAAAGTCCCAGTTTTGGGTGGGAGTACCTGGATTCCACATCTGAGAAAAGAAGAGATTCATACAGAGCAGGACAATCCAAACCATTTTCATCTTCCTGGGTAAGAACAGCCCCAACAGATTGATAACTTGAGTCCACTGCCAGCTTGATCTTGCCGGCTCCAGTTCCATAAGTGATCTTTTTCAAAACAATGTCTTTCCCAACAATTGTTTTGAGCAACTGAAATGATTGTTTGCAGTCTTGGGTCCAAATCCATTCAGCATCCTTCCTGGTTAAGTGACGCAAGGGAATACAGATTTTGGATAATGAGGGAATGAAGATCCTGACATAAGTTAAAACACCTAGGAAACCTCTAACTTCTGTTGGATTTATTGTAGAGGGTGCCATCCTTCTTCCGTCCTTGCAGACTATATGACCAATGATTTCCAAGGCAGGGAAACAGGCGGCAAGTTTTGATCCAGAGACAGTAAGGCCAGGTTCCTCGATTCAAAACAAAATTCTTTCCAAGACAGTAGCATACTCCCAGATAAATTGTTGGATTCCTGAGTGCCAAGGTAAGAGCTCATTATCATAGTCAGAAACTGGACCTTTAATCCCACCATCATCAATAAAGATACCTGCATGATCCGGGATTTTGTCCTGGAGGATCCACATCATCTGAGCCTGATAGACTGCAACCAAGTTGGTGGCACCTTGAGGCAATCGAGTCAGCTGAAATCAACCAAGGGGAGTATCAAAAGTAGTGAGGGGACAAGAAATAGGATGCAAGGATTGTTTGTCATAGCCACCCATAATGTCACATAGACCATAGCAAGCTCTCCCAGAGAAGGATTCAACAAATTCTTCAGTGGCAGGCGGCACGCCAGAGTCTTTAATAGTAACTTTATTAAAAGGTTGGAGATCATGAACCACTCTAAGTTTACCATTACTCTTTTGAACACAGAAAACAGGACTGGAATAGCTAGAAGTTGATTGTTTGTATAAACTGGTTTGGGCTCGTTTGCGGACCAACTTGATGAATTCGTTGACTTTAGCAGCAGGGATTGGGATCTTTTTCTTTTGCCAAGGGTCATGTTCAACCACAGGGATTATGTAAGGGAGAACATAGGATTCTTTCAAGAGACCTCTCTCTTCTTCACAGAATGCAATAGATTTTTCCCTCAGAGACAAAATATTTTTGATCAAATTTAACTCATCAGGAAGAATCCATCCATCTTGACCAAAGTTGACCACTTTCAGACATTCTTCAGTGACCCAACCAGAGGGAATAAATGGACCAGTGAGGGATTTGGATAGACCACAGTAAGGATTGCGGGATAGCGGGGGACGCATAAGAGGAGGATTGAGGTTGAGAGGCATTGGTTGGTTGACTGGCTGGACCTTCTTTGCAACTGTTTTTTACTTGGTGGCAAAGGAGAGGAATCCCTGCTTCCTCCAAGCATTGACCAGTGAGACCTGACTACGGAAACTGAGGCCATGTTCCAACATCTTCCAAGTCCAATGTTCTGCTAGGTCCTTGAAAGGAGCCTTCTCCATAAAAGAGGATCCAAAAGATAACACATTGCTCACATGTTTTGCACAGGGTAGAATTTTGAAAACAACAGTAGTAGAAGCCCTTGGTGGTGCACAATTGGGAGGACTTACTTCTGCCCCAAATTGCCTCCACCTAAGACCAAACTCCTTCATACCAAAGCCACCAAGAAAAGAATCAAGATCAAGATTTAGTTTAGAATCATTGCGGAGATTTGAAACCGGAATAGAGGATGAGTGATCAGGCTGAAAAGAAAAAGTAAAAGAAGATACAACAGATCTAGACAGAGAAGAAATATTTTTGGATTTTTCGGATTTTTCATGTGTTTGGGTTTTGATCTTATTTGGATGAGAAGAAAATGATGAGGAAAAAGAAAGATATGCCTCTGAGATGGGAGTTGGTCCATGAGTTGAAGTCTGAGGCTGAGAAGAACTACAACTATCAGTAGGGCCAACTATTCTGCTAAAAAATGAGGATGAAAGTAATGAGAGTTTTCTTTATGCTTTCCTTTCAGGACAGATTTGGAAGGATGACCAGGGAATTCTCTTTCCCAAAAACCAGAATCCAAAGAACAAAGGGGGACTTCAATCTTTCTGCCATCAGCATCAGGGAGGAGAATTCTCTCCCCAACTTGATCAGAAAACATCAGGGTAGCACCAAAGTCCATTAAGAAAGGCCTTCCCAAGATCATGGGACCATCCAGACGAGTGATCCAGAATTGAAAGGTGCCAACAATATTTTGACCAATTCAAACAGGAATATCCTCAGCAATACCAACCAGTTCACAGGACTGATTCCCAATTCAATAGACCGCAGAGTTGAAACTGGCCCTTGGGCTAAGTTTAAGCTTGCAGGCCATGGAGTCCGAAATCAAGTTGAGCTGAGAACCCAAATCCACAAGGAGAGAAACTGTTTTAGTTGAATCACCAAGACAGCATGGAAGAAACCCAAGAGGACAGGAATACAGGTTGGTATCTGAAGAGGGATCTGTTCCACCAGAATCCTCTATCAGAGTACCAGAGGAGACCTTTAATTCGCCCGGACCAATCTCCACACGTCAACAAGAAACCCATTTCTTCATCCCTTCAGCCACAGATGGAGAGATAGACAGGAGTTCAGCAACAGATAGATCAGGGATTTTAAGATCAGAAATTTTCTTTAATACTCCTTCCACAGCATTAGGGTAGTCCTTGGAGATGCCCCTCTCAAATCAAACCTTGGGCTGGGTGGAGG
The DNA here is from genome assembly GCA_025617555.3 of Puccinia polysora. Classification (NCBI taxonomy): domain Eukaryota; kingdom Fungi; phylum Basidiomycota; class Pucciniomycetes; order Pucciniales; family Pucciniaceae; genus Puccinia; species Puccinia polysora. The sequence continues at coordinate 6,479,226 of CM062628.1, forward strand.
GAGGAAGATCAGGTGTAATAGGTGATGGAAGAGGATCTGAGGGTTGGGCAGGTTGAAGAGAGGGAGGATCAGAGCTGTCCTGGAACCTTTCCATAAGTGGTTCCCTTTCTACTTCCATGTCTTCCACATCAGAGGAAGGAGGCTCAGGTGAAGATCGACGTTTAACGGGTTTTCACAGAATTGAGGATGGAACAGGAGGAGACTTATGAGGTTTTGGTTCCTCATGGCGTTTCCTAGCTGGATCGGATTGATAGGTGCCAGGGAAGCTGGAAGAAGTGATAGCTGGGGGATACCAAGGTTGCAGAGTTCCACAGGATGATCGAAAATCCACAGAGACCAAGGATGCCTTCTTAGGAGTTGGTGGTTGGTATGAGGCCACAACATGACGGATTGGTTGAGACGAATCAAAATGGATCAAAGCACCGTTAGGAAGGAAAAAATTATTTCCCTTCTGCTCTACTAACTTCTCCTCCTTGTCTTTCTGGAGTTCAGGACATCTACCCGTACCATGGCCTTCCCTATGGCAATAATAACAGACTATAGTAGACTTGGGAACAGAATTAGCAGGTTTAGGAGTGGCTAAAGAGGATATTTTCTGATCTATTTTATTCTCAAATGCCTGAAGTAATTTAGTGATCTCATCTATAGTAGATGTCTCCCGGTGAGTCTGAGGATTGGGTTTAGGTCTGCAATTGGCTTCCATCTTATTCATGATTTTGTTAGATGCTTGAAAAGAGGGGGCAAGGACTGGTTCAGTGATTTTAGGTTTTTCAAAGGTGAGAGCTGTTTGACCTTTCATCACTTTATCCTCAGTATTCCTAAGATCCATGAAAGCAGGGAGCTTGAACCAATTGTCTCTTGTCGTGATCATGGATCCAGATTTCACCAATTCATCCTTAATTCCTTCCTGCACTCCTGGAGAGAAACACTGAAAAAATCACACTCAAATTTTGTCCAACGTATCAATGTGATCTTTCCCAATAAGATAAGACTGGATAGGATCCCAAGATTTTCTAAAAGTCTGATAGTCCAAGGCTGAGGAGATACCACCATTGGGGATCCATTGAGAAACCAGGGCATCCAAGTCTTGAAAAGTAAATCTGGCTACATCTATTTTTCCCCAATAGGCTAACATAGCCTCCTTCAGGAGCCGCCAGTTGTGAGTTTCAAATCCCTTGAACGATTTGATAACCTCCATAACTTTGTCAGAAGAGATAAAAACTGTAAATGATCAGCCATATCATATTCACTGGCACCATCCACTTCCGCAGCCATCTCATAGGAGTCCAGGAATTGTTCAAAATTGGTCCCATTGAAGCCTAAGTTTTTGTTCTGAGGTTTGATTTTGACCATCTTGGCCCAAACAGATAAAGAGGATCCAGCAGATTCCATGTTGAAGGGTTCCTAAGAGATCCAAAAGAGCAGAGGTCCAAGGTGGCTCACAAGTGTGGCAAGAGTAGAGTTTCACAAAAACAACAAGGATCTTGCCCGGATGGTGCACAATTGGGAGGAGTTACTTCTGGACCAAGTTGCCTCCACGGGTCAGGTCTGAAAAAAAGAACAAACAGAAAAAGAAAGAAAAGAAAGAAAAAATTGGATTGGATTTTGGAGTTGATTCTTCAAGTTGGGACTGTAAATCCCAAGGTTGCTGGTTTGATCCCGGCCCGGGGGACCAAAGGTAAGAATCCAAACGGTGCTAGGCCGTAGCAGTTCTTTGGAGGGGAAAGGTTCTGTTTAGGCTGCCCTCCTGAGTGTTACATAAATATTTAAATGTAACCAAGATCAAGTTCCAGAACCTGGTAAATGAGGAATCAAGGAGTAGAGGATAAAGATGATAACAGTTTGGTAGCAATTGAACAGCACTATCTGAGGCAAGATTATGCAGGGAAAAACTCAAACAAAAGAAGTTAAAGTACCCTTAGAGTTCAAAGAACAAAAAGCTGTTGTATGTAAACAGCACCCACACGCTAATAACTCTGGTCGTCAGCAGAAGATTGGGGATGATCAACTCAAACCCAAGCAACCTCCAGGTTCTCAATGAACCTGCCCAACTCTCCGCAATCAAGCGCTTGAAGGGTACCAGATAACTGTGGGTGGCTGTACAGGACAAAGCACAATGTTTAAGAAGCTCTAAAGCAAACATTAACTGATTTGAAGCAAGGATAACCTCAACACTTCTCAAGGGACTCAAGAGTAGGCTGGCAGAATGCAACTCCAAAGAAACTAAGGGGAGGTATAACACTCCAGGTCTTAAGCTTAATAAGACCTCTTCAATCAATTGTGATTGGCTCCAGAAAGGTGATCAGGGATCAGGACCAGTATGGTCAGAGAAAGGGATCAAGGAGTGGTGTAACACACTCAAAAAATTCCAACAGACAGAATTTTTCTTCAACCAGCAAGGCTATTGGTTGGTGATAAGGATCAGGGATCAAGGTTTGAGTATGGAGGCTCAAGGATCAAAGTTTGAGTATGGAGGCTCAAGGATCAAAGTTTGAGTATGGGGCTCAAGGATCAAAGGTGTGCTGATTTCATGCTGAGTTCCATGCTCCAATGATTCCATGCTCCCCAATGATGGATCCAAAAGGCAGGGGAGAGCCCCTCCTTATATGGGCAGGAGGCCCTGTTAGACTATGTACAACGGATTCTACAAATAGAGCAAAAAAAGAAAGGAAATCATGTGGTCACTCGCGTCCGCCCGTGGATGGGCGCAGGCAACAATACTGGAATCACCCACCCCTCGTCCAAAGGCGGACGGGGTGGGAAAGGGAAATGAAGCAAACCGCCGCGGATGTCTGCGGGCGGTAGTTGACACTCTTCACCCCTTGTCCAAAGGCAGAAGTGGGTGGGAGAGCCCCAGGAAAGGTGATGGATGAAGTCCGTGAGAGCGTGGATGGGCGGATAGGAGATCGGCTTGAAACGGTTGAGTAAATCCTGATAAGCTTGAGATTCACAACTGATAGATCAAGTGAGATGGGAGATTTGACGGATCCAAGGATTTGCCAAATGCTTGGGGGTGCGGTTGGGATGGATTCGGTAAATCATGGATGAGTGCCGCGCGATGTAAGACTCCAAACGGTGCTAAGCCGTGGCAGTTCTGTGGAGGGGAAAGGTGCTGTTTAGGCTGCCCTCCTAGGAGTTACAATAATATTTTAATGTAACTGGAATCAAGGTCCAGAACCTTATGGATGAGAAATCAAACTAAGAGAAGAGGATAAGAGTTGTCGGTAGCGATGGAAACAACACTATCTGAGACAAGATGGTGCAGGGAAAGACTTGAACAAATAAATCAAGGTTTGTTCAGAGTTCAATAGAACAAGGCAGTTGTAAGTAACAACGCCCACAAGCTAATAACTCTGGTTGTCAGCAGCTGATTAGCAAAGATCAACTCAATCCCAACCAACTTCCAGGTTCTCAATGAACCTGCCCAACTCTCCGCAATCAAGCGCTTGAAGGGTACCAGATAACTGTGGGAGGCTGAAAAAAACAAAAGCAATTTGTTTATGAAGCTCTAGAAGCAAATCAATAACAAATTTGAGCAAGAATATCCCAACACTTCTCAAGGAACTCAAGAATAGCGTGGCAAAATTCAACCTCAAAGAAGAAGGGAGGTATAACACTCCAGGTTTTAAGCTTAATAAAACCTCTTCAATCAAACGCAATTGGCTCCAGAAAGATGATCAAGGAGAGATCAAGACCAGTATGGTCGGGAAAAAGGATCAGAGTGGTATAACACACTCAAGAATTCAGGCAGACAGGAATTCTTCTTCAACCAGCAAGGCTATTGGTTGGTGATAAGGATCAAGGTCACAAAGGACTGAATTTGAGTATGGAGGCTCAAAGGATCAAGGGGAAATCATAGATATACCCGGATAATTTGCTCAGATAAGTGGGGAAGGATGCCCACGGATAAATTGTTTATGGTGATAGAATGATGGGATTCTCTGATACTCCAATGATGGGATGCTGGGATCCTGGGATGCTGCAATGCTGAGATCCTGAGATGCTGAGATGCTGAGATGCTGAGATCCTGAGATGCTGAGATGCTGAGATGCTGAGATCCTGAGATGCTGAGATGCTGAGATCCCGGCCAAAAGGCAGGGGAGAGCCCCTCCTTATATGGGCAGGAGGCCCTGTTAGACTATATACAACGGATTCTATAAATAGAGCGGAAAAGGGAAGGCAACCATGTGGTCACTCGCGTTGGTTGAGGATCTGCCAAATGCTTGCGGGTGCGGTCGGGATGGATTCATTAGATCATGAATGAGCGCCGCGCAACGGTAGCAATGAGGGGATTGGGAGGCGCAACGACAAAGACGAAGACACGCAACAACAAAGATGAGGACGTGCTATAAAAACGGCAGAGATGACAAGCAACACGGATAAAGAACGCGCGACGCGCGCGGATGAAAGGAGCGCGGCGCGCGAAGCGGATAATGGAAGCGCAGCGCGGCGCGGATAATGGAAGCGCAGCGCGCGCGGGTAAATAATGGTTTGGATGAGCCTGGGGATAAGTCGTTCGGCCGGGCGGTACGTTTGCGCAACAGTTTATGGATTGAGGTCTTAAGGCAGCCAGGGTGTCCAGGATGGGGCACCACATCTCTCCCCAACTTACAGACTGTCCCTAGTCTTCTCCCGAGTTTGATGCCGTCAAAAGAAAAGAAAGGAAAGACAGATGATTGAAACCAAAAAATGGCCATTTTGATCTTGAGAGTGGTTGAAGATTTGAGGAAAATATCTTGATTCTCCCAAATGAACCCTAGAAGCGGCAGGAATAGAACAAGGAGGGCGTCCCAGGTGCTCACATATGTGGCATACAGTAGAGTTTTACAACAAAAACGCAGCAAATGACCCTGGTGGTGCACAATTGGGAGGACTTACTTCTGAGATAAGTTGCCCCCACGACAATGGAACTTCTTGACTTGATCAGCAGAGAATCTTCTGGCCAACCGAGTACCATCCAGCTCCTCCAAAACATAAGATCCACCTCTAACTTGATGAACCACTCGATAAGGGCCATTCCAACAATTAGAGAAAAGCTTGCCCCACTGGGTTTCCAAAGATCGATTATAAGCTAAAACTAGGTCACCAGGGTTCAAGGGCTCCCTGATTCGATTAGAGTGCTTGTCCTCCCAATACTGGACGGATTTTGCTCTGGCCTCCATCATTGTTTGATAAGCTTCATCACAAACGTCTTCACTTTGCTCCAGTTGCTTGGATCTAGCAACTAACAGATCAGTGGTTGAGGACACCTCTTCCCAAGAGATACCCAAGAAAGATTCCATTTCCAGATCCAAAGGAAGGACTGCTCTTTGACCAAAGATGATTTCATAAGGTGAGTAGCCAGTAGTCCTTTTGGTTGAGATTCAATCAGAAAAGAGAACAAGAGGAAGTAATTTGCGACAATTCTTGCCACTTTCACCAGCCAGTTTAACAAGTGCAGCCTTCAAAGGGGCATGGCCTTGTTCCACCATGCCTTGGCCTTCAGGATAATAAGGAGTAGTAACTCTATGTTGTCCAGGAAGGGATCGTATCATTTCAGCAAGCTTGCCCCCAAATTCAGAGCCACCATCAGTAGAGTAAGATCGAGCCAGGCCATAACGCATTGTCCAGGTCTCGTAGAGGAAAGCTGCCACTGATTCAGAGCTAAGGTTCTTAAGAAATTTCGCTTCAACCCATCCGGAAAAATCATCCCTAGCCACAATGAGGTACTTAGCACCACCTGCCTTAATATGAACCACATCCATAGCAATCCTTCCAAAGACAGTGGACTCCCCAGTAGGATAACGAATTTCGGCTTGGCGCCTAAGATCACGTTTTTGGCAAACTTCACAACTCTTGCACCATTGGGAGACGGATTTCTTCAAAGATGGCCACCAGAATCGTTCGGATAATCGTCGATAAGTTTCAGTTTCCCCACGATGACCAAGGCCTTCATGGAGAATTTCAAGGATAGAATCTTGTTTAGAGGGAATAGTAACAACAATAAGAGCACAAGGATTGCCCCTCTTCATAAGTCTAGAGCCTTGAACAAAAAAATTAGAAGACTTTCGTTTAAGAGATTGAAATTCCTTAGCAGAGAGATCAGGAGGTTTTTGAAGAGTTGAAAGGTACTGCTCTAATTTAAACCAGAAGCATTGTTGAAAGCCAGAATAATTTTGTGAAGAAAAAGAGAAAATAGGTCGAATCAAGGGTTCCTCTTCATTGAAATTGGTTCCAACATCAGATTCGTTGTCCCCAAGAGGTTGTCGAGATAAACCTTCAGGCATAGGGAAAGATTTTCCAGGCCTGTGAACAATATCAAAAGAGAAAAGCTGGATAAAGGCCACCCAACAAGTCATAGGAGCATTGGGAAGACTGGGAGCGTTGATCATTTCAATGATGGATCGAGCATCAACTTGCAATTCGAAATGTTGGCCCCAGAGAACGGTTTAAAGTTTCTTCATCATTCGAGCCACACCACAGAGTTCCAGTTTGGGCTGGGAGTATCTAGATTCTACATCTGAAAACAACAAAGATTCATAAAGAGCAGGATGGTCCCAACCATTTTCATCTTCCTGAGTAAGGACGGCCCCAACAGATTGATAACTGGAATCAAAAGCCAGCTTGATCTTGCCAGCTCCAGGTCCATAAGAGATCTTTTTCAAAACTATGTCTTTACCAACTATCCTTTTTAGTAGCTGGAAAGCACATTCACAATCTTGGGTCCAAATCCATTCAGCATCTTCTCTGGTTAGACGACGCAAGGGTGCACAGATTTTGGATAAAGATGGGATAAAGATTCTAACATAAGTGACAACACCTAGAAAGCCCCTAACTTCAGTTGGATTGATTGGGGTAGGCCAAGAGATGATCTTGTTGACTTTGGCTGGTGCCATCCTTCTTCCTTCCTTGCAGACCACATGACCAACAATTTCCAGAGCAGGGACACAAGCCGCCAGTTTGGATCCAGAGACAGTAAGGCCAGATTCCTCAAATCGAATTAGAATCCTCTCCAAGGTAGTAGCATATTCCCAGATAAAACAACAAATTCCTGAATGCCAAGGTAAGAGCTCATTATCATAGTCAGATACTGGACCTTTAATTCTGCCATTGTCAATAAAGATACCAGCATGATCAGGGATTTCATCCTGTAGGATCCACATCATCTGAGCCTGATAGACTGCAACCGAGTTGGTGGCTCCTTGAGGCAATTGAGTAAGTTGAAATCAACCACGAGGAGTGTTGAAAGTAGTGAGAGGACGAGAAATAGGATGTAAGGATCGTTCGTCATAGCCACCCATAATATCCCCTAGACCATAGCAAGCTCTTCCCGCAAAGGATTCAACAAATTCTTCAGTAGCAGGAGGGATACCAGAGTCTTTAATAGTAACTTTATTAAGAGGTTGAAGATCGTGAACTATTCTAAGTTTACCATTACTCTTGAGGACACAGAAGACGGGGCTGGAGTAACTAGAAGTTGACTGTTCATACAGGCAAGTTCAAACTCGTCCCCGGACCAACTTGATGAATTCGTCAACTTTAGCAGCAGGGATAGGGATCTTTTTCTTTTGCCAAGGATCATGTTCAACTACAGGGATGATATAAGGGAGGCCATAGGATTCCCGCAAGAGACCTCTCTCTTCTTCACAGAAAGCAATAGATTTTTCTCTTAGAGATAAGACATTTTTAATTAAATTTAACTCATCAGGAAGAAGCCATCCATCTGGACCAAAGTTGACCACCTTCAGAAGTTCTTTAGTGACCCGTCCATTAGGCACAAAGGGACCAGTAAGAGATTGAGGAAGACCACAGTAAGGATCGCGAGATAGAGGAGGACGCATAAGGGGAGGATTGAGGTTGAGAGGCATAGGCTGGTTGACTGGCTGGATCTTTTTAGCAACTGGTTTATACTTAGTGGCAAAAGAGAGAAGTTCTTGTTTCCTCCAAGAGTTGACCAGAGAGACTTGGTTACAAAAGCTGAGTCCAAGTTCCAACATCTTCCAAGTCCGATGTTCTGCAATATCCTTGAAGGGTGCCTTTTCCATAAAAGGAGAACCAGGAGATAATACGTTGCTCACATGTGTGGCACAAGGTAGGGTTTCGAAAATGACGGTAAAAGATTGCCCTGGCAGTGCACAATTGGGAGGACTTACTTGTACCCCAAATTGCCTCCACTGCAGCCCATATTCCTTCATACCAAAATCACCAATAACGGAATTGCAATTTGGATCTAGTTTAGACTCATTGCGGAGATTCAAACCGGAATTGAGAGAAGATTGATCAGACTTAAAAGTAGAAGGAAAAGGAGACACAACAGATCCAGAGAGAGAAGGAGATGGAGGAGAAATATTTTTGGATTTTTCTATTTTGATATGTTTTTGTTTTTTAATATTCTTGAGCTCAGAAGAGAATGATGAAAGGAATGAAAAATAAGCCTGAGGGATGGGAGTTGACCCTTGAGTTGCAGTCTGAGGCTGAAAAGAACTACAACCATTGGTAGGATCAACTATTCCCCTAAAAAATGAGAGGAACTAGAGTTATCCTTCTGCTTCCCCTTAAAAGATGATTTGGGAGAATGACCAGGAAAATCTCTTTCCCAACAACCAGAATCCAAAGAGCAAAGAGGAACTTCAATTTTTCTGCCATCAGCATCAGGGAGAAGAATTCTCTCCCCAACTTGATCAGAAAACATCAGGGTTGCACCAAAGTCCATTAAGAAGGGTTGTCCCAAGATCATAGGACTGTCCAAACGAGTAATCCAAAAATGGCAGGTTCCAACGATATTTCGACCAATCCTGACCGGTACATCTTCAGCAATACCAACCAGTTCACAAGCTTGATTTCCTATCCCATATACTGCAGAGTTGAAGCTGACCCTAGGACTAAGTTTGAGCTTGCAGGCCATAGCATCCGAGATTAAGTTAAGCTGAGATCCAGAATCCACAAGAGGAGAAACAGTTTTAGCTGAGTCACCAAGATAACAAGGAAGAAAGCCAAGGGGACAGGAATAAAGATTGGATTCTATAGAAGGACTGGTTCCACCAGAGTCCTCCATTAAAGTGCCAGAGGAGACTTTGAGTTCTTCAGGGCCAATTTCCACACGTTGACAAGAGACCCATTTCTTCATTCCTTCAGCAACAGATGGAGAGATCGATAGGAGTTCAGCCACAGATAGATCAGGAATTTTGAGATCAGAAATTTTCTTTAATACTCCCTCCACAGCATTGGGGTGATCCTTGGAGATGCCTCTTTCAAATTGAACTTTGGGCTGGGTGGGGGGAGGAAGTTCAGGTGACGCAGAATCTAAGATAGGATTAGAAGGTTGAGGTGAGGGAGAAGGATCAGGGTGATCTGGGAACCTTTCCATGAGTGGTTCCTTTTCCACCTCCATGTCTTCTACATCAGAGGAAGGAGGCTCAAGTGTTGATCGACGTTTAACGGGTTTTCGAAGGATTGAAGTTGGCAAGGAAGGAGCCTTATGAGGTTTAGGTTCCTCATGTTGTTTCCTGGCTGGATCAGATTGATAAGTAGTCCCAGCAAGACTAGAGGAAGAAATAGCTGGAGGATACCAAGGTTGGAGGGTACCACAGGATGATCGAAATTCAAAGGAAGCAAGAGATGCTTTCACAGGAGGTGATGGCTAGTAAGAGGCCACCACATGTCGGATAGGACAAGACGAGTCAAAAGGGATTAGGGCACCATTAGGGAGGAAGTAATTGTTTCCCCTCTGCTCTACCAACTTTTCCTTTAAGTCCTTCTGAAGTTCTTGACATCGTCCGGTTCCATGGCCTTCCCTATGACAGTAGTAACAGACCAGAGTCAATTTGGGGACAGAAGAAGGAGTTTTAGGAGTAGCTAGCGAAGAAATCTTTTGATCTATTTTGTTCTCAAAGGCTCTAAGTAACTTGGTGATTTCATCTATAGTAGTAGGTTCTCGATTGGAATTAGGATCTGCTTTAGGCCTACGATCTGCCTCCATTTTAATCATAATATCGTTCGACTCTTTAAAAGAAGGAGCATGGACTGGTTCAGTAGTTCTAGGCTTTTCAAAGGTAAGAGCAGTTTAACCTTTCATGACTTTATCCACAGTACTCCTAAGGGTGAGAAAAACAGGGAGCTTGAATCGATTATCCCTGGTGGTAATCATGGATCCAGATTTGACCAGTTCTTCTTTAATCCTTTCCTGCACAGCCAACGAAAAAGATTGGAAGAACTTTGCTCAAATTTTGTCCACTGTGTCAATGTGATCGTTTCGGATAAGATAGTTTTGAATGGGATCCCAAGACTTTCTAAAAATCTGATAGTCAGAGGCTGAAGAAATACCACCATTGGCGATCCACTGAGAAACCAGAGCATCCAAATCCTGCAGAGTAAACCTAGCCACATCTATTTTACCCCAGTTTGCCAACATAGCCTCCCTGAGAAGCGTCCAGTTGTGGGATTTGAATCCCTCAAAAGACTCGATTACCTCCATAACTTCATCTGAGGAGATAAAGAATCGCAACTGATAAGCCATATCGAATTCACTAGCTCCATCTACTTCAGCAGCCATTTCGTAGGAGTCCAAGAATCGCTTGACATTTGTACCGTTGAAGCCTAAGTTCTTGTTCTGGGGTTTGATCTTTACCATCTTAGGTCAAACAGAGGCGGTTGGAGTAGCGGGAGACGCCATATTGAATAACAGAGTTCCTAGGGGATCCAAAGAGCAGATTTCCAAAGTGGCTCACGAGTGTGGCAAGAGTAGGGTTTCGCAAAAAACAACAAGTATCTTGCCCGAGCCGTGCACAAATTGGGAGGACTTACTTCTAGACCAAGCTGCCTCCACGGATTGGAAAAAAGAACAACCAGAAAAAGAAAGAGAAATTGGATAGGATTTCGGAGTTGATTCTTCAAGTTGGGACTGTAAATCCCAAGGTTGCTGGTTTGATCCGGCCCGGGGGACCAAATGTAAGACTCCAAACGGGGCTAAGCCGTGGCAGTTCTGTGGAGGGGAAAGGTGCTGTTTAGGCTGCCCTCCTAGGAGTTACAATAATATTTTAATGTAACCGGAATCAAGGTCCAGAACCTTATGGATGAGAAATCAAACTAAGAGAAGAGGATAAGAGTTGTCAGTAGCAATGGAAACAACACTATCTGAGACAAGATGGTGCAGGGAAAGACTTGAACAAATAAGTCAAGGTTTGTTCAGAGTTCAATAGAACAAGGCAGTTGTAAGTAACAACGCCCACAAGCTAATAACTCTGGTCGTCAGCAGCTGATTAGGAAAGATCAACTCAATCGCAACCAACCTCCAGGTTCTCAATGAACCTGCCCAACTCTCCGCAATCAAGCGCTTGAAGGGTACCAGATAATTGTGGGAGGCTGAACAAAACAAAAGCAATTTGTTTATGAAGCTCTAGAAGCAAATCAATAACAAATTTGAGCAAGAATATCCCAACAATTCTCAAGGAACTCAAGAATAGTGTGGCGAAATTCAACCTCAAAGAAGAAGGGAGGTATAACACTCCAGGTTTTAAGCTTAATAAAACCTCTTCAATCAAACGTGATTGGCTCCAGAAAGATGATCAAGGAGAGATCAAGACCAGTATGGTCGGGAAAAAGGATCAGAGTGGTATAACACACTCAAGAATTCAGGCAGACAGGAATTCTTCTTCAACCAGCAAGGCTATTGGTTGGTGATAAGGATCAAGGTCACAAAGGACTGAGTTTGAGTATGGAGGCTCAAAGGATCAAGGGGCAATCATAGATATACCCGGATAATTTGCTCAGATAAGTGGGGAAGGATGCCCACGGATAAATTGTTTATGGTGATAGAATGATGGGATTCTCTGATACTCCAATGATGGGATGCTGGGATCCTGGGATGCTGCAATGCTGAGATGCTGAGATCCTGAGATGCTGAGATGCTGAGATCCTGAGATGCTGAGATGCTGAGATGCTGAGATGCTGAGATGCTGAGATGCTGAGATCCCGGCCAAAAGGCAGGGGAGAGCCCCTCCTTATATGGGCAGGAGGCCCTGTTAGACTATATACAACGGATTCTATAAATAGAGCGGAAAAGGGAAGGCAACCATGTGGTCACTCGCGTTGGTTGAGGATCTGCCAAATGCTTGCGGGTGCGGTCGGGATGGATTCAGTAGATCATGAATGAGTGCCGCGCGACGGTAGCAATGAGGGGATTGGGAGGCGCAACAACAAAGACGAAGACACGCAACAACAAAGATGAGGACGTGCTATAACAACGGCGGAGATGACAAGCAACACGGATAAAGAACGCGCGACGCGCGCGGATGAAAGGAGCGCGGCGCGGCGCGCGGCGCGCGACGCGGATAATGGAAGCGCAGCGCGCGCGGGTAAATAATGGTTTGGATGAGCCTGAGGATAAGTCGTTCGGCCGGGCGGTATGTTTGCGCAACAGTTTATGGATTGAGGTCTTAAGGCAGCCAGGGTGTCCAGGATGGGGCACCACAGCGACGTTAGCAATGAGGAGATTGGGACGCGCGACGACAAAGATGAAAAGCAATGCGCAACGGCAAGGATGATGAGCAACGCGGATGAAGGACGCGCAACGCGCAAGGCGCGACGCGCGACGCGCGCGGATAAAGGACGCGCAACGCGCAAGGCGCAAGGAGCGACGCGCAATGATGACGGATTGGATGAGCCTGAGCATAAGTTGGTTTTTTTTTTTTTTTTTACTGCCGGATGGTATTTTTGTGCAACAGTTTATGGGTTGAGGTCTTAAGGCAGCCAGGGTGTCCAGGATGGGGAACCACACCGTTTCCCAAATTGTGCAAAATATCCCCTCCAGCTTCCCTCTCCGCAAGACCTTTCTGCTGTTCACGGGTTCCTGAATTGCCCAAAATACCCTCTTCTGGTTCCCTCTTTGCAAGACCTGTCTGCCATTCACAGGTTCCCAAATTGCGCAAATTATCCGCTCCTGGTTCCCTCTTCCTCTCTTGCTTCATAGAAACAGGCCGAACCAATTCTGCCAAGACCCGCTTACCTAACACATACCCTGTCTCCTCTGGGGAAACCAATCCCGCTTTTAAATACATTGTCCAGTTCTTTTGTCCCAATTGGCAAAAGCCGTCATTGTCCACATACATGCACACCCAAGGCACAGGCTTGCTAGGAAGCTGAAGACCCCTAAAATAGATCTCAAGGTCCCTTTCCAGCTCTGCAAGTTTTCTAACCCAAGTGATGGTTGCCAGTGGTGGAGCTGCCCCATAATTCAACTCTGCTTCTTGATTGAAATAGCCCTCCCAAAAACAAGGATTGCGCTTACCCCATCTTTCTAACATGTCCACATTCAGTTTTGGCCAATCCAGGTTCTTGTAGCCCCCCATCCTTTCTACATCCCAAGGCTCCTCTGCGTTCATGATGAACAGGAAGACATGGCGCGCCTTATTTGAATCAAATGCATCTTTGGAGTCTGAAATCAATTCATATTGTGAGCTGAATTGCTCCACACCCGCAGCATTGAATTGAATCTGAGGTTATTCCTTTGGATCAATGAGAAGATGGCGCAAGGAGGAAGAAAAAGGAGGGGAACTTTCTGGTAGCATCTTTTGTACCTTCAAGAGACTTTGATGAAAGAGTTCCCAGCCAGACCCCCAGATGTGGAAAAAAAGAGGTGAAAAATCCCTAGTTATCCTCAAGTTTGAGAGTTAATGGTCCAAGCGTCTGTAAGGAGGTTGGATGCAATGAGTTAAAGAGAGAGGGAGAGAGAGAGGAATAATAATAAGATGATTTCCTTGTTCCTTGTGTTATAGTTCTAATGAATCTCAGTTGTCTTTGAATCTCATCTGCTGTTATACATGCTATTTTTTCTCTTTGTTTTCTCTCTTCAGTGGCTCTCACCTGTGTGACCAGGCGCCTCTATCTACCCACAAGGGTGTGCACACTCTAAACCTGAATGCAAGATTACCTATTTGTACTTCTCAACGGGAGTGTCCTATGTTTGCCATTAGGGCTCTCAGGTCCTCCTTTTCAAGTAAATATCTTTTTCTGATCATGGTCTCTTTCCTTCTTTCACATATTGTTGTGTCTTCTCTTTCACCACTAACCAACCAACCTGTACTCAGCTGATCACCTAGATGCAATATCTTGACATCCTTCAACTAACTCAACTGTTGACTTAACACTTCCAGAGTCCTTCAAGTTCAAATCTGCTGCTTCATCTTCTGTCAACCCTTCACCTTCAGCTGGTTACCTCTTTTGGTTCTTTTTAGATTATTTTTCATTTCCGCTTGTTCTTTTGTCATGTCTCCTGTGATTCTTTCTCCTTCTAATAATTATTCTTTTTAGCCTGTTGCTTTGCAGATTTACAGTCCCAAATTTCTCTCTCTACCCAACTCAACAAAGAATCAAAAGAACGTACCATGTCTGACCATGAGGATAACTCAAAAAGGAGCAATCTTCCCATCCTGAACAAATCCAATTACTCATCATGGGCTTTCAAAATACATAGCTACCTACATCAAAAAGGACTGCTTGAATACATAAAAGGAGAAGATGACAAGGATCCCATCATTCCCACCTCTGCTTGTCCAAGACGGAAGTGCTATGAAGCAGCCAACACTCTGATTCAACACCTGGGAGATACTTCCCTCAATGCCGTCATCAACCCAACAAATCAGTCCAATCCCATAGCAATCTGGAATTCCATCTCTGAAAGATACGCTTCTCTCTCAATTATAAACAGAGGGAAAATCTGGCTTACCTTCATTCAATATTAGTTCACCGGAGATATAACAGCTTACATCCAGGAATGCCGCAAACTCATGAATGAACTAGCCACAGTTTGACTTGAATTACCCAACAACATCCTCAGCTACACCATTCTAGCCAAACTGCCAGCTCAGTTCCACCATGTGGTTGATTCTATCCTTTTAAACAATGATATTCTTGAATTTTCCACTAAGGTCCTAGACAAACTTCAAGAAGTTACTCATCTTGATTCCACCCAATCCTCTAAAGGTCCTGCTAACAAAGAGTCTTTGTTTTCCACTGCTCTTTAAAAAAACTTGGACAAAAAATCAAAAAGGCGTCCCAAACATCCATGCTCTAAAGGCAAAAACAACCCTCTTGGAAACCATCCAGAAAGTTGTTTTTGGCTACTTCATCTTCACCTCAGACCATCTCAAAATCCACAAGGACAAGCCCATCTTACCAAAACTTCTCCCTCACTTCTGTCTGACAAACAAAATCAGGAGGGCTTTGCCTATTTCAGCGCGCAGATTTATTTTCAAAACAAATCTCCTTGCTCCAAATCCTTAGTTCCTGTTCTTGACTCTGGTGATTTGCATCACATTGTCAATGACCCCCAATGGATCCTCAACCCTAGAGAAACCTCAATCAATATTGGAACTGGGAATCACTGTAATGTTCTTGAGGCAGTAGAAATTGGGGAAGCTTTTCTCCTCAATCATGAAGGTGCTCAAGTTAAACTGGATAATTTTCTGCTGGTCCCAAAGATCAATCAATGTTTGATTTCTCTAAGCCAGCTCATGTCCAAGAGATTTTTCATCAAGAAGGTGGGATTCTCAGGGTCCTCAATCTCCTTGGACAAATTTGAGATAGTTGGTTCCACTTCCAACAATCTTCTCAAACTTTGTGGGGTTGAGTTTGAACAGGAGAAAGCCAAAAATCACTACTTGGCTCCTTCTCTCTCCAATCTCCACAACAAGCTAGGACATGCCAGTGACCCCAAGATCAAATTTGTTTTTCCAAATTCTAACTTACCGGATTTTTCAGGATGCAAAACTTTCCAAGTGGGGAAAATGATCTCTACCCCCTTCAACAGTCAGTCAAACCGGTCACTTGAGTTCTGGAAACTGTCCACATGGACCTAGTTGGGCGGTTCTTGATTCCTACCTTTGGAGGCAGCAGGTATTTTCTCACCATCTTAGACAAATTTTCCCAGTTCAAATCCATTGCTCTCCACAAAACAAAATCCAAAACCCTTGATGCTTCTAAAGCCTATACCAAAATGGCTGAAAGAGAGCACAGCTCCAAAATTGTTAACATTCTTACAGATAATGGAGGTAATTTCATTGTTCAAGAGTTCAAGCTTTTCTGCAAGGATGC
Source organism: Puccinia polysora (assembly GCA_025617555.3). Classification (NCBI taxonomy): domain Eukaryota; kingdom Fungi; phylum Basidiomycota; class Pucciniomycetes; order Pucciniales; family Pucciniaceae; genus Puccinia; species Puccinia polysora. Next base: position 6,495,294 of record CM062628.1, read on the forward strand.
TGGGATTAATCATTTTGTCTCACCGCCGTACTCCCCGCAACAAAATGGTCTTGCAGAACAAGCTAATTGGTCAATACTCAAAAAGGCCAGATTTCTTATGCTACAAGCCAAGCTGAGGGGTAGGCTCTGGTGAGAAGCTGTCAACACTTCCACCAATCTTCTTAATCTTCTTCCTGTCTTTTCCAACAAAAATCTCATCCCTTATGAATTCTGGTACAAGCATTTGGTCAACTACCAGTTTCTGAAACCCTTTGGTTGCTCTTTGATTTTTCTTATCCCAAGACACCTTTGAAGATCTGAGCTTGCCCAATCCGGTGTTAAAGGTTTGATCTTTTTTTTTTTGCTAATGATTTTTCCAACTACCAGGTGTTCAATCCTTCAAACAATAAAGTCTTCATCTCAGCAAATGTCTGTTTTCTGGAAAACAACTTTGCAGGCACTGAACTTTCTCAGTCAGACTTGGATCCTCTTCCCAAATTTGAATCCTTTCAATCTATGGATACCTCTGCCTCTGAGTTTACTAATCACAAAAACATTCCAACTCAGGCCCAGCACTCCAAAATCCTGGATCCTAATCCCAGCCACTGCTGGTAGATACTTCCAACCTTCTGCCTTCCAATCCTTTGCCAGTAACAAACCATGGTAGGTCTGAGTTTGAGATCTCACCCAGAAAACTTCTGAGCCACCCCAGAAGACTTAACTCACATCTATACCTAGTCAATGTGGACTATGAATTTCAGCTTGCTACTATTGCAGAGCAAGCTACAAAAGGAACAGAAATAAAATAAAAATAATAATGAAATAATTAACCTAAGAAGGAGTAGGGAAAACATATATATTATTGAAAAAATGGATTCTCCACCCAAATTAGGTAGGGTCACTCACTGACCCCACCCTTGAAATCCAACTCCTTATATTTTTAAATAATTAAGGAAAGAAAGACCAAAATAACACAGCACCACTATTGAATTTTTTGGCCAATTAAATAATTCACATGTATTTTCACATATAGGTTTCACACCTAAAATTCAGTCAGAATTGAGGTGTTCTGTATATTTTAGGAGTTACAGACGGAAATGTGTTCTGTCACAATTCCCCCACGCAGCCCCAGAAGCCAATACACCCACCCGCGGCTGAGCTAAAGCACTGTCACCCTGTCAAAGCCATGTACGCAGCCCCAGGCGTCTAACAAGTATGCAGCGGCGGGACTACCGGTTGACAAAGTGACAGGCAGCCTGAGAAACCTAGGTACCGCCTAAACATGCTACAACCTACACGGGAAAATTCTACATATGTAAGAAATGTTCCCTTGGATATTAGATAGTCTAAAAATAAAGAAATTATATAAAAATACCTAAATAACCTTTATATGTATTTTTTATTGAATATAATTCAAAGTACCAAAAATGTCGAAAATTAGATAATGGATACTTCTAAAATATATTAAAATACTTTAATATACTATTATGAGAATTTCTAGACTTCAATAGTATTTTGACATACTAAGAAAACTGATGATATAAAAATATTACATGAATACACATGCATTATATTTTTAAGTAATTATTTTAGTAAATCAACTGAAATTCAAAAATAAGGAGTAAAATCAATATCATGACTTTACTCCAATTATTTCATACATAATGAGAACTCACCTGCTATCAGAATATCCGTAGGAATGTCCATTAAAATAATTATTAACTTACTGGGAACATTTACTAAGGATAATTAATTAAATAATAAATAAAAAGGACAGATTGGTGTTATTCACACGTCCAAAAATAAATTATAAAGTAGAATAATTCCAATAACCTGTAAAATTAGATGCTACCCGTGCTAAAGCACCAAGAACACGTAAAAGGCTACCACTGTTTACCCTGCTATCCTCAATGTCCGTCCCTTTGGGCCCCTGTACACCTCAGAAGGACAATATTGGGACTCAAAAAGCTATAAATAAAGAGCTCTTTTGAGGACATTGATACCAAGAGACCCAGTTATTTACATCCAGACACCATTCCAAGGTAATCAAATACTTTTAAGAGATAAGTAAGTGATTTATGGCTTTATTCTGATTAATAATATCTGTCCCCACCCTTTTCATCAATTTAAACTGCTGAACAACCTTATAACCCAGTATACAGGTTTTAACCCATCAGTGCACGTCCCAAAAAGGTACCCAAAGGATTTAATAATATACCAGTGAGTCTAATTATCCTTTCTCTGTTGTGGTAGCTTGGTTACAAATTCCTGCCACTCCACCATGTATTTTATATACATATTATCTTTGGGCAAAATATCCTTTAAACTACAGGTTCCAAAGTAAACAGTCCTACATGATTTCATACTGAATTCCCTGAAGAGAGGTGTTAAAGATCTTCAATATAATTTTGGCCCCTCTATAAAAATATTTAACAATCAATTTATTTATATTGATTTGTAACAATAAACCATATCCAAACCAATTAACCTTGCAATAAGCTTAATCCAAATATTTTACGGATTTTTGCTGCATTTATTGAATAATATATTTATTATTTATTCTATCACCTCTGGTAGCTAAAGGACAGGAAGGATATTGGCATCCAGGAGGCTGACAAAGAAGATCCAAAAACACTAAATCAGGCCCTCAAAAGTAAGTACAAGTTTGAATGGATCAATGCAATGGAAAAGGAAGTAGGCAATATCAACAGTAACAAGGTATGGGAGGAAGTGGATGAGATTGGAAATGTCTCTAAGATCAAACGTATATGGGTGTTCAAAACTAAAAGGAACAAACAAAACAAGATTATAGAGTTAAATGCAAGGCTCTGTGCTCAAGGCTTCAACCAAGTGGAGGGAGTTTGTTAGAATTCTAGTCTTATATTATTGTTTTGCCTAATACTTGAGTGCAACCATTTATTAAGCTTTATATTCTTTTATTCTGCTCTAAGTGTTATGTCTAGTGTGATCTCTATAATAAGCTTGTTAGTCTTATTTCCAGTATCATCTTTATCATTACCTACAGTAGCTTTCACCATAAGTATGATTGTCTAGTGATGTCTTTATGTTGGTCCGGCAGTACCATCTCTAGTGCCTCCTTTATCCTTCATCTACAGTGGCCCACTTCCTAAGACTTATATATCTGTGACATCTTGTGTTTTCCTGATAATCCTTATTCATTACTGTTATTCATTACATCTTTTCTTAACCACTGGTCAGCCACACTTTACTTACTCTATTTAAGCCTGTGCTTGACCTGGTGAAATACCATCATCTGTTCTTCCCTACACTGAACTGGAGTGCCCCCTTGACTCCCAAGATCCGCTCCTCTTGGCGTCACAAGATCTTTCCTCACCTCCTCTTAAGTGTTTCAACCGGAGCCTTGAACTCAAACCTCAACACGGTTAAAAGCCAAAAGCTTCCCTGAGAACTTTCTTCCTTTTGCTTTTCTGTCACCGTCATCATCTGCTTGACTGGTCCTTTTTTTAAGTAGTGATCTTGCGCTCTCATACCTTGGATGAATTTGCTCAAAATTTTTGATCGTTTGATCCATTATTACCTCAGCTTCTCAATTTTCTATCTTGCTCCAACCTGGCTGCCTCTTCACCCTCTGCAATCTTTTTACCGGACCCTTAGTACTATCGTTGCCATCTCCCTGTCCCTTTGAGTCGTGCCGATCATGCCTATCTCGGCCACTCTGATGTGTCCACTTGGTCATCAAACTCCTTCTCATGACCTTGCAAATCTTGGTCTTATCAGTATCTTTGCTTGTTGCTTCATCCATCTAATAGTTGCTCTTGTGTTTGGTTGATTGCATCCTCAGCACCATTGCTCCCATCAAATCCTCAAGTTGATCAATCAATTACAAGCTCCTTTACCACCACTATTTCGCTTGGTCGCCCCATCAAGTCTTGACCATGCACTTGTTTGATCTGTCACCTTGATCCTCTTGGTTCTTCAATATGCCATTGCTTGTTAGTTTGGTCACTCCTCAAGTATCATCACTCGGCTTGGCTACTCAATCAATCTGTTGCATTGATTGTCATCTCAGCTTGCTACTGTGTCAACCGCTTGCTTGTTGCTCAGCAGTTGCCGTAATCTTATCCTCTTGAGCGCTTCAACTCACTACTTAGATTTTCCCTCAACTCTTCAAGCCCCGACCTTGCGCTTGTTTGGTTGATCCATTAAGATCAGTTCGCTTGCTACCTTAATCCGGTTCTGCGTCATCGCTCCCCCATCCTCATTGACCTCGCGCTTGCTCGGTCAATCATCATCTCAACCTTGCGCCCTCATCGCTTCATCATGTTCGTTTGGTCGATCTATCGAGTAACGGACCTTGTGCCTCCTGGTCCTATTGCTATCCTTTCTCTCTTCCATTCATCTCTCTTTCTAGGTCCAGTAGTTACCTTAAAAAGTCTTCCAACTTTACATTCATTCCATGGTTTGTCTTGCTCTCCTCAAGTCAAGCAGTTTAGATGCTACTTAAGTCACCTGGTTTTTGCTACCTCAAGTCATACTTTTACTGTCCATTATTACACTGCCCTCAAGTATTAGGCAAGGGGGCGTGTTAGAATTCTAGTCTTATATTATTTTGTTGCCTAATACTTGAGTGCAACCATTTATTAAGATTTATATTCTTTTATTCTGCTCTAAGTTTTATGTTTAGTGTGATCTCTATAATAAGCTTGTTAGTCTTATTTCCAGTATCATCTTTATCATTACCTACAGTAGCTTTCACCATAAGTATGATTGTCTAGTGATGTCTTTATGTTGGTCCGGCAGTACCATCTCTAGCGCCTCCTTTATCCTTCATCTACAGTGGCCCACTTCCTAAGACTTATATATCTGTGAAATCTTGTGTTTTCCTGATAATCCTTATTCATTACTGTTATTCATTACATCTTTTTTTAACCACTGGTCAGCCACGCTTTACTTACTCTATTTAAGCCTGTGCTTGACCTGGTGAAATACCATCATCTGTTCTTCCCTACACTGAACCGGAGTGCCCCCTTGACTCCCAAGATCTGCTCCTCTTGGCGTCACAAGATCTTTCCTCACCTCCTCTTAAGTATTTCAACCGGAGCCTTGAACTCAAACCTCAACAGAGTTGACTTTGTCAAAACCTTTGCTCCTACAAGTGATAAGACCTCCTTGCTACTCCTCACCTCCTTTTCCGTAAGCAATAATCTTAAGTTCCATCAACTCAACGTCAAAGCAGCCTATCTTAATGCTCCCATGGCCAAAAAAATTCACATTTTGGCTCCTCCAAATGTAAAAGTCCAAAAAGGAAAGACTCTACGCCTGAAGAAAGCCCTATAGGTTCTGAAACAGGCCCCTCAAGCTTGGTACGTCACGCTCAGCGACTGGCTTCTAGAATCTGGATTCAAAAGATGCAACAGCAATCACTGCGTGAACTTCTCCAAAGAAATCTGGCTCTACATCCACGTTGACAACATTGTGATATTCAGCAAGCATCCCAAGAAGTTTGCCACCCTTATAAGTAGCAGATTCAAGTTAAAGTATCTCCAAGAATTGAAGCTCCTTCTTGGAATCAACATTCTTCAAGTACCTGGATTGGTCAAACTTTCTTAAGAGTCATATATCAACTCTACCGCGGCTGAATAACCTCTGCCAAAATTTAAAGAACACTCAGTTCCATTTGCACCCTATGGCAAACTACTCCCCGCCGCTGATGAAGAAACTACCAAATTTTCTAAATCAGGTCTTAACTACAGAAAAATCATTGGTGAGCTCAACTAAATCAGCATCAACACCAGACCAGATATCACCTTCTCAGCCAACTACTTGGCCCAGTTTCTGAATGCCCCAGGTCTTTCTCACCTCAACGCAGCTCTAAAAGTCCTGAACTATCTATCACCTACAGCCAGTAAGGGTATTGAATTCACTAAAAAAGGCTCACACACTCCTTTAAAGGCTTTTGTGGACTCTGACTTGGCCACTTTCCCCTCAACCCAACACTCAATCTCTGGGATAGCTATTTCCTGGAACGGGAATCTGATAGTCTGGAAATACAGGAAGCAAGCTACCGTATTTCTCTCCACAACCAAGGCGAAATACAATTCTGTGGTAGATGGGGTAAAGGAAGTCCTGTGGATGCAGACTTTTTTGTCCAAACTTGTGCGTAGCAGATTCAACACTCCAACCATGATTCATGAATACAACAAAGTTTGCATAAATCTGGCCATGGGACAAGCCAATCAGAGGATCTTCAGATCAAAACATCTCAATTTGAGACATCATTTCATTTGAGAAGAGATAGAAAAAGGCAAAATTCAATTGAAGAAGACCTCATCCAAAGATAACTGTTCTGATTTTCTCACCAAAGCTCTCTCACAAATACCAATGATGGACTGCCTAAAATTTCTGCAGGTACAATGAATTCAAAGCCAGGGAGGGTGTTTGAATTCTAATGAATCTCAGTTGTCTTTGAATCTCATCTCCTGTTATAGGTGCTATTTTTTTACTTTTTTTCTCTCTTCAGTTGCTCTCACCTGTTTGACCGCGCACCTCTATCTGGCCAAAATGCTGTACACACTCTAAATGTGAACGCAAAAGTACCTATTTTTACTTCTCAACAGAATTGTCCTGTGTTTGCCCTTAGGGATATCTGGTCCTCCTTGTTTAGTAAGTAGCTTTTTCTGATCATTGTCTCTTTCCTTCTTTCACATCTTTTTGTTTCTTCTCTTTCACCACTATCCAACCAACCCATACTCAGCTGATCAGCCAGACGCAATATGTTGAAGTCCTTCAAATAACTGAACTGTTGACTTAATGCTTCCGGATTTCTTCAAGTTCAAATCTGCTGCTTCATCTTCTTTTAACCCTTCACCTTCAGCTGGTTACCTCTTTTGGTTGTTTTTAGATTATTTTTGATTTCTGATCATGCTGTTTTCATGTCTCCTGTGATTCTTCCTCCTTCTAATAATTTTTCTTTTTAGCCTGTTGCTTTTCACCTTGTCCCTTCAATCCTTCCCATCCTCTGTGATAAGATAAGATCCAATCATTTGATGATGCAACCAAATCATGTGATGATGCAATTCAATGCCCTATGATGCCATTTACCCGCATTTAGGTTGAGGGTGCGTTTTAAGTAACCTTCCTCTCAACCCTAACCTACGTACAACCGCAAGCAAACAAGAATGATGAAATACAACCCCTAAGTACAGAACCCTAGCCACAATCCTATCCTTCCATCCCATATCCAATCCATAGCACCCCCTGTTCCAGATATTAGGGGTGTATCCACCCAATCCAATCCATGCTTTGCAAGATGCACAATCCGCCTGGTCCATCAAATCCAACCCAATCTGCCTCTTGCCTGCCATTCCAGATATCCAGGATGTATCCACACAATCCAATACGCGTGTTGCAAGACGCTGTAAGACTCCAAACAGTGCTAAGCCGCAGGCAGTTCTGTGGAGGGGAAAGGTTCTGTTTAGGCTTCCCTCCTAAGAGTTACAATAATATTTCAACATAACCAAAATCAAGGTCCAGGAAATTTTAAATAAGGAATCAATGCAAGGGATGAGTTTGGGAATAGTTGGTAGCAATGGAATCAACACTATCTGAGGCAAGATGGTGCAGGGAAAGACTTGAAGAAAATAAGTCAAATTTTTTTTCAGATTTCAATGGAACAAGGCAGTTGTAAGTAACAAGGCCCTCAAGCTAACAACTCTGGTTGTCGGCAGAAGATAAGGAAAGATAAAATCAATCCCAACCAACCTCCAGGTTCCCAATGAACCTGCCCAACTATCCGCAAACAAGCACCTGAAAGGTACCAGATAACTGTGGGTAGCTTAACAAAACAAAATCAATTTTTTTATGAAGCTCTAGAAGCAAAGAAATAACAGATTCAAAAAAGAATAACCCAACACTTCTCAAGGAAATCAAGAGTAGCATGGCAGAATTCAACTTGAAAGAATAAAGGGAGGTCTAACACTCCAGGTTTCAAGCTTAAAGAAACCTCTCAGTAAAATGTGACTGGGTCCTGAAAGATGATTGGGGAAGGATCAGACCAGTATGGTTGGAGAAAGGGATCAAGAGTGGTATAACACACTGAAGAATTCCAGCAGAAAGAATTCTCTTCAACCAGCAAGGCTATGGTTGGTGATAAGGATCAAGGTCACAGATGGACGGATCAAGGTTTGAGTATTGAGGCTCAAATGATCAAGGGGAAATCAACAGATATACCCAGCACACAAGTTGCAGATGAAGGGAAAGAGGCCCTCTGGAATGATTTGATTATTGATTACTGAATGAGATGGATGATATGATATGATCCAAAAAGACAGGGGAGAGGCCCTCCTTTTATAGACAAGAGGTCTGTAGACCATTTACAAGAGATAATTACAAATGAGTGCAGAAAAGATTTTTTTTGAAGTTTGGCAACAGGAACTGCCTTAAATGGGAAAAAAAAATAAGAAAAGGTGAAGAGGAAAATGGGAACCTGCCTGCATTGAGGAATAAGGCAGCAGTGGATGATGGTTGCAACCAGCCACAACTGTGGTTGGCCAAGGGAGGTCTGTTGGTCACACACAACCGTCAAAAGTTGATGCAAAGGGTTCTGACGGCCGCAAAAAACAATGTCAGATTGCAGGCGTCAGAGATGAATTGGGGGAGCCAATTGGTCCAAATCATTTGGCCAATTGGTCAAAGCTGGGGTAAAAGCAATGTGGATGATGGCTGTTGCGAGAATCAAAAGCCTCATTGGTGTTGAACTTGATGTTAGGTTGGTGCAAGGTCACCAATGGCAAAGATGGGGGCAACATCAGTCATGGGAATGACCAATTGGGTCAGGTGACAAGGATTGTTCCTGTGACCAATCTTGCGCAGGTGATCTTTTGGTTGGAGAGGTCACCAACAACTGCAAGCAGCACTTGAGGTCAATGGTCAATGGTGGCAAGGATGGGGGTGAGATCAACCGTTTGAACAATCAAGGGTTGATGGCCAATGATATTGAGAGATCCTGTCAGCTTGCTGCTATTGCAGAGCGAGCTGCAAAAGTAACAGAAATAACATAAAAATAATAATAATAGCATTAACCTTAGAAGGAGTAGGAAAACCATAAATATTATTACAGAAATAGATTCTAAACCCAAAATTAGGTTGGGTCACTCACTGACCCCACTCTTGAAATCCAACTCCTTATATCATTAAATAATTAAGGAAAGAAAGACCAAAATACCATGGCACAACTATTGAACTTTTTGACCAATTAAATATTTCACATGTATTTTCACGTATAGGTTTGACACCTAAAATTCAGTCAGAATTGAGGTGTTGTGTATATTTTAGGAGTTACAGACAGAAATGTGTTCTGTCACAATTCCTGCATGCAGCCCCAGAAGCCAATACACCCACCCGCGGCTGAGCTACAGCACTGTTACCCTGTCAAATCCGTGTATGCAGCACCAGGCCTGTAAAAAGTATACAGCCGCGGGACTATGGGTTGACAAAGTGACAGGCGGCCTGAGAAAACTAGGTACCGTGTAAACATGCTACAACCTACAGGGGAACATTTTTCATATGTAATAAATGTTCCTGTGGATAGAAGATAGTCTAAAAATACATAAAAGTATATAAAAAATACCTAAATAACCTTTATATGTATTATTTATTAAATATAATTCAAAGTACCAAAAATTTCGAAAATAAGATAATGACTACTTCTAAAAATATATTAAAATATCTTAATATACTATTATGAGAATTTCTAGACATCAATATTTTTTGTGACATACTAAGAAAACTAATGATGAAAAAATATTACATGAATACCCATGAATTATATTTTTACTTAATTATTTTATTAAATCAACTGAAATTTGAAAAGAAGAAGTAAAATCAATATCATGAATTTACTCAAATTATTTAATACATAATGAGAACTCACCTGAGATCAGAATATCCGTAAGAATGTCTATTAAAAAAATTATTAACCTACTGGGAACATTTACTAAGGATAATTAATTAAATAATACATAAACAGGACAGATAGTGTTATTCACATGTCCAAGCGTCAATTATAAAGTAGAATAATTCCCATACCCTGTGGGATTAGATGCTACCCGTGCTACAGCACCAAGAAAACCTGACAGGCTACCACTGGTTACCCTGTTAGCCTCAGTGTCTGTCCCTTTGAGCCCCTATACCCCTCACAAGGACAATATTGGAACTAAAAAAGCTATAAATAAAGAGCTCTTTTGAGGATATTGATACCCAGAGAGCCAGTAATTTTTACATCCAGACACAGTCCCAAGGTAATCAAATACTCATAAGAGATTAGTAAGTGATTTATGGATTTAGTCTGATTAATAATATCCATCCCCAACACTTTTTATTGATTTAAACTGCTTAACAACCTTATAACCCCAGTAAACAGGTTTAACCCATCAGTGCACGTCCCAAACAGGTACTCCAAAGGATTTTGTCAGCTTGCTACTATTGCAGAGCAAGCTGAAATAGTAAAAGAAATAAAATAAAAATAATAATAATATAGTTAACCTCAGAAGGAGTAGGAAAACCATAACTATTATTACAGAAATTGATTTTCCACCCAAAATCAGGTAGGGTCACTCACTTACCCCACCCTTGAAATCCAATTCCTTATATTTTTAAATAATTAAGGAAAGAAATACCAAAGTACCACGGCACCACTATTGAACTTTTGGCCAATTAAAAATTTCACACATGTTGTCACGTATAAGTTTCACACCTAAAATTCAGTCAGAATTGAGGTGTTGTGTATATTTTAGGAGTTACAGACGGAAATGTGTTCTATCACAATTACCGCATGAAGCGGTGGCAGCCAATGCACCCGCGCGTGGCTGAGATACAGCCCTGTCAATCCGTCAAGGTTGTTTACGCAGCCCTGGGCCTCTGAAAACAACACGTCGGCGGGAATACGGGTTGAAAAAGTGACAGGCGGCCTGAGAAACTTAGTTAACGCTGTAAGACTCCAAACGGTGCTAGGCCGGGGCAGTTCTGTGGAGGGGAAAGGTGCTGTTTAGGCTGCCCTCCTGAGTGTTACAAAAATATTTAAATGTAACCAAGATCAAGGTCCAGAACCTGGTAAATGAGGAATCAAGGAGTAGAGGATAAGGATGATAATAGTTTGGTAGCGACGGAACAGCACTATCTGAGACAAGATTATGCAGGGAAAAACTTGAACAAAAGAAGTTAAAGTCTTCTTAGAGTTCAAAGAACAAAAGCGGTTGTATGTAAACAATTCCCACAAGCTAATAACTCTGGTTGTCAGGAGAAGATTGGGGATGACCAACTCAAACCCAAGCAACCTCCAGGTTCTCAATGAACCTCCCCAACTCTCCGCAATCAAGCGCTTGAAGGGTACCAGAGAACTGAGGGTGGCTGTACAAGACAAAGCACAATGTTTAAGAAGCTCTAAAACAAACAGTAACTGATTTGAAGCAAGGATAACCTCAACACTTCTCAAGGGACTCAAGAGTAGGCTGGCAGAATGCAACTCCAAAGAAGCTAAGGGGAGGTATAACACTCCAGGTCTTAAGCTTAATAAGACCTCTTCAATCAATTTTGATTGGCTCCAGAAAGGTGATCAGGGATCAGGACCAGTATGGTCAGAGAAAGGGATCAAGGAGTGGTATGACACACTCAAAAATTCCAACAGACAGAATCTTTCTTCAACCAGAAAGGCTATTGGTTGGTGATAAGGATCAGGGATCAAGGGTTGAGTATGGAGGCTCAAGGATCAAAGGTGTGCTGATTTCATGCTGGATGATTCCATGCTTCCATTCAAAAGGCAGGGGAGAGCCCCTCCTTATATGGGCAGGAGGCCCTGTTAGACTATGTACAACGGATTCTACAAATAGAGTGAAAAAAGAAAAGGAAATCATGTGGTCACTCGCGTCCGCAAGTGGATGGACACATGCAACAATATGGGAATCACCCACCCCTTGTCCGAAGGCGGATGGGGTGGGAAAGGGAAATGAACCAAACTGCCGCAGATGTCCGCAGGCAGTAGTTGACACTCTTCACCCCTTGTCCGAAGGCGGAAGTGGGTGGGAGAGCCCCAGGAGAAGTGACGGATGAAGTCCGTGAGAGCGCGGATGGGCAGATAGGAGATTGACTTGGAACGGTTGAGTAAATCCTGACAGGCTTGAGATTCACGACTGATAGATCAAGTGAGATGGGAGATTTGACGGATCCAAGGATTTGCCAAATGCTTGGGGGTGCGGCCGGGATGGATTTGGTAAATCATGGATGAGCGCCGCGCGACGGTAGCAATGAGGAGATTGGGATGCGCAAAGACAAAGATGAGGACGTGCAATGACAAAGATGAGGACGCGCAATGACAATGGCAGAGATGACAAGCAACGCGCAACGGCAAGGATGATGAGCAACGCGGATAAAGGACACGCGACGCGCGCAGATAAAGGACGGTTTGGATGAGCCTGAAGATAAGTTGGTTTTTTTTTTTTGATGCCGGACGGTATGTTTGTGCAACAGTTTATGGGATGAGGTCTTAAGGCGGCCAGGGTGTCCAGGATGGGGCACCACAACGCATAAACATCCTGCAACCCACACGGGAACATTCTAAATATGTATTAAATGTTCCTCTGGATAGTAGATAATCTCAAAGTACATAAAATTATTTAAAAATACTTAAATAATCCTTATACGTATTTTTTATTAAATATAATTCAAAGTACCAAGAATGTCGAAAATAAGAAATGACAACTTCCAAAAAACTTTAATACACTATTATGCAAATTTCTAGACATCAAAATTTTTGTGATATACTAAGAAAACTGATGATGTAAAAATATTACATCAATTCTCATGACTTATATTTTTAATTAATTATTTTATAAAACAACTGAAATTCAAAAATAAGGAGTAAAATCAATATCATGACTTTACTCCAATTATTTAATACATAATGAGAACTCACCTGACATCAGAATGTCCGTAGGAATGTCTATTAAAATGATTATTAAATTACTGGGAACATTTACTAAGGATAATTAATTAAATAATACATAAACAGGAAAGATAGTGTTATTCACATGTCCAAGCGTCAATTATAAAGTAGAATAATTCCCATACCCTGTGGGATTAGATGCTACCCGTGCTACAGCACCAAGAACACCAACAGGCTACCACTGGTTACCCTTTTAGCCTCAGTGTCTGTCCCTTTGAGCCCCTATACCCCTCACAAGGACAATATTGGGACTCAAAAAACTATAAATAAAAAGCTCTTTTGAGGATATTGATACCCAGAGAGCCAGTTATTTTCACATCCAGACACAGTGCCAAGGTAATCAAATACTTATAAGAGATAATTAAGTGATTCATGGCCTATTCTGATTAAAAATATCCGTCCTCAACCTCTTTTTATCAACTTAAACTGCCAAACAACCTTATAAGCCCAATATAGAGGTTTAACCCATCAGTGCATGTCCCAAACAGATACCCAAAGGATTTAATAATATACCAGTGAGTTTTATTATCCTTTCTCTGTTGTGGCAGCTTGTTTACAAAGCCCTGCCACTCCACCATTGTGGTGACCAAATCTGGACACCCTGGACCAGATGCGGAAAATTCAAAAAAAATTTCTACAATTCTTTTATTTAGCTGTCAGTTATCCAAAAAAAAAAAATGGAATTTTTTTTATTAGTATCACTCCTCCAATTTCCTCATTCTGGCAAGCATTCCTCTGTCCCAGTGGTCCAGGACAGGCATCTCTTGGTCTCACCACCTAGGCATTGCGTTTGATCCCTTCTCTCTTTGTTCCCCCCTTCCTGTTGGCCGAACGCACAGGCCAAGACCCGCTTGGACCAAACTTCCTCCTCATCCATCCTCATCTCCATCCTCATCCTCAGCCAATCAGATCCTCAGCTTTTCCACCCCGCCTTCAGCTATCAAAGCCATGTCCAACTTGCCATCCCAGACCAAGCTGCTATCCCCGCCCGTCAATCAATTGCTTGACTTGGGCTCACTCACCATCCAACTTGCAATCTAGCCCACATACCCTCCAACCAGCTTCAAAGCAGACCATTTCCTGGAATCCCAAGCATCCCAAACTACCCTCCAAGCCCACATCCAACAATTGGATAGTCTACCACCAACCCAGCAGTCCTCAAGGTTTTGATGAAACTCATGAGGAATTTTACTTGACCGAATTGTTGGCTGAAACTCAAGTTCCTCCTACCCAATCCATCATCAAGCCCTCCCATCACATCGTATTCTCATTCCCAATCGCAACCGGGCGCTTGGAAGCCTCGTTGCTCAAGCCAGACCAACTAGTTAACTACTCATAATGAATGTGCGTATTGCTTTATTGACATAATCGTTGGCTCTATCAGCATTAGCATTTACATCAACACATACTCGACTACCATCCCCCCCAACACACAAACACACAAACACAAACACGCACAATCACAGCGTTTATCCAGTCAACATCCCTTGTTATGTAACTTGTTTTAACTCAAGGCAATCAGCACCCTTTGTTGATACTTGCGCGGTACCAAACCATTTCTTAGGCTTGATTCAATCTAGGGGGATGGAAAATTAAGAGCCATTCTTGATGCACTGGTACTAGTGCTTGCACATAGGCAATGGTGATCAGCCAGCTGTGCGATTCATTTGAAGTGCGGGTGGCTAGCAGAAGCACCCAAGCCAAAAAGAAAATTAACCGCAATCAGCCGGCCAACTGGTTAGCCTGCAATCTGACTACTTTGGTATCCATCAACCTCTCCCCCCAACGCTCCTAAATTCTCTTGGATTCCAACTGATCTCATCAATTCACTGCCAACTCAACCTTGGATCTCTTTCCATCCAACTGTCATTTGATCCTCCAACCGATCCCCCTCGGTCCGCAAGTCGGCCAACATCAAACAATTGCTCAATCAACGCCACCAATCGGCCAATTTTATCCACCCCTTCTGCCTTTGGGTGGGGGTGGAAAACGTTGTCTACCGCCCGCGGATGTCTGCGTCTGGTCCATTTCTTTTCCCACCCTTTCTGCCTTCAGGTGAGGGGTGGGTGATCCCGGTGTTTTTGCGCGTGCCCTTCTGCGGATGGAAGCAAGAGAGATGAAGGGATGAGAATAGATCCCACCCCAGTCAGGAGGCCGGATTTCCACTGGCCAGATGATCAATTTTTCTGATCAGCTGAAATTTTTTTTTAAAAAAAAAAAAAAAATTCTTCTCTATTTGTAGAATCAGTTGTACATAGTCTAACAGGGCCTCCTGCCCATATAAGGAGGGGCTCTCCCCTGCCTTTTTGGAGGGCATCATATGGCATCCTAGAAGGGAGAATCAGAATCATTATCACCTTGAAATTAATTATCCATAGGGTCTCATTCCCCTTTTATTTGAGACTAAAATTTGGGTATATCTGTGATTTCCCCTTGATCCTTGAGACTCCATACTCAAATCCTGATCATTGATGTTTATCACCAACCAATAGCCTTTCTGGTTGAATAAGAATTCAACTGATTGAATTCTTGAGTGTTTTACACCGCTCCTGATCCCTTTATTCAACCATACTGGTCCTGATCATCCTTTGATTATCTTTCTGGAATGAGTTACGTTTAACTGAAGAGGTTTTATTAAGCTTAAAACCTGGAGTGTTAAACCTCCCTCCATTTCTTTTGAAGTTGAATTCCGCCATGCTACTCTTGAGTCCCTTGAGAAGTGTTGGGTTATCCTTGTTTGGATCAGTTATTTTTTTGCTTCTAGAGCTTCATCAAACAATTAGCTTTGTCTTGTGCAGCCACCCACAGTTATCTGGTACCCTTCAAGCGCTTGATTGCGGAGAGTTGGGCAGGTTCATTGAGAACCTGGAGGTTTTTTGGGATTGAGTTGATCTTTCCTAAGCTTCTGCTGAAAACCAGAGCTATTAGCTCATGGGCGTTGTTACTTACAATTGCCTTGTCTTGTTGAACTCTGAACAATCCTTGACTCCTTCTATTCAAGCTTTCCCCGGCATCATCTTGCCTCAGATAGTGTTGTTTACCAAGCTACTGACTACTATCATCTTTATCCTCTTACTTTTGGTCCCTTGTTTACCAGGTTCTGGACTTTGATCTTGGTTACATTTAAATATTTTTGTAACACTCAGGAGGGCAGACTAAACAGCACCTTTCCCCTCCACAGAACTGCCACGGCATAGCACCATTTGGAGTCTTACATTTGGTCCCCTGGGCAGGGATCAAACCAGCAGCCTTGGGATTTACAGTCCCAACAATCATCAACTTTTAAATCCAATCTCTTTCTTTTTTTTTGTCATCATCTAGATTGGTGGAGGCAACTTGTTCTAGAAGTGAGTCCTCCCAATTGTGAACCATCTGGGCGAGATACTTGTTGTTTTTTCAAGAAACCCTACTCTTGCCACGTTTGTGGGCCACTTTAGAAATCTGCTCCTTGGATCTTTTAGGAAACTTTGTCAAAATGGAATTCACCAGCAACTCTTCTACTTTTCCTAAGATGGTTAAGATCAAGCCCCAGATTAAGAACTTAGGATTCAATGGGACAAATGTGGAACACTTCTTGGACTCGTACAAGATGGCTGCTTTGGTGGATGGGGCTAGCGAATTCAATATGGCCTACCAGTTACAATTTTTTATCTCCTCTGATGAAGTTATGGAAATCATCAAGTCGTTTGAAGGTTTCAAACAACATAACTGGGCCCTCCTGGGGGGAGCAATGTTGGCCTATTGGGGAAAAATAGATGTAGCACAATTTACTTTGCAGGATCTAGATAACCTTGTCTCCCAGTGGATCTCCAATGGTGGTGTGGCTTCTGCTTCTGATTATCAGTCCTTTAGGAAATCTTGGGATCCCATCCGATCCTACCCTGTCAGAAATGATCACATCAACACAGTGGACAAAATTTGAGTCCAATTTTTCCAATATTTTTCTCCTGGAGTGCAAGAAAGGATCAAGGACAAACTGGTTGAGTCTGGATTCATGATCACTACCAGGGATAATTTATTCAAGCTCCCTGGTTTCCTTATCCTTAGGGGAGTGGTGGATAAAGTCATGAAAGGTCAAACAGCCCTCAATTTTGAGAAATCTAAAACCACTGAACCAGTCCATGCTCCCTCTTTCAAAGGGTCAAACAAGATTATTAATAAAATGGAATCTGATTGCAGGCCCAAGAACCCTCAGCCTAACCAAGAAACTGCTACAATGGACAAGATCACTAAGCTGCTCAAAGCCTTTGGGAAAAAAATGGATCAAAAGATTTCCTCTCTTGCTGTTCCCCAAACTTCTAGTGCTGTTCCTAAAATTACTCTAGTCTGCTATTATTGCCACAGGGAAGGCCATGGAACCAGTTGATTTCTCAAACTCCAGAAGCACAAAGACAAGAAATTGGTAGAGCAAAAAGGGAATAAATTTTTTCTTCCTAATGGTGCCCTCATCCCCTTCAATTTGTCTTGCCCTATTCATCATGTGGTTGCCTCTTACCAGCCACCACCTCCTATGAAGGCATCCTTGGCTTCTGTGGATTTCCAATCTTCTTGTGGTACTCTTCAGCCCTGGTATCCCCCAGCTATTTCCTCCTCCTCTCTGGTTGGTACTTACCAATCTGATCCAGCTAGGAAGGGACATGAGGAGCCCAAACCTCATAAAGCTCCATCCCTGCCAACCTCAATCCTCCAAAAACCACCCAAACAACAATCCTCACCTGAGCCCCCGTCTGATGTAGAACACATGGAGGGGGAAAAAGAACCACTCATCAAAAGGTCTCAGGATCACCCTTATCCTCATCCCTCATCTATTAAACCTCCTCAATCCCCTGATCCTGTTCCTGCTTCACCCAATCTTCCTCCCTCCACCCAGCCCAAAGTTTGGTTTGAGAGGGGAATTTCAAAAGATCACCCCAATGCTGTGGAAGGGGTATTAAAGAAAATTTCTGATCTTAAAATTCCTGATCTATCTGTGGCTGAACTCCTGTAAATCTCTCCATTGGTTGCTGAAGGAATGAAGAAATGGGTTTCTTTTTTGACGTGTGGAAATTGGTCCTGAAGAACTCATGGTCTCCTTTGGAACTTTGATGGAGGATTCTGGTGGAACAGACGCCTCTCCTGAGTCTAGTCTTTATTCTTGTCCTCTCTGTTTTCTTCCCTGCTATCTTGGTGAATCAGCAAAAATGGTCTCACTCCTTGTTGATTCTGGCTCTCAGCTCAACTTGATCTCAGATGATATGGCCTGCAAACTGAAACTCAGACCTAGGGTCAGCTTCACCTCTTCAGTGTATGGAATAGGAAACCGGTCTTGAAAATTTGTTGGAATTGTTGAAGACGTTCCAGTATGGATTTTCCAAAACATTGTTGGAACTTGTCATTTCTGGATCACATGCCTGGAAGGACCTCTGATCTTGGGTTGACCTTTCTTAATTGATTTTGGAGCAACTCTTATGTTTTCCAATCAAGTTGGGGAGAGAATCCTCCTCCATGATTCTGATGGTAGAAGAATTGAGGTTCCTCTTTGTTCTTTGGATTCTGGTTGCTGGAAAAGAGATTTCCCTGGTCATTTTCCTAAGTCATCTCTAAAGGGAAAACAGAAGGATAATTCTAGTTCTTTGCATTTTTTTATGGGAGTAGTTGATCCTACTAATAGTTGTAGCTCTTTTAAGCCTCAAACTTCAACTCAAGGGTCAACTCTCATCCCAGAGGCTTATTTCTCTTTCTTTTCAACATTTTCTCCTGATCTCAAAAATATCAAAAATCAAAAACAAATCAAAATGGAAAAATCCAAAAATATTTCTTCTTCATCTGTTGTTTCTTCTTTTCCTTGTACTCTTATTCCCAATCAACCTTCTCTCAGTTCCGGTTCAAATCTTGGCAATAAGTCTAAACTAGATCCGGATCTCAATCCTATTTTTGATAGCTTTGGTATGGAAGAATATGGGTTTCAGTGGAGGCAAATTGGGGTAGAAGTAAGTCCTCCCAATTGTGCACCACCAGGGTCATCTGCCACTTTTTGTTTTGAAACTCTACTTTATGCCACATACGTGAGCGCCTGGGATGCCCTCTTCATTTTATTGCAGTCAAATCTAGGATTTTCTCTGGATGGATCAAGATATTCTTTTCAAACCACCCTCAAGATCAAATGGCCATTTTCTTGTGTTCAATCATCTTTCCCTTCTTTTTTTTATGACATCAAGCTCAGATGCAGACTAGGGACAGTCTGTAAGTTGGGGAGAGATGTGGTGACCAAATCTGGACACCCTGGACCAGATGCGGAAAATTCAAAATTTTTTTCTATGATTCTTTTATTTAGGTGTCATTTATCCAAAAAAAAAAAATGGAATTTTTTTTATTAGTATCACTCCTCCAATTTCCTCATTATGGCAAGCATTCCTCTGTCCCTGTGGTCTAGGAAAGGCATCTCTCAGTCTCACCACCTAGGCATTGCGTTTGATCCCTTCTCTCTTTGTTCCCCCCTTCCTTTTGGCCAAACGCGTGGGCCAAGACCTGATTTCCCCAAACTTCCTCCTCATCCATCCTCATCTCCATCCTCATCCTCATCCAATCAGATCCTTAGCTTGTCCACCCCTCCTCCAGCCATCAAAACCATTTCCAACTTGCCATCCCAGCTTAAGCTGCCACCCCTGCCCGTCAATCAATTGCTCAACTTGGGCTCACTCACCATCCAACTTGTGATCTAGCCCACATACCCTCCAACCAGTTTGAAAGCAGACCATCCCCTGGAATCCCAAGCATCCCAAACTACCCTCCAAGCCCACATCCAACAATTGGATTGTCTGCCACCAACCCAGAAGTCCTCAAGGTTTTGATGAAACCCAAGAGGAATTTTACTTGACCAAATTGTTGGCTGAAACTGAAGTTCCTCCTACCCAATCCATCATGAAGCCCTCCCATCACATTGTATCCTCATTCCCAATCCCAACCAGGCGCTTGGAATCCTCGTTGCTCAGGTCAGACCAACTAGTTAACTACTCATAATGAATGTGTGTATTGCTTTATTGACATTAGCATTTACATCAACACATACTTGACTACCATCCCCCCCCCACACACACACAAGCACAAACAGGCACAAGCACTGCGTTGATCAAGTGGACATCCCTTGTTATGTAACTTGTTTTAACTCAAGGCAATCAGCACCCTTTGTTGATACTTGCAAGGTACCAAACCATTTCTTAGGCTTGATTCAATCTAGGGGGATGGAAAATTAAGAGCCATTCTTCATGCACTGGTACTAGTGCTTTCACATAGGCAATGGTGATCAGCCAGCCATGTGACTCATTTGAATTGGGGGTGGCTAGCAGTAGCACCCAAGCCAAAAAAGAAAATTAACCGCAATCAGCCAGCCAACCGGTTAGCCTGCAATCTGACTACTTTGGTATCCATCAACCTCTCCCCCTGATGCTCCTCAATTCTCTTGGATTCCAACCAATCTCATCAATTCACTGCCGACTTGACCTTGGAACTCTTTCCAACCAACTGTCATTCAATCCTCCACCCAATCCCCCTTGGTCCGCAAGTTGGCCGACATCAACCAATTGCTCAATCAACACCATCAATCCGGCAATTTTTTCCACCCCTTCTGCCTTTGAGTGGGGGTGGAAAATGTCATCTACCGCCCACGGACATCTGCAGGAGGCCTGGCCCATTTCTTTTCCCACCCTTTCTGCCTTTGGGTGAGGGGTGGGTGATCCCGGTGTTGTTGCGCGTGCCCTTCTGCGGATGGAAGCAAGAGAGATGAAGGGATGAGAATAGATCCCACCTCAGTTGGGAGGCCGGATTTCCACCGGCGGCATGACCAATTTTTCTGATCAGCTGAAATTAAAAAAAAAAAATGCCCCTCTATTTGTAGAATCAGTTGTACATAGTCTAACAGGGCCTCCTGCCCATATAAGGAGGGGCTCTCCCCTGCCTTTCGGGAGGGTATCATATGGAATCCTACCAGTGAGAATCAGAATCATTATCACCTTGAAATTAATTATCCATGGGGTCTCATTCCCCTTTTATCTGAGACTAAAATTTGGGTATATCTATGATTTCCCCTGGATCCTTGAGCCTCCATGCTCAAATCCTGATCCTTGATCTTTATCACCAACCAATAGCCTTGCTGGTTGAAGAAGAATTCAACTGATTGAATTCTTGAGTGTGTTACACCACTCCTGATCCCTTCATTCAACCTTACTGGTCCTGATCATCCTTTGATTATCTTTCTGGAACCAGTCACGTTTAACTGAAGAGGTTTTATTAAGCTTAAAACCTGGAGTATTAAACCTCCCTCCGTTTCTTTTGAAGTTGAATTCCACCACGCTACTCTTGAGTCCCTTGAGAAGTGTTGGGTTATCCTTGTTTGGGTCAGTTATTGTTTTGCTTCTAGGGCTTCATCAAACAATTAGCTTTGTCTTGTGCAGCCACCCACAGTTATCTGATACCCTTCAAGCGCTTGATTGCGGAGAGTTGGGCAGGTTCATTGAGAACCTGGAGGTTGTTTGGGATTGAGTTGATCTTTCCTAAGCTTCTGCTGACAACCAGAGCTATTAGCTCATGGGTGTTGTTACTTACAATTGCCTTGTCCTGTTGAACTCTGAACAATCCTTGACTACTTCTATTCAAGCTTTCCCCGGCATCATCTTGCCTCAGATAGTGTTGTTTACCCAGCTACAGACTACTATCATCTTTATCCTCTTACTTTTGGTCCCTTGTTTACCAGGTTCTGGGATTTGATCTTGGTTACATTTAAATATTTTTGTAACACTCAGGAGGGCAGCCTAAACAGCACCTTTCCCCTCCACAGAACTGCCAGGGCCTAGCACCATTTGGAGTCTTACACTGTGTATTTTATATACATATTATCTTTGGGCAAAATATCCATTAAACTAAAGAGCCCAAAGTAACCAGGACTACGTGTTTTCATCCTGAAATCCCTCAAGCAAGGTGTTAAAGATCCCCAATATAATTGTGGCCCCTCCATAAAAATATTCAAGAATCAATTCATTCATATTGATTCAAAAAAATAAACCATAACCAAACCGATTAACCTTGCAATAAGCTTTATCCAAATATTTTACCCATTTTTTCTGCATTTATTGAATAATATATTTATTATTTATCCAATCACCTCTGGTAGCTAAAGGATAGAAAGGGTCTTGGCATCTAGGAGGCTGACAATTGGGGGTCTGGCTGGGAAATATTCCATTTTATTATATTTAATACCTTGGACCAGACATTTCATGTAAAATTAAATCAAAGATAAATTTATCTGACTTCATAACTGTGTTTCATCATTAAATTATTTTGCAGTGGATTTAAAAACCAATGCAGAATCAATAATCTATTATATAAATTCTTTCAAGATAAAAAAAGAAGAATATATTAAAAATTATAAACCTACTGGTTGGAAAGATTTAACTCAAGCTCAGCAACTTAATATCTCTTCTGCACGTAAACACTTAGATAAACTCCTTGAACAAGAAGATCTTGAGAGGCGTATAAATTTCCAGGCCCTATTAAGGAAACATAAAGCTTGGAAGAAATACCATATAAATTAATTTTTGAAATATAAAAGTAAGTATACAAATTTTATTACCATATTATTTTTTTAAATAATATTAATATATTTTATTGAACAATAAAATAACCTTTTTTTTACATCAGTGAACCCTCCTGTACTAGAAACCACTGCCACTGAAATTGATTTATTGAATCAAGAAGTCCCAGATATATTTGGAAGCTCCAAAAATATTGATTGGGCAGGTGAAGACCTCAGTGGAACACACCAAGACCCCGTAGGAGTACCTACTAAGGACCAATTTAATCCCAATAAAGTCTTGGTACCTTTGAACATCAACTAAAGTGAGTTTTAAATAAAACTTTTTTTTACAGATTTTTTACTGTTGAAAGAAAAATACTTATAAAAATTTTATTCAAAAATATGAATAGACGTAACACAAGAGCCTCAGGGAGAATTCCCTCCTATGGATCTTTGCCAGGCGCTCCCAGTAACGGTGAGACCACCAATCATGACAATCATGAGGGGACTGGAACCAATGAATCAAATTTTGATGGACAAGGAACAGCACCAAGTACTTCTGCCCTCCCCCAACCTAGAGCCGGAGAAGGTAGTAGAATTAAGCCACCCTCCATTACAAGAAGATTCCCTGCAGCCACCCAAGCAGAATCTGGCCAAGAAGGCCAGGATCAAAGACTTAGTCAGAGAGCACGTGAAATATTGGGAAGAGTTCAAAGAAGCCCAATCCAAAGAGGACATGGTATCTATGAAAAAGATAATCTCCACGGCAAAAGCTACCCAGATAGCTCTTCAGAAAATGATTCCAAGGAAAGAGGTAGAATCCTATGTAGAAAAGTGGAATCCTTGGGATCAATTAGCCAAACTGAAAGGCAAAGGATCAGGAAAGAAGAGATCCTCTTCCCATCCAAAGCCAAAGATAAAGAAAGATTGGGATCAGATAATATCCCTAGCTTAAAAATGGAAAAAGGTTTACAACAATTAGCCTCTAATTCTGAGCCCAAACAAACCTCTGATGTAATTACTTCTTTTTCTAATGATATGCGTCATAATTTTAAAATTGTTTGTGAAATTTGGAGGGTGTTTATACCCAAATGGATAAATTGACCTCAGTAGTAGCCAAATTGATTAATGACCAAACAAAGACAGTAGGAATGGAAGATATCAAAGAAAACACAGAACAGTTATTGGAGACAATTAATCAAGGTAGGACCAGACAGACTCAAACAATTGAGAATATGTTATCAGGAATCCAAAAAGATTTTATTATGTCTTTCCAACCCTTGAAAGAAGAATTGGTAACCACTACTAACAGCTTCATTCTATCCCTTAGTGAGAAATTGTACCTGCTTAATAATAAAGTGGACCTGCAACTTAATCTGATCAAGAATGATCTTAGAGACTTGAAATTCTGTCTGACCAACCCCTTGGGGAGTACCACAGAGGAACCAAAACCTCCCAGAAAAACAACTACTCCTTATGCACCACCCTTACTAGGAATAAATAGGAGTAAAACCTCCAGGCCTAGTCCTACCCCTGAGATGGAGCAAGCCCTCAAATTGTAACCCCCTGTTTCTGAATGGCCCAAGTTTTCTGGTGAACAAGGATACAATCATATAAATTTTATTAAATTTATTGACTACACTATTAACTTTTATGACTTACCAGAAGCTATAGCTGTAGTCAGGCTGCCCAGACTATTTGAAGGAGTAGCTTTGGACTGGTTTATCAGTAAAAGAGAAGAAGTAGGATCCTTACCATGGAATTCTTGGAAAATTCTAATTAAAGAATAATTTGGTTGTAGAATGTGGAAAAGAAAAATGATGAAAAATTTCAAAAATTCCTCATTTGACCCCTCCAAGGATAAGCCTCACAAATGGTGCTTGGAAAAAAAGAAAAGACTAGATTTCTTCTATGCATATGCTGATAAAGAGGATGTAAATGAAAGACTCCTCAACTTGTGTCCTGGAAATCTTAACCATTGTGTAAGATGCAGGATGAGTATGGACGCTGACTTGCCAACTCTAATCAATGTGTTAGAAGAAGTCATAGAAATGAATGGGTTAGACAAGAAAGTCCCTTCTAGACCCAAAGAGAACTACAAAATTAACAAAACCAGAGAAAAACCCCCTCTGATAAATACCTCTGATAATAAGAAACCTAATGGGAATAGGGACAAAGAGAGGATGCCTGGAACTTGTTGGAATTATAACAAGACAGTGCATATTAGACAAGACTGCCCATTACCAAAAAGAAAGATAGCAGTCTTGGAAGGAGAGCAGGAGGCTGAAGGGAATCAGAACTATGAAGATATAGCTGATACTGAAGGATCCTTTTCTGAATGTGAATTGATCCTTACCAACCCTGTTAATGTTATAGAAGGAGATATAGGCACTTCTATAGAAATTGATAACATCCATGGGGATTCTATTTTGCCCCAAAAATGGGATCCTACCATAATTTCTAGACATATTACGGATTTTAAACCATTAAAAGTTAAACCTATGAGTGGCAAAAGTTATACCACTGGTCAAACTTGATATGCAACAGGATTGTATAAAGACAAACCTATAAGGTTATTACTGGATAGTGGAGCTTTCTGCTCATGTGCCTGTGCTAAATTCTTAAACAAATGGGATACCAATTGGAAAGAACACCTTCTGCCCATCCCAAAAGCCAAGTTTATCTCTTGAAACTCTACCATGAATGCTATTGTATTATGGACTGCACCTATAATACTACCCCATACTAAAGGATCTTTGAGAATACAAGTAGAATTTGTAGTATTTCTCAACGGACTATATGACTACCTGATGATAGGTAATGATGCCTTATGTCTATATGGTATAGATGTGTTCCAAAGTAAAGGGAGATACTTCACAGTTGGTGGTAATTGGGAAAATAAGTTTAAGATATGCACCATCCAATCTAACTTCCCCTCCTCTACTTATCAAAAGCATTTAGAAGATTTTGATCAAGAATAATTCTCTAAAGCAGCGCTGAATATGAAACTTTCTAAAGAACAGAAGAAAGATATATGGAAAGTCTGCTTTGAGAACCAAAATGCTTTTTTTACTAAAGATCATCCCATTGGTGATATTAAAGGACATTATATGGTATTAACATTGACAATTAAGCCTCCTTATCCTCCAAACTTAAGAAGATCAGCCTATCCCTCTAGTCCTAAGTCTAGAATAGCTCTTGAGGAACATATCCAAGAACTGATAGACTTACAAGTATTAAGGAAAGTAGGGTGAAAGAATTTATGGTATGAAACCAGGACCACTTGATTTCATGAATGAGACAAGAGAGAGCAAAGTTGGTTAGACTGTTTATATGAAGTAAACAAAAGATGAATCAAAGAAAAGAGACCAACAAAGGCAATGGCTGATTTGAATCAATCAGCCTGCAATCAGTTCAGAAGACAATCAGTCAAACTGGATAACATGAGGACGAATGGAGACAATCAGAACTGAAGCATTTGATTAATTAGCTGAGCACTCAAAAATAGACTGCATACAAATAGGGTTGGTCTTGAATGATGGTCAAGACAGTCTTTGACCTGCTGGATGGATTGAGATTCTGCAATTTGTGATTCTGTAAAATAATTGAATTAGTGTTTCAAAGCTTGAGGAGTGTTGAATCACATTTACCAGCTGTGTGATGTCTCAGTGCAGTAGGAGAGGTAGTCGGAATTGTGTGAGTGAGATGTATAATGAAAAGAAAATGTTGAGAGATAATAAATGATAGAAGTGAAGACAAGAAGTTGTGACAAATAATCATCCAGCTAAAGGCGGGAGATTCCTCCTGGAACATAAGAAGATGGGCTGGCTTGGAGTGATACTTCACATTTGAAGTTTCAACACTGTAGCTGGCATTACCCTTCACAGATAGAGAAAAATGCAGGTCCGCATTAGTCCAAGGCTGGGATTCCAACATAGGGAACAATGAGCAGGTAGATTTGACCACACCTGTAATCATAGACTTGCATAATGACAAGTCAAGAATGGTAGGAGACTTCAGAATTCTCAATAATTATTCTCAGGCAGATTATTATCCTATACCCCAGATTGATCATGCTCTGCATAATTTTTCCAAGGCCAAATATATTACTACTATGGATATGCTTAAAGGTTTCCACCAGATACCTATAAGCTCTGAGAGCAGGAAGTTTATGAGAATAATCTGTCATGTGGGAATATATGAATATCTTAGGATGCCCTTTGGTGTAAAGAATGCCCCATAACACTTCCAGAGAACAATGGATACAGTTCTAGGTACATACATCAGACAAGGATGGATGATGGTATATATAGATGATGTTATCATATACTCTGATGATTGAGATACTCATATCAACCAAGTAAGATTAGTACTCAAGACTATATCCAGAGCAGGATTAAAGGTATCCATGAAGAAATGCAACTTTGGCTATGGAGAATTGAAAGAGCTAGGACATATAGTCTCTGGTATAACTCTAGTTGCTGATCAAAATAAGATAGCTGCTGTCATGAATAGACCCATGTCTCAAAACAAAACAGAGTTACTTTCTTTCATTAATTTTTGCAGTTACTACAGACAATACATACAAAAGTTTGCTATGCTAACTAAGAGTCTGTATGAAGTATGCAACAACAACAGTCTATTTGAAATGACACATGAGAGATTGAAAAAATATGAGGAACTAAAAATAGCTGTGAACTCTACTCCTTTACTCATCCAACCAGATTACTCCAAGCCCTTTAAAATTTACATTGACCCCTGTATGGAAGGGTTAGGAGCTGATCTACATCAAGAAAGGATAGAAGAAGACAGACCAGTAGAGAAACCAGTACTCTACATATCTAGACAGATCAAATATACAGAAAAGAGATATGGAGCCAGTCAGTTGGAATGTTTGGCTCTAGTATGGGATTTAGAAAAGCTACACAATTACTTAGAAGGCACCACATTTCAAGTGATCACAAACTGTAATTCTGTAAGAACTCTTATGAACATGAAAACCCCCAGCAGACATATGCTCAGGTGGC
Source organism: Puccinia polysora (assembly GCA_025617555.3). Classification (NCBI taxonomy): domain Eukaryota; kingdom Fungi; phylum Basidiomycota; class Pucciniomycetes; order Pucciniales; family Pucciniaceae; genus Puccinia; species Puccinia polysora. The sequence continues at coordinate 6,522,826 of CM062628.1, forward strand.
AAATTGCTATAAAACAGTATAGAGGTCAGATGACTATAGTGCATAAAGCTGGAGCTAAACATTGGAATGCTGATAGTCTAAGTAGGAATGCTTTGCCTAATGACTCTAACAATCCAGCATATGACCCCAAAGATCAAGATATCTTTCCTATCTTGAAAATCAATCTTTTTGCATTAAATGCTCCAATAATGGAGATCCACTTATGTGAATTAGATACTGCTTTCTTCAACCTAGTAAGGGACAACTACTCTCCTGAAATCAAGCTTCTGATTACCATTATGGAATGTGAATCCCCAGAAGAAGCTCTGATAAATAGTTTACCTGCTTCATTACTTAAAACCTATAAATCAGCAGGGTTTACCTTTCTGGATGGTCTCTTTTAATACAGACACCAACATTCCAGTGTATTAGTACTAAGCAACAAAGAACATATACAACATTTACTCCAGGAATGCCATGGCAACTGTTCATCAGGGCATATACCCACAGAAAGAACCTTGGAGAAAGTAAAACAAACTGCTTGGTGGATAGACTGGAAAGAAATCACTATTAAGTATGTTACTAGCTGTGAGACTTGCCAAAAATCTAATAAAACTACTGGCAAAAGTTTTTGACTCCTACAGAAGATCTCTGAACCCAAAACTAGATTTGAAATCATTAATATATATTTTGTCACCGGCCTCTCCCCTGGAGGTACTCATTCATATAGCTCTGTCCTGGTTATAGTTGACAGATACTCTAAGCAGGCAAAATTCTTACCTAACCACAAAGAAGATAGTGCTATTGATGTAGATCTACTATTTTGGAATAGGATCATAGCTGATGTTGGTATACCCAAGATTATAATCAGTGACAGAGACCCCAAATTCACCTCTGAGTTTTGGAGGAATCTACATGATATACTGGGTACTACTCTAGCATTTTCTACAGCATACCATCCCCAAACTGATGGATTATCTGAAAGGATGATACAGACCCTAGAAGATATGCTAAGAATGTTCTGAAGCTTTGTTCTAGAATACAAAAACTTAGATGGTTATTGCCATCATTGGGTAAGCCTACTCCCATCTCTAGAAATGTGTTATAATAGCGTAAACATTCTACTACCAAAGAAGCCCCTTAAATACTAGAAAGAGGATGGATTCCAAAACTCCCTAGGAATAACTTAAACTATAAATTAGAAACCATTCATCCAACATCTCTTGACTTTAAGAAGATGATAGATCTTGCAAATACTCATGCTCAAAAGTGTGTAGAAGAAGCAGTAGAATACAACAAACAAAGATGGGACAAATCACATAAGGAACCTGAATTTAAAATAGGAGATAAGATCTTGATATCTACCAGCAACTTCAACAATCTAGCAGGTAACAGAAAGCAGAAACCAGCCTTTGTCGGACCATTTGTTATCAAAAAGATGCATGGCAAAAATGCTGTGGAACTAATCTTGAGGGAAGAATTATCAAGAAAACACCCAGTGTTTCCTGTTAGCCTAGTCAAACACTTTCAACCAAGAGAAGGTAGCAACCTCCCTTCAACAATAATCCCAATAGAACATGACCCTGTGAAAGAAAAAGGGAAAGCCAGCAGGATATTGAGAGTCAAGAAAGAGAGAGTACAAGGAAAAGATGTTAGACTATACTTAGTAAGATACAAAGGAGAATCTGCAGACAAAGATGAATGGTTACCAGAGAATAAAACACCTGATGGACCAACACATCTCAGAAACTACAGAGCCAGCAAGAGGAACTGAAACACACATTAAGTTAATTTTTTCCCAACATGCTCCAGATTTTTTTCAGATATGGCCATATCTTGGAGTTGGGGAATGTCAGCTTGCTACTATTGCAGATCAAACTGCAAAAGTAACAGAAATAACATAAAAATAATAATAATAATAGAATTCACCTAAGAAGGAGTAGAAAAACCATAAATATTATTACAGAAATGGATTCTACACCCAAAATTAGGTAGGGTCACTCACTGACCCCACCCTTGAAATCAAACTCCTTATATTTTTAAATAATGAAGGAAAGAAAGACCAAAATACCACGGCACCACTATTGAACTTTTTGCCAATTAAATGTTTCACACTTATTGTCACGTATAGGTTTCACACCTAAAATTCAGTCAGGATTGAGGTGTTGTGTATATTTTAGGAGTTATGGACGGAAATGTGTTCTGTCACAATTTGTGCACGCAGCCACGACAGCCAATGCACCGGCGCGCGGCTGAGATACAGCCCTGTCACTCTGTCAAGGCTTTGTACACAGAGCCAGGCCTCTGACAAGTATGCAACCGCGGGACTACGGGTTGACAAAGTGACAGGCAGCCTGAGAAACTTAGGTACCACGTAAACATGCTACCACCCACACAGGAACATTCTACATATGTAATAAATGTTCCTGTGGATAGTAGATAATCTAAAAGTACATAAAATTATATAAAAATACTTAAATAATCCTTATACGTATTTTTTATTGCATATAATTCAAAGTACCAAGAATGTTGAAAATAAGACAATGACAACTTCTAAAAAAATTTAATATATTATTATGAGAATTTCTAGACATCAGGATTTTTGTGAAATACTAAGAAAACTAATTATGTAAAAATATTACATGAATTCCCATGAATTATATTTTTAAGTAATTATTTTAGTAAATCAACTGAAATTTGAAAATAAGGAGTAAAATCAATATCATGACTTTACTCCAATTATTTGATACATAATGAGAACTCACCTGACATCATAATTTCCTTATGAATTTCTATTAAAATAATTATTAACTTAATGCAAACATTTACTAAGGATAATTAATTAAATAATACATAAACAGGACATATTAGTGTTATTCACACGTCCAAATATCAATTATAAAAGTAGAATAATTCCCATACCCTGTGGAATTAGATGCTACCTGTGCTACAGCACCAAGGAAACGTGACAGGCTACCATTGGTTACCCTGCTAGCCTCAGTGTCCGTCCCTTTGAGCCCCTGTACCCCTCAGAAGGACAATATTGGGACTCCAAAAGCCATAAATAAAGAGTTCTTTTGAGAATATTGATGGTCAGAGACCCAGCTATATTTATATCCAGAAACTGTGCCAAGGTAATCAAGTACTCATAACAGATAAGTAAGTGATTTATGGCTTAGTCTGATTAATAATATCCATCCTCAACCTCTTTTTATCAAATTAAACTGCTGAAAAACCTTACAAACCCCGTATACAGGTTTAACCTATCAGTTCACATCCCAAACAGATACCCAAAGGATTTAATAATATACCAGTGAGTTTTATTATCCTTTCTCTGTTGTGGCAGCTTGGTTACAAAGCCCTGCCAATCCACTGTGTATTTTATATACATATTATCTTTGGGCAAAATATCCTTTAAACTAAAGAGCCCAAAGTAACCAGGACTACGTATTTTCATACTGAAATCCCTGAAGAGAGGTGTTAAAGATCCCCAATATAATTGTGGCCCCTTTATAAAAATATTTAATAATCAATTTATTCATATTGAATTAAAAAAAATAAACCATAACCAAACCAATTAACCTTGCAATAATCTTTATCCAAATATTTTACTAATTTTTGCTGCATTTATTAAATAATATATTTATTATTTATTCTATCACCTCTGGTAGCTAAACAATAGCAAGGGTTTTGGCATCTAGGAGGCTGACAGATTTAATAATATACCAGTGAGTCTTATTATCCTTTCTCTGTTGTGGCAGCTTGGTTACAAAGCCCTGCAACTCCACCGTGTATTTTATATACATATGCTCTTTGGGCAAAATAGCCTTTGAGAACATAAATTAAAGGTTCCAAAGTAACCAGGCCTTTGTTTTTTCATACTGAATTCCCTGAAGAGATGTGTTAAAGATCCCCAATATAATTGTCGCCCCTCTATAAAAATATTTAATAATCAATTTATTTATATTGATTTATAACAATAAACCATATCCAAACCAATTAACCTTGTAATAAGCTTTTCAAAATATTTTACGGATTTTTGCTGCATTTATTGAATAATATATTTATTATTTATTCTATCCCCTCTGGTAGCTAAAGGATAGCAAGGATCTTGACATCCAGGAGGCTGACAGATCCTCTGAGGAGGATGATTGGATGGTGATGATGAGTTGAGGAGTGGATGGCCCCCCGCACGCGCTTGGCCAATAAATTGGGTTAAAGCACGTGGAAGGGGAGGGGGTTTGAACAGAGGAGGAAGATGTTGGATGACCAAGGAGGGCCTTAATAGACTGCTAGGACAGGGAAGAGCTGGGAGGATGGGAAATGAGTGGGTACCCAGAGAAAAACAAGAGATATTATTGTTTTTTTTTTTTTTGAAGTTGTATTGATGGATAAGGGAATGTAAAAAAAAATTGAAAATTTCCATAATCCATGAGTTTTCCAAGATTGGTAACCACATCTCTCCCCAACTTACAGACTTTCCCTAATCTGCATCTTGAACTTGAAGATATAAAGAGAAGGAGAAATACAAGGAAATTGAACAGAAAATTGGCCATTTATTGATCTTGAGAGGGGGTTTGAAGTGGTTGGAAAATATCTCATTCTATCCAATAGAGCCCTAGAAGCGGCAGAGATAAAACACAAAAGGGGTCCCAGGTGCTCAGGTATGTGGCATACAGTAGAGTTTACCACAAAAACGCAGCAAATAACCCTGGTGGTGCACAATTGGGAGGACTTAATTCTGAGATAATTTGCATCCACAACAATGAAACTTCTTGAATTGGACAGCAGGGAAATTTCTTGAAAGTTGAGTACCATCTAGCTCCTCCAAAAAATAAGATCCACCTCTAACTTGGCAAACCACCTGATTGGTAAAATACGTATGCACTTACACGTGTGCTACCATAAGTGTAATCCAAATGGGATGCACATATGGGCCTCTCCGGCCCATTGGACACTCACACAGACCATACAGTCCTGTGTGGATGTCACTGATTTGGGGAAACTGGCCTCAAAACGCATGAAACATGCTCATTGGTACACAGGCCCTAACGGGTCCGGTGAGGGATATGAGCAAGTACAGCCAGATGAGCTTGTATGGGCAAAATTGGGCCAAAGGTTTATTTTTGACATACTTGGCCAGACAGGCTGGCCCGCCAAAGTATGTTTTACTTAGTTTCTGGGCTTGGGGTGGCCCATTGGGGCCACAGCCCATTTCGCAGTCCGCTTGGGGCTGCTGCCCATGTTGCCGCCCGCTTGGGGCCGCTGCCCGTGTCTTGGCCCACTTGGGGCTGCTGCCCATGTTGCTGCCCGCTTGGGGCCGCTGTTTTTGCCTTTGGCCCGTCTATGGGGCCCAACGGCCCATGCGGGGCCATTTTTGCGGCTGACGCGCTGGGTGGTGGCTGCAGGGCTGGTGGTCCCGGCTCCTCCCCCTTCCCTTGCTTGCCATTGCAAGGGGGATGGGGAGGGCTGGCTGGTTGTAACCAGCCAGTGACCGGTTGCAAGGGGCGACTGGTCATGGCAGGGGGTACTTGATCACCCCCCCCACCAAAAGAGGTGGCCAGGCTGGTTGCATTGAGGCGATGGGCGGTGGGGGGGGAATTGACCACCCCCCATCATTGAAGGGGCGCTCTCCCCCCCCCCCCCCCCTTTACCAAGGGGGAGGAGCAACGGGCTGGATGGGACCTGACCACCCCCCAGCCCACTTACCGTAGCAACGCCCTGGGGGTATTGACCCCCAGGGCCCCTGGTAGGGGTATTTTACCGCACCCTCAAGGGATTTGAGAGATAGAGGGGGGGGCATGTCCGCCGGTTACACTCCCCCCAGGTAAGATTTTGCTTGAACTCAGGTGAGTCCTGGGTCCCACCTGGCCCATATGAGGGGCCAGGGATGTACAAGTGCTAAGATAGGTAACAGGGCTGGTTGTAACGGACAAAAAGTCAGGGATTGAACAGCACAGGGGCTGGTTCAGCCCCATTGAGGTGGAAACACCAGAAACAACCAGAATGGGCTGGTTGTAAGGGTACAGGGACTGATGCCATGTGGTCTGATGTAGCCCAAACCAAGTAACAAGGCCTGTACAGCCTGTAGAGCTCTTTTGGGGCGGAAAATTTGCCTTTTGGCTTGTTTTATAATGGGCTCACAAGAGGCCAATCTTTTGTACTTAGGGAGCTCTTCTCCCTGCTGTTTCCCATCATCCATTCATCATCCAATTAAATTCATCAACAATATCATCCAACGTTTTTCCCCATTTGTGAGAGCCCATCAAGCAATTATTGACACAAGGTGTCCAGCATTTCTTTTGCTTTAAATACTGCTCATTTGCCTAAGCTAATTTCTGTCCATAATTATAACACATTATCAGTACCAACATCATCATTACTTCCAAGGCATGTAGACTCATGTACCTTACTCTGGAGAACCTCAAAGAACTCAAGTTTTCCAAGAAGATGTCCTATATCCCTGATTTTAGCTCCACCAAGATAGTTCTGAACAGTCAGAATTATAATGCCTAGGCTGTCCTTATGGATAGTGAGCTGGAAAACATCTGTTGTGGGGATAAAATGGATGCAGATGACACTTTGATCAGTTCAGAAGTGGAGAAAAAGTCTTATCATCTCATCCTTAGGCATCTTGATGAGAATCATGTGACATGGGTTTCTGATACTCTTAGGTAAGATGAGAGGAGGAGGGGTAGCATCCTTTGGAAGTTGCTTAAGTCCAAGTATGCTGGTGATTCTGTTCACCAGAATGGTATAGCTTTCAAGAAACTGTTTCAGTTACAATATTCAAATTGTAAAAATTTTGTTACAGAGGCTAGGTCTAGCATAGCCAAGTTTAAGTCATCAGGAATTAACTTGGATCCTGAGTGTTTGTCACTTTTAATCCTTCAGAAGCTACCAAAGGAGTTTGATTCTTTAGTCAGAATTATTTCTCAATTGGATCCTCTTCCTGGGGAGGAGGATGTGCTGAAAAGGATTGAAAAGGATGATCTTCTGCTCAAGATGAAGGGGGGTTCTGGAACAGCCCTTGTTGGAAAGACTGGAAAATCTTGCAAGAAGGCAAAAAATGATTTGTCCAAGGTCTTATGCTATAATTGTCAGAATAAGGGGCATTATGCTAAGGATGGCAAGTAGGCCAAGTAGAGCAAGAAGTGCAAAGAGAATGACAAGGAGGTCAATCTCACTACTGAAAACGTTGCAATGGTGGTATTTGATGGTCCAATGGAAATGGTTGTTGGTGAAGAAGGCCCCAACAAGAAGGCAAAAATTGATGAGGATCAAGAAATGGACTTGATTGATTACAAAGTGAGTAATCTTAACCTCAAAGATGAGACCTTATCAGTGACTGATAAAGCTTCTTTCCTATTAGGAGGATTGAAGGAGGATGTTCTTGTTTTGATTGATTCCGGTTGTACAGATCACATGTTCTTTGAACCAAATTTATTTTCAAATCTTAGTGATTATGATGGATTTGTAAATATTTGTCAGAAAGGAAGAACAATTCACATTAAAGGAATTGGAAAAGTTATTCTTGAAAATCACTTGGGTTTCAAAATTTCTTTTGAGAAATTGTTCTATGTACCAGAGTTGCCTTATAAACTTGTGTTGCTTGGAGTGTTGTGGAGAAAGGTTTCCAAATTTTTTATCTTAAAGAAGATAAGTTTGTTATGGATATGAATGGGAGAAATTTTCTTGGTGGACAGGTTCGGAACAAGCTTTTGTGTGCAAGCTTGTTCAAAATCTCAGCTTTGAGCACTTTTGCTCACAATAGAAGTGGCCATCAGGTAAAGGACAGCAACTGTGAGAGTTGTACCTTAGGGGCTAAGACTAGAAATGTGTTCTCAAAGAGTAGAGATTGCACTGATGTTCCTAGAGAGGAATTTTCCATTGATTTGGCAGGGCCATTCACAGGTGGGGAAAGATACTTCATCAATTTAGTTGATACTTCAACTAATTATGTTTGGGTTAAACCAATTTTATCTAAGGATCATACCACAGAGGAGGTTTCTGTAATATTCAAAGTCTGGAAACAGAACGGTCTAATGAAGGAGAACAAGAGGGTTATCACTGATGGAGGTGGTGAATTTGTGAGTAAAGAGTTTGAGAGGTTATTGAAAAATTATTGTATCATTCATATAGTCACTACTGCAAGTACTCCACAAAATAATGGAATAGTTGAGAGAATGAATAGGACTTTACTTGACAAGGTCAGAACTATTATGTCTCAATCTGGTCTACCAAAGTTCTTATGGGCTAAGTTGATTTGTAAATTCTGTCTGTTGCATAAAATTGTAAGTGTTAATGGGAAGAGTCCTCATTATCAGTTTTGTAATTTGTACCCCAAAACATCACACCTAAGAACAATTGGTTGCTTGGTATATTATAGTGTCCACCATAATGAGATGGTTGGAAAATTAGACCCTAGAGGCAGAAAAGGGGCACTTGCAGGCTATGATTTAATAAGTAAATTGTATAGGATCTATTGTCCAGGGACAAGCAAGTTTATCCGTAGTAGGGATGTAAAATTTGATGAAAGTACCTTTCCACTCAAAAGGAGTGAAGATGTTGTTGTGAATAAGTCACAGCAAGAAATAGAATTAGCACCTATTTCACCAGCAAAGGCTGAGGAAAATGTGGTTCCAGAAGATGAAGAGATGGCAGAGGTGCCACCGGAGGGTTCAGTGCTGGCTTCAGGGGAGTCCGTTATTTTGGAACCTGATGAGCCTCCACCTCCAGTAAGAAGGAGTGGTAGGGTTAGAGTACCAGTTGATAGGTATGGGGAATGGAAGTCCCATTATGCTGCCCCAGGATATGAGGAAGATACATTTCAGAAACAGTGTATGCTCAATGAAGTCCTGGAGTTGAGTTCAGAAGTGGGTAACAGGGTTAACCCAAATAGCTTTGGCCAAGCTATGAATTCTGATGAGAGAGCCAACTGGAAGAGTGCTATTTATGAGGAATTTTATTCTCTAGAAAACAATAGTTCCTTTGAAGTTGTTAAGCGGGATTCTTTTCCAAAAGGAAAGACCATTGTGGGGTCTAGATTGGTGTTAAACAAGAATTTTGGAACAAATGGAGTTTTGAAAATATTCAAAGCTAGATGTGTTGCACAGGGCTTCAAGCAGAGAGAGGATATTGATTACCAAGAAACTTTCTCACCAACTGGAAGGCTGTCAACATTCAGGTACATCATTGCTCTGGAAGAGGAGTTGGGAGAAGAAATCAGACAAGCTGATGTTGTAACAGCATACTTGAATTCAAAACTTGGAGAGGAGGAGACTGTTTATATGTAAATCCCTGATGGTTTTTTTGAATGGTTAGTAGAGACTAAACCAGAAACCATGAAGAAAATCTGTGTTAGAATTTTTCTTTCAGCAGATAAAGAGGAATATGTCCTCAAGCTGTGTAGATCCCTTTATGGATTGAAGCAAGCAGCTAGATTGTGATATAATACCATGAGTGAGAAACTGATACAGATTGGTTTTAAGACGTCTGAGGCCAACCCTTGTCTCTTTGTAAGGAAGGATGCAATTTTGTTTGTATGGGTTGATGAATTTATCATTATTGGAAATGGTAAAGAGAGAGTAATGGAAAAACTCAAAAAGGAATTCAAGATAAAAGATCTTGGTCTGGCGAAACAGGTGCTAGGAATGAAAGTCAGTAAGAGCAAGAATGGTATTAAGTTAGACCAGATCCATTACATGGAAGCTCTTCTTAAGCAATATGGCTTAGAGGATGCAAAGAAGTTTGGTACTCCCATGCAGTCAAACATCTGTTTAGAGAAGTCTACAGATGAGGAGTATCTGGAGTTTTTTCAATCTGGGAACAACTACAGGTCAGCTATTGGATTGCTTAATTATTTGGGGCAGTGTACAAGGCCCAATATTGCTTTTGCAATTGTTTTCTTGTTGCAACACTTAGAGAAGCCAAGCATGAGGCATTGGTCAGCGTTTAAGAGAGTTATGAGGTATCTTAAAGGAACGCACAGTCTGGGACTTTTGTTTACAAAGTCAGAAAACTTTTATTTGGTTGGTTATTCCAATGCAAGTTGGGCAGATGGTAACACAAGGGAATCAACAAGTGGTTTTGTATTCTTCTTGGGTAAGAACCTGGTGTCATGGATTTCCAAGAAGTTGTTGGCAATAAGTCTTTCATCAACAGAGGCTGAGTATAGAGCTTACTTAGCAGCTTCACGGGAAGCAAAACGGTTGAGAAAAGTCTTAGAGGATACACATAAAACACAAGGGTTTGTGTTGTTGTATTCTGATAACCAGAGTTCCAGTGCTTTGGCGCAAAACCAAGTGTTCCATTCAAGAATAAAACATATTGTTGTTCACTATAACTATATTCACAATGCAGTTAACTGCAAGGAGATTGTGTTGAGGTACATGCCCACTGGAGTGATGATTGCGAATATCTTGACTAAGGCTTTAGATAGGAACAAGCATCAGGGCTTTGTGACTAATATGCAGATGTCACCCCTTTTGGATTAAGGGGGTGTGTTAAAATATGTATGCACTTACGCGTGTGCTACGTATAAGTGTAAACCAAATTGGATGCACATATGGATCTCTCCAGCCCATTGGACACTCACACCGACCATACGGGCCTGTGTGGATGTCACTGATTTGGGGAAACTGGCCTCAAAACGCGTGAAACAGGGTTATTGGTACACGGGCCCTAACGGGCCTGGTGGGGGATATGGGCAAGTACAGCCAGATGGGCTTGTATGGGGGTAATTGGGCCCAAGGTTTATTTTTGACATACTTGGCCAGACAGGCTGGCCCGCCAAAGTATGTTTTACTTAGTTTTTGGGCTTGGGGTGGCCCATTGGGCCCGCTGCCCGTTTTGCAGCCCGGTTGGGGCTGCCGCTGTAAGACTCCAAACGGTGCTAGGCCATGGCAGTTTTGTGGAGGGGAAAGGTGCTGTTTAGGCTGCCCTCCTGAGTGTTACAAAAATATTTAAATTTAACCAAGATCAAAGTCCAGAACCTGGTAAATGAGGGACCAAAGAGTAAAGGATAAAGATGATAGTAGTCAGTAGCTGGGGAAACAACACTGTCTGAGGCAAGATGATGCTGGGGAAAACTTGAATAGAAGTAGTCAAGGATTGCTCAGAGTTCAACAGGACAAGGCAATTTTAAGTAACAACACCCAAAAGCTAATAGCTCTGGTTGTCAGCAGAAGCTTAGGAAAGATCAACTCAATCCCAAACAACCTCCAGGTTCTCAATCAACCTGCACAACTCTCCACAATCAAGCGCTTGAAGGGTACCAGATAACTGTGGGTGGCTGCACAAGACAAAGATAAATTTTTGATGAAGCTCTAGAAGCAAAACAATAACTGATTTGAAAAAGAATAACCCAACACTTCTCAAGGGACTCAAGAGTAGCATGGCGGAATTCAACTTCAAAAAAAGAAATAAATGGAGGTTTAACACTCCAGGTTTTAAGCTTAATAAAACCTCTTCAGTCAAAAGTGACCGGTTCCGGAAATATAATCAACGGATGATCAGGACCAGTATGGTTGGATAAATGGATCAGGAGTGGTGTAACACACTCAAGAGTTCAATCAGTCAAATTCTTCTTCAACCAACAAGGCTATTGGTTGGTGATAAAGATCAAGGATCAGGATTTGAGTATGGAGGCTCATGGATCAAGGGGCAATTGTGGATATACCCAGAATTCAGTTCTTGGATAAAGGGGAATGAGACCCCACAGATAATTTATTTCAAGATGATTGTGATGATAATTCTCCGCTAAGATACCATAAGATACCCCCCCCATCCAAAAGGCAGGGGAGAGCCCCTCCTTATATGGGCAGGAGGCCCTGTTAGACTATGTACAAGTGATTCTACAAATAGACTGGAATTTTTTTTTTATTATTATTTCAGATGATCAGAAAAATAGATCACGCGGTCCAGTGGAAATCCAGCCTCCCTGACTGGGGTGGGATCTTTTCTCATCCCTTCACCTCTCTTGCGTCCGTCCGCGGACGGGCGCGCGCGACAACACAAGGATCACCCACCCCTCACCCAAAGGCGGAAGGGGTGGGAAAAAATGAACCAGACCGCCCGCAGATGTTTGCGGGCGGTAGACAGCACTTTTCCACCCCCACCTGAAGATGGAAGGAGGTGAAAATGATTGATGGATTGGTGTTGGCCAATTTGCAGACCAAGGGGGATGTTTGGGTTGGTTGTCGAGGACTTGTGAAAGCAGATGGCGGAGGTGGAAGAGTCCCAGGAGGAAGGTAGCTGAGATCGGATTGGGAAGTAGGAACGCCTCTGATGAGCGTGGGTGGGATTGGAATGGATTGGAGATTGATGGTGGTGGTAGACCAAGCAAGTGATCAAGTGATAGTGTAGACCGGAGGGTTGCTTGGATAGATGGATACAATGCGGTAGATCTTTGGTTAGGATGAATTGGAAGGTGATGAGACTGGGTGGTCTGAGTGGATGGAGCTTGTGGGAGTAAGGATCTCAGAGTTGGATGGTCCAAATGACCAACTCAATTGGTTGTAGGCTTGGGTTTGAGGATCTTTTGTAGGCTTGGAAGGAGATTGATAGGAGTGAGAAGGAATATATTGGATGATCTGAATTGAGTTCAAAGGATGAATCAATTTTTTTGAATTGGACCTCACCCTTGAGTAGGGTGGTTTGATTGATGGGCAGATGACCTGAGATGAATGAGACACTGGTGGGTAGAGTTGTGAGATTGAGCAGGAAGGGGTGAGTTGGAGGTTATTGCTGATGGGATGAGATGATGGATCAGATGGTGGGAGGAGGGAAAGATGGGAGTGAGGTAGACAATGGATTATGATGAGCCTGAGGTTGATAGAATTGTTGAGGCAATGGTTGCAAGTGATGATGAGCGAGTGACTTGGGGTCTTGGCCCGCGCGTTTGGCCAAAAGGAAGGGGGAGGACAAAGAGAGAAGGAATTGAACGCAATGCCAAGGTGATGACACCAAGAGAGGCCTGTCCTAGACCTCTGGGACAGAGGAATGCTTGGCAGGATGAGGAAACTGGAGGAGTGATACTGATACAAAAAAAATCTGATTTTTTTTTTTTGGATAAATGACACCTAAATAAAAGAATTGTAGAAAAAAAATTGAATTTTCCGCATCTGGTCCAGGGTGTCCGGATTTGGCCACCACACCGCCCATGTAGTGGCTGGCTTTGGGCTGCTGCCCGTTTTGCGGCCCACTTGGGGCCCCTGCCCATGTTGCGGCCTGCTTGGGGCCGCTGCCCGTGTTGCGGCCTGCTTGGGGCCACTGCCCGTGTTGCGGCCTGCTTGGGGCCGCTGCCCGTGTTGCGGCCTGCTTGGGGCCGCTGCCCGTGTTGCGGCCCGCTTGGGGCCACTGCCCGTGTTTCAGCCCGCTCAGGGCCGCTGTTTTTGCCTTCGGCCCGTCTATGGGGCCCAATGGCCCGCGGAGGGACGTTGTTGCGGCTGCCGCGCTAGGTGGCGGCCACAAGGCTGGTGGTTCTGGCTCCTCCTCTCCCCTTTCTTGCCATTGCAAGGGGGAGGGGGAGGGCTGGCTGGTTGTAACCAGCCAGCAACTGGTTGCAAGAGGCAACCATTCATGGCGGGGGGACTTGATCACCCCCCCACCAAAAGAGGTGGCCAGGCCGCTTGCATTGAGGCAAACGGCGGTGGGGGGGAATTGACCACCCCCCCACCATTGAAGGGGTGCTCTCCCCCCCCCCCCCCCTTTACCAAGGAGGAGGAGCAACGGGCTGGATGGGACCTGAGCACCCCCCAGCCCACTTACCATAGCAATGCCCTGGGGGTATCAACCCCCAGGGCCCCTGGTAGGGGGATTTGACTTCCCCCTCCAGGGATTTGAGAGAAAGAGGGGGGGCAGCATTTCCGCTGGTTAAACCCCCCCAGGTGAGATTTTGGTTGAACTCAGGTGAGTCCTGGGTCCCACCTGGCCCATATGAGGGTCCAGGGCTGTACAAGTTCTAAGATAAGTAACAGGGCTTTTGTAACGGACAACCAGCCAGGGATGGAACAGCACAGGGGCTGGTTAAGCCCCATTGAGGTGGAAACACCAGAAACAACTGGAATAGGCTGGTTGTAAGGGTACAGGGACTGATGCCATGTGGGCTGATTTAGCCCAAACCAAGTAACAAGGTGTTAAGATTATTGCCATCTCATCCTGTGTTCTGACTTTCACTCAGCCTCCATCCCAGTAGCTCCGTGAATGAACTGAGAAGTGTCCTTGTGACATGTCTGTACCACCCCAGTCTCTTTACTTCATAAGATGACCCGGGTGAACTTCTGGAAACCGCTCTCTCTTCATTCTTTCCTCTTTCTTATTCTCTTCTCTTTGTCGCTTCCTTATCTCCTTACTTTTCTTATCTCCTCAACCCAAATTCTCCCCAACTCAACACTTCCACTCTGGTCTGAAATATCTCTCCGTCATCCAACCTATGACTGGTAAGAATCTAATCCTCAAGATCACCTCTACATGATTGTTCTGAAAACATCATTCAATCTTGTAGTCATCTGTCTTCATTGTCTGAACTCTATCAACTTCCTTGCTGCCAACAACTTATTCTGTCTGATCTCTTTCTTACTTTCTAAATAACTCGAAGCTGTTGGTCTTCTCATTCTTTCTTCTTCTCAATTTTTGTCTTGTCTCTTGTGATTCTAAATTTTATCCTTATTCTGCTGGTTTTGAGTTCTGAAGAAATATATCTAAATCTTATCAGGGTTAAAAGCCAAAGGATGACTCCGTGTTATCAAAGATGAACAAACCAGCCGGAGCAAACAATTATTTCCACCAGGTTGCTCTCAAGGCTTCCGTCAATGCTATTCCCCCACTCAACAAGGATAACTATTCCATCTGGCGTAATAAAATGTTGATGCTGTTTTATCTCAAGGATATTAAGGAAATCATGATTAAAGACCTAGGACAACTCCCAGTAAAACAAGACCAAGAGATCCAAGAAATTATCCTATCCAAACTTGACAGCACCACACATGCCATTGTTGTTAATGCCTCAAACATCGCATCTTCCAAGCTACTCTGGACTGAGATCACCCGCAGATTTGCCTCATCCAAAAAAGCCAATAGAGCACCAATCTTCAACCAATTTCTTCAAGCCCCATTCAAAAAACATGCTATCAAAGGATTCATAACGGACATCCAAAAATCCCTCACTTGTATGGCGGACGTAGGAATAGATCTACCCAATGAAATACTGGCATATCCAATACTATGGAAATTTCCACCAACTCTAGAGAATCTGAAACAGCAAATCATGTATGGCGAGAAGTTGATAACCGTAGAAGTGGTATTCAATCACCTAACTCAATAAAACAACAAGCAGAAGGCACAACTCAAGACTGGTAAATCTGCCACTGACGTCTCATTAGTGACTTTCAAGAGCAGACCCAATAAAGACAATAGGAAGCCCTGGATCAGATGCAAAGAAGGTTTTCACAATCCAAATGCCCCTCATCCTGAATCCTCCTGCTTCCACCTTCATCCTCAAATTGCTCCCGATTGGTGGGTCAAACAGCAAAATGAGTGGAAGAATAGAACAAAGAAGACACCTAATATCGATTACCATACCCTCCTGACTCTTTGGATTAACGCAGACAGCACACTTAACCTTCTTCTTGATTCAGGAGCAAATATACATATATTTAATGATCTGAAGTACTTCATTTCTATTGATCTACAGGATGAATTAGAGAAAATCAAGGCAGGCAAGTTGGAAGCAAATCTCAAAATACAAGGAACAGGAACCTTGCAACTTGAGTGGAAAGACTCTATCATCACGCTTGAAGAATGCATGTACATTCTGGATATTGTCATCAATTTGATCAGCCCTGGTCTCCTGGCGAAAAAGGGCTGCAGTCTCTCTCAAAAACAGGATTGATTTCACATCACCCAAGGCAATCAGATGGTTCTTAGAGGTCTAATCCTTGACAATTTATTTTTAATCAAGAAGCCTTAAAGTGCCAGAAATAATCTCATGGTTAATCTTTCCAGTCAATCATCTACTACTCCACTTAACCAAGCTCATTTGTTGTCCAATCTTCACAAGACATATGGACATGCTTCAATCTCCATGCTTAAACCAATTCTTAAAGACCAATACTCTAAAGACGAACTAGACAAATTCCAATTCAATGGCTGTGTAAGGAGTAAAATCACACAGACTTCATTCTCAGGAACCTTGTTGCCTTCATCTAAACCACTCAAACAAATTCACCTAGACCTGATTGGACAGATCACTCCTCAGTCAAAAGCTGGCCACCGGTACATCCTGACACTTGTGGACAACTTTACGGGTTATCTAGTGGCTTTTCCTCTCCAATCTAAAGAACAAACTCCCAATGTCATTATCAACATCCTCAAGACAGAATACAAGCGGCTAAACTATTACCCCACCAAAATCTTTTCAGAAAAAGGAAAGGAATTCACTAACATCACCTTGAAAGAATTTGCAAAATACAAACACATTAAACTCCTAACTTCAGAACCGTATCATTCACAACACAACAGTCAAGCCAAACAAGCCAAACAAGCCAAACAGACAATCATATAATTGGCTTGTGCAATGTTCTCCTCATCTAGACTGAATAGATACTACTGGCATGTCATGGTTTGGAGCTGCTGCTTCATGCTTAATCAAGTCCCAAGGGAAGGTAATGACCAATCCCCTTGGGAACTTATGTTTAGCAAGAAGCTCCCTAATAATTATCTCAAACCTGTAGGATCCTCAGTCATTTACCTGGCAAACAGACTACAAAAAGGAAGGAAATTCAATGAGAAGGGATTAGAAGGGATCTTATTCGTGTTCAATCCCATTTTTCATTCTTACCTGATCCTCAGCTCATCTGGTGCTATTGTTGAAACCAAACATGTACAGTTACTTAAAAACCCGCTTCATGAATTTCCCCTCCTTGAATCACCCGGGATTGATCTCTTTACTCAAATTTGTTCCAAGTCAAAAGAACCCAATTTCTTGTCATTCAAAAATAAATACACCTTTTGAGAATCTCAAGACAATCTCTCCAAATCAGAATCAGATCAAGATGATTTGGCATCTGTAGTTTCTCCACCCTCTGATCATTCTCCTCTACCTTTGCCAGTCCCCAATGCTCCTATTCAAGCTACCTCTCAAAGACCCAGAAGGGAACTAAGAAAACCCCAACAATACGGTTTCCACCACTATTGCAAGCCTCCCTCCTACAAGGCTGCACGCAAATTTCCTGAATGGCCAAAGTGGAAGGAAGCCTTGGAAGATGAATTAAACTCAATAGAACTCCAAGATTTCTGGGAGGAATACCATGGCACCCCAGACAACATCTTAAATACAACATGGTTTTTCAAGGTGAAAGAAAATTGCCATGGTGACCCTGTCAAATATAAAGCTCAAATCTGTGTTCAAGGATTCAACAAAGTTCTAGTAATAGAATATAACAAGACTTGGGCACCTACTCGCAAACCTGGATCACTTTGAGTAGCTCTTGTCTATGGCTTGAAGAATAAAATGAAACTGACTCAATTCAAAGTAAAAGGTGCATTCCTTCATGCTCCTATTGATGAAACTGTCATCATAGGGAGTCCAGAAGGATCAGCCAGGAAATCTCCTTACCTAAAACTAAAGAAATCCCTTTACGGTTTGAAACAATCCCCCAAGAATTGGTATGAAACTCTGATGTCATGGATCAAATCTCAAGGATATCACAAATTGACTGGTGATCCCTGTCTGTATCTCAACACCCAAACTGGTGAAATCCTTTACTTCCACGTAGATGATCTCATCCATGTAGGCAACTCCAAAATCTTTGAAGTCAACTTTCTCAAACAATTCAAGAACTCCTCATGCCATCCACCCAACACCATACTTGGCATGTTCATGGAAATTGAAAATGATAGAATTCTCTTGAGTCAACCCAATCACATTGCAAGAGGCCTGGAAGAGCTTGGCTTGACCTCTTGTAAGGATACTCACATTCCATTGACTCAAAACCTAAATCTTGAACCTTCCTCCAACGTTAATCACGCCAAATTTTGCCAACTCAATATCAACTATAGATCTGTGATTGGACTTCTGAATCACTTGGCTCATTACTCCCAACCCAACATCTCATTCCCTGTGTCTAGTCTAGCTAGGTTTAATTCCAAACCAGGCATGAATCACTGGAAAGAAGTCAAGAAGGTATGGAAGTATCTCAAGACAACTAAATATATTAAACTCATAATTAAGTACAATTTGAAGCAAGAAAGTCTCTCAGTATTCAGCAATGCTACCTGGGGAGACAATCCAACCCTTTGCAAATCTCAAACTGAATACATGATCCTTCACTACGGCAGTCCAGTCATCTGGAACTCTACTCAACAGAGAAATATCACTTAAGCTTCTGCCAAATACGAGCTAAACGCATTACTCAACTGCTACCTCAAAATCAAATGGATCAAACACCTCATCAGTGAGATCCATCAAACTGCCAAACCCAAGCCTACTCTAGACATTTATAATGAGGTTTTTGATGACAAGATCACAAAGTTTGGATCACACTCTAAGTCCAGACACATAGATATCAAAACCAAAGGATTGCGTGAAGACTATGCAAACGACAAATTTACACTCAGTTTAATTCAAAGTCACTCCATGATTGCGGATTCTCTTACAAAGGCTTCTTCAGCAACCTCATTGCAACTTCTTCAGAATACAATCTTTGATACAACCAACAAATGATCTTTTAGATCACCTTCTCACCAGCCACTTGGGGTGTGCAGATTATTGCCATCTCATCCTGTGTTGATTTTCACTCATTCTCCGTCCCAGTAGCTCGGTGAATGAACTGAGACAAGTCCTTGTAACATTTCTGTACCACCCCGGTCTCCTTACTTCATAAGATGACCCAGGTGAACTTCTGGCGACCGCTCTCTCTTCATTCTTTCCTCTTTCTTATTCTCTTCTCTTTGTTGCTTCCTTGTCTCCTTACTTTTCTTATCTCCTCAACCCAAATTTTTCCCCAACTCAACACTTCCACTCTAGTCTGAAATATCTCTCCGTCATCCAACCTATGACTGGTAAGAATCTAATCCTCAAGATCACCTCTACATGATTGTTCTGACAACATCATTCAATCTTTTAGTCATCTGTCTTCATTGTCTGAACTCTATCAACTTCCTTGCTGCCAACACCTTATGCCGTCTGATCTCTTTCTTAATTTCTAAATAACTTGAAGCTGTTGGTCTTCTCATTCTTTCTTCTTCTTAATTTTTGTCTTGTTTCTTGTGATTTTAACTTTTATCCTTAGTCCGCTGGTTTTCAGTTCTGAAGAAATACATCTAAATCTTTTCACAAGGCCTGTAGAGCCTGTAGAGCTCTTTTGGGGCGGAAAATTTGCCTTTTGGCTTGTTTTATCATGGGCTGACAAGAGGCCAATCATTTTTACTTAAGGAGCTCTTCTCCCTGCTGTTTTCCATCATCCATTCATCATCCAATTGAATTCATCAACAATATCATCCAACATGTTGCCCCATTTGTGAGAGCCCATCAAGCAATTATTGACACAAGGCGTCCAGCATTTATTTTTCTTTAAATACTGCTTATTTACCTAAGCTAATTGCTGGGAATAATTATAACACCAATAAGGACCATTCCAACAATTTGAGAAAAGCTTTCCCCACTGGGTCTCCAAAGATCAGTTATAAGCTAAAACTAGATCACCAGGGTTCAAGGAGTCCCTGATTTGAATGGAGTGCTTGTCCTTCCAATAATGAACTGATTTTTCTCTGTACTCCATCATCTTTTGATGAGCTTCATCACAAACATCTTCACTTTGCTCCAGTTGCTTGGATCTAGCAACTCATAGATCAGTAGTTGAGGACACCTTGTCCTATGGGATACCCAAGAAAGATTCCATTTCCAGATCCAAAGGAAGAACTGCTCTTTGGCCAAACATTATTTCATAAGGTGAGTAGCCAGTAGTCCTTTTGGTTGAGATTTGATCAGAGAACAGGACAAGAGGAAGGAATTTGCAAAAATTCTTGGCACTTTCACCAGCAAGCTTGACAAGTGCAGCCTTCAAAGGAGCATGGCCTTGTTCCACCATTCCTTAGCCTTCAGGATAATAAGGAGTAGTAACTCTATGTTGTCCAGGAAGAGATTGGATTGTTTCAGCAATTTTTCCACCAAATTCAGAACCACCATCAGTAGAGTAAGATTGAGCCAGGTCATAAAGCATTGTCCAGGTCTCATAGAGCAAAGCTGCCACTGATTCAGAGCTAAGATTCTTAAGGAATTTTGCTTCAAACCATCCAGAAAAATCATCTCTAGCCACAATGAGGTACTTAGCACAACCTGCTTTAATATGAACCACATTCATAGCAATCCTTCCAAAGACAGTGGACTCTCCAGTGGGATAACAAATTTCAGCTGGACCCCTAAGATCATATTTTTGACAAACTTCACAAATCTTGACCCATTGAGAGATTGATTCTCCAGAGATGGCCACCAGAATTTTTTGGATAATCATCAATAAGTTTTGGTTTCCCCACAATGACCAAGACCTTTGTGGAGACTTTCAAGGATAGAATCCTGTTTAGAAGGGATAGTAACAACAATAAGAGCACAAGGATTTCCTCTTTTCATAATCCTAGAGCCTTGGACAAAGAAACTAGAGGAATTTCTTTTAAGAGATCAAAATTCTTTAGCAGAGAGATCAGGAGGTTTCTGAAGAGTTAAAAGTTACTGCTCTAATTTAAGCCAAAAACCTTGTTGAAAGCCAGAATAATCTTGAGAAGAGAAAGAGAAGACAGGTTGGATAAAAGGTTCTTCTTCATTTTAATCCATTCCAACATCAGATTCATTGTCTCCAAGAGGTTGTCAAGATAAACCATCAGGCATAGTGAAAGATTTCCCAGGCCTGTGATCAACTTCAAAAGAAAAAAGCTGGATCAAGGCCACCCAACAAGTCATAGGAGCATTGGGAAGGCTGGGGGCATTGATCATTTCAATGATGTATTGAGCATCAACTTGTAGTTTGAAATTTTGGCCCCAGAAAATGGTTGGAAGTTTGTTCATCATTTGAGTCACACCACAAAGGTCCAATTTGGTCTGAGAGTACCTAGACTTTACATCTGAAAATAGCAAAGATTCATAAAGAGCATCACGTTCCCAACCATTTTCATCTTCCTGGGTAGGAACAGCCCCAAAAAATTGATAACTAGAATCAACAGCCAGCTTGATCTTGCCAGCTTCAGGTCCATAAGCAATCTTTTTCAAAACTATGTCTTGACCCACCATCATTCCGAGCAACTGAATAGAATTTTCACAATCTTGGGTCCAAATCCATTCAGCATCTTTCCTGGTTAGACAATTCAAGGGTGCACATATTTTGGATAATGATGGGATAAAGATTCAAACATAAGTGACAACACCTAGGAAGCCCCTAACTTCAGTGGGATTGATTGGATTAGGCCAAGAGATGATTTTGTTGACTTTGGCTGGTGCCATACTTCTTCCTTTCCTTGCAGAACACATGTCCACCAATTTCCAGAGCAGGGACACAAGCAGCCAGTGTGGATCCAGAGACAGTAAGGCCAGATTCCTTGATTCCAAACAGAATCCTTTCTAAAGTAGTAGCATATTCCCAGATAAAACAACAAATTCCTGAATGCCAAGGTAAGAGTTCATTATCATAGTCCAAAACTGGACCTTTAATTCCACCATTGTCAATAAAGATACCAGCATGATCAGGGATTTCATCTTGGAAGATCCACATCATCTGAGCCTGATAGACTGCAACCAAATTGGTGGCACCTTGAGGAAATTGAGTAAGTTGAAATTGACCAAGAGGAGTATAAAAGGTAGTGAGAGGGCAAGAAAAAGGATGTAAGGATTTTTCATCATAGCCTCCCATAATGTCCCCTAGACCATAGCAAGATCTCCCAGAGAAAGATTTGACAAATTCTTCAGTAGCAGGAGGAATACCAGATTCTTTAATAGTAACTTTATTAAGAGGTTGGAGATCATCAACTATTCTAATTTTACCATTACTCTTGAGGACACAGAAGACAGGGCTGGAATAACTAGAGGCTGACTGCTCATTCAGGCCAGTACAAACTTGTTTTCCAACCAACTTGATAAATTTGTCAACTTTAGCAGCAGTGATAGGGACATTCTACTTTTTCCAAGGATCATGTTCAAGTACAGGGAGGATATAAGGGAGGCCATAGGATTCTTTCAAGAGAAATCTCTCTTCTTAACAGAAAGAAATAGATTTTTCCCTTAGAGATAAGACATTTTGAATTAAATTTAACTCATCAGGAAGAAGCCATCCATCTGGAACAAAGTTTACCACCTTCAGAAAATCTTCAGTTACCCAACCATTGGGCAGAAAGGGACCAGTAAGGGATGGAGGAAGGCCACAGTAAGGATCAAAAGATAAGGCAGGACGCATAAGAGGAGGATTGAGGTTGAGAAGCATAGGCTGGTTGACTGGTTGGACCTTCTTGGAAACTGGCTCATAATTGGTGGCAAACAAGAGAAGTTCTTGTTTCCTCCAGGAGTTGACCAGTGAGACTTCATTACAAAAACTGAGTCCAAGTTCCAACATTTTCCAGGTATAATGTTCTGAAATATCCTTAAAGGGTGCCTTTTCCATAAAGGGAGAACCAGGAGATAATATGTTGCTCACATTTGTGGCACAAGGTAGGGTTTTAAAAATGATGGTAGAATATTGCCCTGGCAGTGCACAATTGGAAGGACTTACTTGTACCCCAAATTGCCTCCACTGAAGCCCATATTCCTCCACACAAAACCACCAAGAATAGAATTGAGATCAGGATCTAGTTTAGACTCATTATGGAGATTCAAACTGGAACTGAGAGAAGATTGATCAGACCTAAGAATACAATGAAAAGAAGACACAACATATCCAGAGAAAGAAGGAAAAGAAATATTTTTGGATTCTTCTATTTTGATATGTTTTTGATTTTTGATATTTTCTAGTTTAGATGAAAAACATGAAAAGAATGAAAAATAAGCCTGAGGGATGATATTTGATCCTTGAGTTGAATTCTGAGGCTGAAAAGAACTACAACTATTAGTAGGATCAACTATTCCAATAAAAAATGAGAGGAATTGGAATTATCCTTGTGCTTCCCCTTTAAAGATGACTTAGAAGAATGACCAGGAAAATCTCTTTCCCAAAAACCAGAATCCAAAGAAAAGAGAAAAACTTCAATCATTCTACCATCAGCATCAGGGAGAAGAATTCTCATCCCAACTTGATCAGAAAACATCAGAGTAGCACCAAAATCCATTAAGAAAGGTTGTCCCAAGATCATAGTTCCTTTGAAAAGAGTGATCCAAAAATGACAGGTTCCAACAATATTTTGACCAATCCTGACTGGAAAATTTTCAGCAATACCAACCAATTCACAAGATTGATTACCTATCCCATAGAATGCAGAATTGAAGCTGACCCTAGGACTGAGTTTGAGCTTACAGGCCATAGCATCCAAAATTAAGTTGAGCTGAGATCCATAGTCCACAAGAGGAGAAACAGTTTTAGCTGAGTCACCATGATACCAAGGGAGGAAACCAAGAAGACAGGACTAAAGATTGGAATCTGAAAAAGTACTAGTTTTGAGACTGAGGAAGTTTAGATTTGAAAGTCAGAGAGAAGGATAATATTAATTTCAGAAATTAAATGAAATAAATGAGAAAATGAAATAGAAAATACAAAGTATGGCTGAGAAATGATAATGAGTAAAAGAAAACAGAAAGGATGCTTACCTGAGGAATTTTAGATTCAAAAGTCAGAGAGAAGTATGAGAAAGGAAATCTTCTCTCTTACTTGCAATCTGTCCTCAGGTGTTTTATCCTGATCAAGTTTCACAGGAAAGGTGATGTGTGTGTAGAGGTTATAATGAAAATAAATATTGAAATGATAGCTGCGCTTCTGGAGGTGAGATGCATACATTGGATGGCAGCAGATCTGAGACAGATGATAGAAAATATTGATAGAAATGAAAGAGACAAGAAATGAGAAGATGAAAGAAATATGGGGAGAAGAGTCTTGATGATGATTATTCCAATACCCCCCCCTTGCTGAGCACAATCCAGAAGTCCAAAACGCAGTTGATGTGAACATAAAAGAACTTGATAAAGCTGCTTGGTAAGCATTTCAGCAAGCATATCACTTGTTGAAACATGTTGAACTGTGAATACTCCGCACCCATACGCACTTGCAAATGAAATGGTGCCAAGTGTCAATGTTTTTGGTGCTGGAATGATGCTCTGGGTTTTTTGAAAGAGCTTTGGCGCCCTCGTTGTTGAAATATAGTTTGGCGGGGGAATCTTCACGGAGATGAATTTCACACATTATGTTTCTTAGCCATAGACCTTCTTTTCACGCGTTGGACATGGCTTTGTATTAATCATTGATGCTGGAAAGCAAGACTGTAGGTTGTTTTTTGGATTTCCAGGAGATCACACCGGAGCCAATGAGAAAATTATAGCCAGATGTTGACCGGCAATCATCATGGTCTTCAGCCCAGTCCAAGTCCAAATAGCCTGACAGATCCAGAGTTTTAACACCCAGCATTAGCTTGAGGGAGCGATTGGAACAAAGATAGAAGAGAAGCCTGATTGCAGCTTTCCAATGTGCAAGAGAGGCATCTTGTAGGAATTGAGAGATTTTGTTGATGGCAAAAGAGACTTTGGGGCGGCTGCATTGAGAAACCCATAAAAGTGATCCAATGAGTTGATTGTATTGAGGTGGGGATGCAGGCTTGTCTGGTGATTTGCAATGGAGAATTTTAAAGCGGCTGGTGGTGGGAGAGGAGACCGGCTTCCAGTCAGGCGGGAGAAAATTGCTCAGACATGGATTCAATGTAGTGTGACTGGAAGATGGAGACGGTGTGGGAGGGAATATGACGGGAGATGAAGAGGGATAGAAAAAGGGAGAGTTTGTTGTTGGAGCCTATGGTGAAAACTTGACCAATGTCTTCAACAAACTTGGCAAAAAAAGTGCTGATGCAGACAATGGCAAGATCATCAACATGAGCACTAAGTGCGCCTATAAGAGTTCTGCCGTTGTAAGACTCCAAACGGTGCTAGGCCATGGCAGTTCTGTGGAGGGGAAAGGTGCTGTTTAGGCTGCCCTCCTAAGTGTTACAAAAATATTTAAATGTAACCAAGATCAAAGTCCAGAACCTGGTAAACAAGGGACCAAATGTAAGAGGGTAAGGATGATAGTAGTTGGTAGCTGGGGAAACAACACTATCTGAGGCAAGATGATGTCGGGGAAAAACTTGAATAGAAGAAGTCAAGGATTGTTTGGAGTTCAACAGGACAAGGCAATTGTAAGTAACAATGCCCACAAGGTAATAGCTCTGGTTGTCAGCAGAATCTTAGGAAAGATCAACTCAATCCCAAACAACCTCCAGGTTCTCAATGAACCTGCCCAACTCTCCGCAATCAAGCGCTTGAAGGGTACCAGATAATTTTGGGTGGCTGCACAAGACAAATCTAATTGTTTGAAGAAGCTCTAGAAGCAAAACAATAACTGATTCCAACAAGAATAACCCAACACTTCTCAAGGGACTCAAGAGTAGCATGGCGGAATTCAACTTCAAAAGAAATGAAGGGAGGTTTAACACTCCAGGTTTTAAGCTTAATAAAACCTCTTCAGTCAAACGTGACTGGTTCCAGAAAGATAATCAAAGGATGATCAGGACCAGTATGGTTGGATAAAGGGATCAGGAGTGGTGTAACACACTCAATAATTCAATCAGTCAAATTCTTCTTCAACCAGAAAAGCTATTGGTTGTTGATAAAGATCAAGGATCAGGGTTTTGAGTATGGAGGCTCAAGGATCAAGGGGCAATCATAGATATACCCAAATTTTAGTCTCAGATAAAGGGGAATGAGACCCCACGGATAATTAATTTCAAGGTGATGATGATGATCCTCTCTGGTATGGTAGGATATTCCTGTATGATTTCCCTCCCAAAAAGGCAGGGCAGATCCCCTCCTTATATGGGCAGGAGGCCCTGTTAGACTATGTACAACTGATTCTACAAATAGAGCAGAATTCTTTTTTTTTTTTTTTTTTTTAGATTTTCAGGTGATCAGAAAAATTTGATCACGCAGGCCGGGGGAAATCCGGCTTCCCTGACTGGGGTGGGATCTATTCTCATCCCCTCACCATCTCTTGCATCCTTCCGTGGACGGGCGCCCGCGACAACACCGGAATCACCCACCCCTCACCCAAAGGCGGAAAGGGGTGGGAAAAAAATAATGAACCAGAACGCCCGCGGATGTCCCCAGGCGGTAGACAACGTTTTTCCACCCCCGCCCAAAGATGGAAGGGGGGTGGGAGAGTCCCAGGGGGAAGGTGAGGGAGTTGAGGTATGATGGAACGGTTGGAGGCTGAAGGAGTTGATCACCAAGGATCATGGCTCAATCAATCTCCAATTGGTCTTCTATTGAGCCCACATTATAGATCAACTCAGCCTGGGGGTCACTCCATCCAATTGGATTGGATGGTGAAACAGGATCAAGGGGGCATCTGGACCAATCAAAGGATGAGGATGTGAGGATCAAGCTCTAGGAGGATCCGAGCCCAAGTTGAGACGGATGGTCTGAGAGGTGAGAAAGCAAGCAAAGCAGGGAGAGGAGAGTTGATCAAGAGGGTCTAAAGTGTCTTGAGCCAACCTAGGCAGATTGGCTTGGGTGGTGAGCGTTGAGCCAGATGCAGAAGGATTGATTGAGGCAGAAGAGGTTGAGCTTGGGTCTAAGAAGGATTGTGAGCCCAATGAGGGCAGTTTCTTAGGTGGTGATATGGAGGCTAAGGGGGTGGATGCCAATTGAGGAGGTGGTGGATGAAGCCTCCAAGTGGGCTAGGAGTAGGGACCAATGGTAATACATCAAATGCTTTCAAGGTTGAAGCTGAGCAGATTGGAGCTGGGATGGATGTATCTTGAGCCAAGCGGGTCTCGGCCCGCGTGTTTGGCCAAAAGGAAGGGGGAACAAAAAGATAAGGGATTGAACGCAATGCCTAGGTGATGAGACCCAGAAAGGCCTGTCCTAGACTGCTGGGACAGGGGAACGCTTGGCAGGTTGGAGGAATTGGAGGAGTGATACTGATACAAAAAAATTTGGATTTTTTTTTTCTTTTTTTTTCTTTTTTTTTTGCAGATAAATGACACCTAAATAAAAGAATCGTAGAAAAAAAATTTGAATTTTCCACATCTGGTCCAGGGTGTCCAGATTTGGTCACCACATCTCTCCCCAACTTACAGACTGTCCCTAATCTGCATCTGAGCTTGATGTCATAAAAAAAAGAAAGGAAAGATGATTGAACACAAGAAATGGCCATTTGATCTTGAGGGTGATTGAAAAGAATATCTTGATCCATCCAAAAAAATCCTAGAGTTGACTGAAATAAAATGAAGAAGGCGTCCCAGGTGCTCACGTATTTGGCATACAGTAGAGTTTCACAACAAAATGCGGCAGATGACCCTGGTGGTGCACAATTGGGAGGACTTACTTCTGATCAAAGTTGTCTCCACAACAATGAAATTTCTTGACCTGATCAGCAGAGAACCTTCTGGCCATCTGAGTACCATCCAGTTCCTCCAAAACATTTGATACACCTCTGAGTTGACGGACCACTTGATAAGGGCCATTCCAGCGGTTAGAGAAAAGCTTTCCCCACTGAGTTTCCAAGGATCAATTATAAGCTAAAACTAGATCACCAGGATTCAAGGGATACCTGAATTGATTGGAATGCTTATCCTCCCAATACTGGACTGATTTTTCCCTTGACTCCATCATTTTCTGATAAGCTTTGTCACAAAAATCTTCACTTTTCTCCAGTTGCTTGGATCTGGCAACCAATAGATCAGTGGTGGAAGAAACCTTTTCCCAAGAAATACCTAAGAAAGATTCCATTTCCAGATCAAGAGGAAGGACAGCCCTTTGACCAAAGAGGATTTTGTGAGGTGAGTAGCCAGTGGTTTGTTTAGTTGAAATTTGATTGGAGAAGAGGACCAGAGGAAGAAATTTGCAACAATTCTTCCCACTTTCACCAGCCAACTTGACAAGAGCAGCCTTCAAAGGGGCATGGCCTCTTTCCACCATGCCTTGTCCTTCAGGATAATAAGGAGTGGTCACCCTATGTTGACCAGGAAGCAATTGGATCATTTTGGCCAGTTTGCCACCAAACTCAGAGCCAGCATCAGTTGAATTAGATCAAGCCAAGCCATAACGCATTGTCCAAGTCTCATAAAGGAAGGCTGCTACTGATTCAGAGCTGAGGTTCTTAAGAAATTTTGCTTCAACCCATCCATAAAAATCATCTCTAGCCACAATGAGGTACTTAGCTCCACCAGCCTTAATGTAAACCACATCCATAGCAATCCTTCCAAAGACAGTGGAATCTCCAGAAAGATAAGAAATTTCATCCGGGCGCCTAAGATCACGTTTCTGACATACTTCACAAATCTTGCACCATTGAGAGACTGATTTATTCAAAGATGGCCACCAGAATTGTTTGGATATACGTCAATAGGTTTTGGTTCCCCCATGATGCCCAAGGCCTTCATGGAGACTTTCAAGGATTGAATCTTGTTTAGAGGGGATAGTGATGACAATAAGAACACAAGGATTGCCTCTTCTCATAAGCCTAGTACCTTGGACAAAGAAATTGGAGGACTTCCTTTTGAGTGATCAAAAATCTTTAGAAGAGATCAGGAGGCCTTTGGAGAGTGGAAAGTTATTGCTCTAATTTTAGCCAGAAACCTTTTTGGAAGCCAGAATGAGCTTGGGAGGAAAAGGTGAAAACTGGACAAATTAAAGGCTCCTCCTCATCAAAGTATGCTTCAACATCCAATTCTTCATCTCCAAGGGGGCTTCAAGATAAACCATCAGGCATGGTGAAGGATGTTCCAGGCCTATGAAAAATATCAAAAGAGAAAATTTGGATAAAGGCCACCCAACAAGTCATAGGAGCATTTGGGAGGCTGGGCGAATTGATCATTTTGATGATGGATTGTGCGTTGACTTGTAACTCAAATTGTTGACCCCAGAGGACAGTTTGGAGTTTCTTCAACATTTGAGCCATGCCACAGAGTTCCAGTTTTGTTTGGGAGTACCTGGGTTCTACATCTGAAAATAACAAGGATTCATAGAGAGAAGGACGGTCCCAACCATTTTCATCTTCCTGAGTGAGGAAAGCCCCAACAGATTGATAACTAGAATCAACAGCCAATTTGATCTTGCCAGCTCCCAGTCCATAAGCAATCTTTCTCAAGACTATGTCTTTGCCAACCATCATTTTAAGCAGCTGAAAAGAATTTTCACAATCTTGGGTCATGATTGACTCAGCATCTTTTCTGGTCAGGCGACGTAGGGGGGCACAGATTTTGGATAGAGATGGGATAAAGATTTGAACATAAGTGACAAAACCTAGAAAACCCCTGACTTCAGTTGGATTGATGGGAGTAGGCCAAGAGAGGATTTTGTTGAATTTGGATGGAGCCATCCTTCTTCCTTCCTTGCAGACCACATTACCAACAATTTCCAGAGCAGGGACACAGGCAGCCAATTTGGATCCGGAGACAGTGAGGCCAGATTCTTTGATTTGGAACAAGATCCTTTCCAAAGTGGTCACATATTCCCAGATAAATTGGCAGATTCCTGAATGCCAGGTTAAGAGCTCATTTTTATAATCAGAAAATGTTCCTTTAATTCTGCCATTGTCAATAAAGATACCAGAATGATCAGGGATTTCATCCTGGAGGATCCAAACCATCTGAGCCTGATAGACTGCAACCAAGTTGGTGGAACCTTGAGGCAATCAAGTAAGATGGAAACAACCAAGGGGAGTATTGAATGTAGTGAGAGGGCAAGAAATTGGATCTAAGGACCGTTTGTCATAGCCACCCATAATGTCACCTAGACCATAGCAAGCTCTCTGGGAGAAGGATTCAACAAATTCTTCAGTAGCAGGGGGAATACCAGAGTCTTTAATAGTAACCTTATTTAGCAGCTGGAGATCATGAACTATTCTAAGTTTACCGTTACTTTTAAGGACACAGAAAACAGGACTGGAATAGCTAGAAGTTGACTGTTTCTTTAAACCGGTTTGGACTTGTTCCCGGACCAACTTGATGAATTCGGCAACTTTGGCAGCAGGGATTGGGATCTTTTTCTTTTGCCAGGGATCATGTTCTACTACAGGGATGATATAAAGCAGACTATAGGATTCTTTCAAGAGACCTCTCTCTTCCTCACAGAAAGCAATAGCTTTTTCCCTAAGAGCCAAGAAATTTTTGATCAAATACAACTTGTCAGGTAGAAGCCATCCATCTGGTCCAAAGTTGACTACTCTCAGACGTTCTTTGGTGACACGACCAGAGGGGATGAATGGAACAGCAAGAGATCAAGGTAAACCACAGTAAGGATTGCGGGATAGAGGAGGAAGCCTAAGAGGAGGGTTGAGATTGAGAGGCATTGGTTGGTTGACTGGTTGGATTTTCCTAGCAACTGGTTTATATTTGGAGGCAAAAGAGAGCGGTTCTTGTTTTTGCCACAAGTTGACCAGAGAGATCTGACTACAAGGATTGAGACCAAGTTCTAACCCCTTCCAAGTTTGATGTTCTGCAACTTTTTTGAAAGGTGCCTTTTCCATAAAAGAAGTCCCAGGAGATAATACATTGCTCACATGTGCGGCACAAGGTAGGGTTTCAAAAATGATAGTAGTAGGATACCCTGGTGGTGCACAATTGGGAGGACTTACTTCTACCCAAATTTTCCCTACTTGGAGCCCCCCTGCGCCTGTACTTGGGTTCCCTTCCCTGGGTAGCCCCGCACAACCGTCCTACTCCTGGTTTCCACAAACTAGCAATATCCAAGAAACTGAGTGGATATGATTTTTTTTCTTGGTCTGTTTCCCCTGAGCGGATTTCCAACCTGCCACAGCCAATGCTGAGCCAACTGTGCACTGGATGCTGAGCCAACCATGCACCCAATGCTGAGCCTAATTTTTGCCTAAAGCTGAGCGCTCAGACCACATAACAGTTCCTGATCCCACGGCTATATAATGCCACCACACCTGTTGAAACTTCAAACATGCTTGAAAAAGAGATCTGTGGAGAAGAAGAACCAATTGACTTTCAAAATGACTTTAAAAATAAATTATATCCAAACTACCCTTTGAGAAGGTCTGTAGAAAGATAAATCAAATTGTGGTTTACATGGGAAAATGTTTTTGAAAATCAATTAAACCCTCAGGCCACATGCTTTAATTGCAGTAGGAAAAAGAATGCCATAATCCTAAGAGACAATAATATTAATTTACCCACTGGAGAGAAATTGGAACTTAATATCAACAAGATCAAAGAAATCCAACAATATTCAGAGATTTTTGGTAAATGGGTTGGTAACAAAGCATTTGACTACTCTAGTAAATTTTCAGATTCTTCTGTTGAAGAGTTAATATCCAAGGAAGGTTCAAAATATTGACCAATTATAACAAACAACCTTGGTTCAAAATAAATGCCAATATTTATAAATGAAGACAACATCTTAGTCCCTCAAACAAATATAGAAGCAATGGACCTTCAAATTATACAAGAAAATGATGACTTGAATATAATTGGTATCAAAAGTTCAAGAAACAAGATAAAACTCCCAAAATTCAATTTTGCTATTGGTAATGTAAACTGCAGCACAATTTTTGAAAGTGCTGCAGGATCAATCTACCTAAATCAGAGTAAGTCCCTTGACCTACCCAAGGAGGAATGCTATAAATTCCCACTATGCCATCAAGAACAGTTAAATTAGCTAAAGGTACCAAGATAGCAGTTAATAAGAAGGGGATTTTTCTGTTGCAGCATGGCAATTATAATAAAAAATATGAGGCATTACTCATCAATATACCTGAAATAGATCTGATTCTTGGGCTACACTGGTTATACAAAACACAAGCAATGCCTAATTGTCAAACCATGGTTTATCAAATTCAAGCTCTGAATAGTTGTATGGTGGAAATACTACCTCCTAATTTTAATAATGAACTACCATTTAACATTTTTGAGGAAGAAAGCAACAAATTTTGACAAATAGCCAGGAAGATTGCACCAAACTGCTTCAGAAAAAAAAATAACTTGAACCACAATAGGAAATGGGTTCATCACATTGGCACAGGGCAACCAAAAACCAAGAAAACTCAATCCAAGACTGTATTCACCTCAAGATCATAAGATCATCAAAGAGTTTGTCAACAATGCATCAAAAAATGCTTTGATCAATGAAAGACAAAATCCCAGTTGGGCATCAAGACCACTGATTTTCCTGAAAGAAGGCAAGAGCCCATGGATTTTCCTAAACTATAGGAAGTTAAAGGAGCTGACCATTAAGAACACTTACCCTCTTCCCCAGATAGATTATGCATAAAAATTCCTGAAATATGCAGAATTCTTCTCTTGCATGGATTTGAAGTCAGGTTTTTGGAAAATAAAACTGGACAAGGATTCTATTGGTAAGGCAGCCTTTGTTACCCAGTATGGCACATACAAATTTCTAGTGATACACTTTGGCCTGTGTAATGCACCAGCAACATTCCAAGCAATGATGAACAAGATATTAAAAGAATGTCTGGAAAAATTTTCTATGGTATACCTGGATGATATTTTTATATTTGCAAAAACCACCAAATAACATAAAAAACAAATAGAGATGGTGATGAAAATACTGAATAAAGAAAAATTGGTTTTATTGGTTGAGGAGTGTACGTGGAGGGTAGACAAGTTCATTTTCTGAGGTTTTGTTGTTAATGGTTTGGGAATTCAAACAGAAAAACAAAAGTAGATAAAACTATGAGCTGTCAAATGCTAATGTATATTACTCAAGTATGAATTCCTCAATCTAGCAACATTTCACAAGCAATTCATTAAGGATTTTTCAACAATTGCAAGCCCTCTCTGCAAATTTCTGAAGGTTCATCAAAAAAGTGTGAATGAGCAGAGTGGGATAAGGAACAACAAGGAAGCTTTAACAAACTGAAAATTTGCCTATCTAATACAATTCTACTCCAGCACCCTACTTCATTCTCACCTTTTGTGCTGGACATAGATGCTTTCAGATCCAACATTGGAGGAATACTTCAACAATATCCCAAAGTCACTCCAATAGATCCAAAATTCAAATTAGAACAATATGCCAAGGATTTAAAAAATAGTCACCTCCAACCTTTTGCTTACAAATCTAGAAAGCTTTCAAAAACAGAACAAAACTACTCAACCCAAGAACATGAGTTACCAGCAATTGTGGACTGTTTGAAACATTTTTGGGGGTATATAGAGGGTTCTCCCATTTTAGTGAGAATGGATTGCAAATTGTTGAAATATTTTAAAACACAGAGTAATGTAAATCAGAGACTAAGTCAATTCATTGACAAGATTGAATTCTTTAATTTGATTATCATCTATTGACCAGGTCACCTACAAGCAGCAGCAGATGCACTTTCTAGGAAATCAAATGGTCCAAACCATGAGGAACCTAAAGAAATTGCAGACCCTTGGTTCCTGCTGGAAATGGACAAAATGGACATCAAACACAATTTTGACAAACTGAAAATAGCTGAGAAGGAGCTAAAAGAAAAAAAAATTGTCATGAAGATTATAAAATGGGTGGGATTGTGTATAAAAGAGCTATTAGTGGCTGCAAAACAGTTATATCTGATTTTGACTTGGCTAAAGAGATAGTGAAACAAACTCATAATGGTGTTGGTCACAGAAATCTGAAGGACACTATCCATCATGTAAGCCAAAGATGCTGGTTTCCTAACATAACTTGTATTGCTATCAACGTAATTGAAGGTTGCACCAAATTACAATTTTGTAATGACAAGAATACAAGCCAACAGAACAGTATGAGAATTATGTGTTGAGGTCAACTGTTCCAAAAATGGTGAATGGACTTTGTTGGCCCCCTGCCACCAAGTAAGTCAAGCTACTGCTACATAGTCACCGCCATCAATTACGGGACCGGATGGGCTAATGAAGAAATAACTACAGACAATGGGAAAGAATTTGATGGGAATTTATTTGGCAAATACCTGAAAACATTGAAAATACAACATTACCAAATTTCACCCTATCATCCTCAATCAAACGGCCTAGAAGATAGGTTTCACAGGACATTGTTAAAGAACTTACGGAAATTATGCCTCAAAGATATCAAGCAGTGGGATAAACACCTTCCAGATGTCTTATTTGGCTATTGGGCGGCTAAGAATGATTCAATGGGTGTTTCCCCCTTTTTTATGACCTATGGAATTGATCCAGCAGTCAGTACAACAGCCCAAAATTACCAACCATATAGAGATTATACTGAGAGGAGTAGAAATATTGTAGATTTCAATCAGGCTCAACAGACTGCGATAAAAAAATTACATGATACATTAGACAAACAAGCCAAAAAGACCAAAGATAACTATGTTGAAAGAAATTATCGCAAAGGAGACTTGGTACTCCGAAGATTCAAGCAACGGCCATCTAAATTACACCCTAAGTGGGACGGACCTTTCATAATACAAGACTGTCATCCAAATGGTTTGTATGTTCGTATGTTCTAATGACCGCGAACGGTCATAATTTAAGATTCCCCGTAAACGGTGATCGACTCAAGATATACAAGGGTAACCCCGATAATTTCTTTTTTGCCAGCGACGCTTTAATTCAACGTCAGAATAAAGCACCACGAATATGTCGAGACATATTGGGTTTTTTGGAGGGGATGATGTGATGACTCGATCCGGTCATTCTTTTTGTCCTACCCGGCTCCATTTCCTTTCTTGTATAACACCTGTTATTTCCCTTTCTCGTTCATATATTCATGTATATATATTCGACCGGAACCGACCTCAGACCAAGTCGCCGGTTCCAGTGATCCAACCCACTGCTCCTTTCCATTTCCTTAAACGGGTCATTCGTAGGCACCCATCTTGTACCCAATATACAGTTCTCAATGGACACCCATCTTGTACGTAGAACCTCATGTACTAGTTCCTTCGTCCCCGTCGCATATGTAATAGGACGAGGAGTTCCATTCGTGATGAATCTGCAACCCGGTTCATGCTTAAAATCCGCCCATAACTTTTGAGGAGTCACACCGGGGATCCGACATTTGGAAACTTGACCCCGGATTTGACAAAATCGCTCGCTAGCTATTTTCTGGCTAGCGAGACACCACCTTTTTTTTTTTGGCAGCGAGTCGCTGACTCGCTACCTAACGAGCCAAGCCCTTCTCCAATTGGAGATGCTCTAATAGATCTTGCTGACAGGTTCGCTCAGTTTAAACCTCTGGCCGTGGCAAAGTTGGTCCGAAGATATCTCTGCAGATAGGTATACCAAAACCAATACAAGACATGTATAGTGATGCACAGAAACGAGAATGGATTGAAAATCATCCGCCTGTTATGCTGAATCAGCAACTTGGGTGATACGAAGGATGATCGGTAATGTGACGCGGCAGACAGGTTTGCATAGGAGAAGCATATAATGCGCAGGTACATGTGCTCAACCCCACTTGGTGGCTAGCGTTGAAAACCCACGTCTTTAGAAATTTGGCCCCTGCCAACTTCCATGGGGACTTCTTGAGACCTAAAAAATTTGAATGAACAGGCAGTCTTGCGCGCATCGGGACCAATCAAGCTGAAAAGGAGCACAATACCTCCACGCAATGGGCTGTGAAAACAACTCTGTTTCTTGTGGGTTAGTGCAGTTTGGTTTTGCGATTGATGGCGATCATACTACAATTTTACTGAGCAAAAGCACCTTGAGAGGTTGATGAAGATACGCAAACACGACCACACAAGTGCAGATTCTATATGAATATAATCTTTGGTGTTGACTCAAGTTGATCGGTGGTATTCACATCTGAATGCTTACTTTTTTGTAGTGGATCCCCACTTTTGACGTACGCCAGGATAATCCGGCTAAACGCGATTTTCCCAGATAACTGTGTGGTGTGGTGTGTGTATTGCGCTCAAACCCTGGTCTATTGTTTGTATATAAATACATCATAATACACGTTACCACTCTCATGTTGTATGTCCCAGTGATCATAATCCTGCATATCCTTCAGGCGCTTGAAGCACATGGTCTCATGACGCCAAGGGTCCTCCTGAAAACCCAGCAGCTGAAAGCCTGAGAGGCCATGATTCGGCGGTTAACCTTGAGTGCAAGTTCATCCACATGAGTTGGAGGTATGTATAATGTGTGTATTGGCCTGGCAGACATTGTAGTTATACTGTGTGTATCCCATTGGGGCGTTCTCCAAGTTGGCTGGTTGGTCCCAAAAACAGCTCAGAAGTAAAGAACGGTGGCCCACTCCCGCCGGACTCACCTGACTGAGCCATCGGCCATCTTGCAGTCGACTAAGAATGTTGACCGCCGACGGGTGCCGACAGTTTGCCTTTCAGGGCCTTCAACGGATCCCCTCTCGTACATGAGCTATTGCCGACTTGCGGAAACTACAATCTTTGCGGGCTGTCATTCTTAATTGTTACAGCTTTTCCACCGGCAGCCAACTCGCTCTCACAATAAGTGATTCGCTTGAACTTTTTTTATCCCATCATAAGCCACGTAGCGATCTCACTGGATAACTCGATCCAGACGATTTGCACTAACCTCCTCATAGATCGTGCTTCCACGGAAAGCCTCTTTGAAATATTATCGATTGGTGAATGATGGATCCTTTCCACGGCAGGCCAATCACCGTTGGCGGACTTCATGGGGTTGATGTGCTACCGGCCGGAAGAAACCGCCAAAGGCACACGCGAGTGAAGATAGCAACAGAAGATTATCACAATATCATTCCTCCTTTTGGTCGGCTGCCACTTCCTCCGGGGTATTGTTCGAGTCCTCCCCAGAATCACCTAATCCACCACCCATCTGGGTTACCCCAGTTGCATTATCCCGTTGGTGGATTGTCTTTTTCAGGGGGCAAGAACAGGTGGGTATCGTTCTCAATCGCCCGTGTCAATGCCTCCTACGTTAGATTTAACGCGTCCACGCTTCACCTGATTGAATCGTCCTTGGGGCCTTTTAGACAGTCAGCATCTCATCACCAACGCACCC
Source organism: Puccinia polysora (assembly GCA_025617555.3). Classification (NCBI taxonomy): domain Eukaryota; kingdom Fungi; phylum Basidiomycota; class Pucciniomycetes; order Pucciniales; family Pucciniaceae; genus Puccinia; species Puccinia polysora. The sequence goes on from CM062628.1 coordinate 6,559,942, forward strand.
GGAAGGAGGTCCGCCCATCTGAGACGTGCATCACGAGGAATACCCTCAATGTGCCCTGCGAGGAACTAGCCAATCGACCTTGCGAAAACTCAGCTGGTGGTCATAACTCGCCCAAATCTGACAACTGTAAACAATCAGCTGAGAGTGACCCCTCGACCAGACATGAGGTAACGACTCCTTTCCCTTCCCAATCAGTGCTAGCATTTTCCCTGCCCCCTAGTTTAATGAACCAGCCCAACAGCCTGAATCCTCATGCGCCTGCCACATTCCAACAGACTCTGGCACGCAATAGACAACGGCGTGCGCGTTGTCGCCCCTTCACACCCTGCCACCATTCGAGACCCTTCACGCCTTATTCGTACCGCCCGACTTTCTGTGCTAACAGCCTCCGTAACGGCCCCAATGAATCTTACCGATATGACACATTCCTGGAGTCACTCGAGGCGTCTGCCAGTGAAACTTGCTCCTTCGAAGACGCGCTTTCCACCATCAGCCATAGCTCCTCTTCATCAACCCACGTGGCTCAGGTTACTATGGTCAGTAACGACGTGAGCTCATCGGACTCTCTCATATTATCTTCTGTCAACCTAGCAGCCGTGCCAATTATCGCACATCGAAGCTCCGACTCTCTGCTTGCCTCAGAACTCAACAGAACTCCAGAGCAAACTTCACCCAAAGAAAACGAGCCTAGGCGTGATCAAAGCCCAGTCGAACGGTCGAATCTCGAGATGACTTCGATGTCGGATTCAACCCCCAATCCTTCTCGCGGTGAACCCACCTCAACGCTCTCCCAGCACTATTCAGATGTTTGCGTATTACCGCCGCGTGAAAACGATCGAACGAGCTCTCCATTACCACCCCAATCTCCGCTCATCAAAGGACGGAGGCCCGATAGCTTTGAAATCCAGATACCAGGGCGGTACTTTTCAATTCATGAAGATTTTCAAGAAGACCTTTCAATATCCCTTGAGGGAGCTGGAAGATCACCCCCTTCTAGCTCTCACACGGTTTCTGCAACTTTGGACAAAGATAGTCCTATTGCTTCAGAAAGCGCGGATTATGTCAAGTTGACGCCCGCTGCTTCCCTCATCGATTTGCTCAATCAATGGCAGAAAGTTCCGACAACGCAAGAGCTGCCAGAATGTTTTGTTAAAAAACTGCGAGACGCCTTGGATAAATTCGAAAACTGGAGGTCCATTGAGCTTGATGATCAACGAGCCAGCACTCTTACTGGGACATCGTTTCAAAGCACTTCGTCCTCGGGTAGCTGCCGAAGTCTTGGGTCCACACGACCACACCCGAGTCAGGCTGGTGTAATCCTAGCGGCCCGTTCCCATTCGAAGTCTATTGACCAATCAAGCGATTGGACTCCCTTCTCCGAACGCAGTCGGATTCCTGCATCCCGCCAGATTGGTCCGACTGTCAAATTTCAGATACTCCCTCATCGTACATGGTTAGCAGCCACTCCGACGTCTGATATGTTGGATGACTTTCCGGCGTCTCCCTCATCAAAGATGCTGGTGTCACCTTTAGTGTCCAAAAGCACCAATGATACTACAGAAGCAATAGAGTCGAGTTTTAAAGATCAGGACCGTCCTGCACGTCGGAAAAAGAATCTTGAGAATTTTTTGGGGACAAGCTTTGGTCCCACTTCCGCTTCTAAAACCAATGCTGAAATCGCAGAAAGTGTGCACGTACAATCTCATCGAAAATCGGATCGCAAGCCTTCCCTCACCGCTGAAATAACCAAGACGGTCAAAGGATTGAAACATTCGAAATACCATCTAAGCCTTCCGAATAAAAATTCGGAACCTTTTAAGCACAAACATTCGGAACCTTTGAACCACAAGTCCGACGGAATCTCATCTGATTGTAACCACACTTCAAACAGACGTCCATCTCTCCAGATAAGATCTGTGAATCATCGGCGTCTGAATTCAGATGTCGGCAATGCGTTTGACAAATTACGGATAACCGATTCCTCCCAGAAGCTCGCAACCCTCGAATACATTAGTAAGAAAACCTTTGGAATGAGGTTTGAATCATCAGCGCAATAACACACTCAACCTGGATCGCATGTTGATGACCGAAACCCAAGGATCGTTTGAAAGACTTTTGACGTCTGACAAGCAAATAAAATCATCGATCTTTCTTTTCTTTTTCTATTCGTATCAATTAAAAATTGCAGGAGTTTATCAGAAAAAATGACATTGGAGGAACTAGAGAAAGCGAAACTTCGATTATTTTGCATGCGCTGTTTCTTTACATAATCTTTTCTTGAGTCGAATTGTGATTGCTTGGTTGGAACAAATGGTCAGGCGCATCTGCTAATTGTTATTGCTATAATTTTATACTTAAGAACATTTTCCTGTAAATCCTTGGTATTTCTCAACCTCATCAACCACAAATTTCCAACAGATTTCTTTTCGCGAGACCCTGACGAAATCAAAAAATCGATCATTTTAGTGAAGTCTAGTTTGATTTTTCTATTTTACGCTCAAGTGACAATTTTTTTGTTTGCATTTATATTATCAAATTTTGAATCGTTGTCGCCAACTTGTTACATTTTTTTGCCCTAATAATTCTAGTATAATAATAGCGATAGTGATATAGGCATGTATACAGGGTTCAAAAATCCAGCTTTTGTTCTTGACGGTGGTCAACCACAACGTTTGATGCATGCTGCTCAACACTCGTACTTAGTGGATTTCTCGCCTAATTATTTCGTACGCAGGAGGATTGAATCCAAGACCTGCAGCTGAGATAATGCTGCAATGAAAAATGTGAAAACACTTCTATCTACCCACGGCAGCCCTCTGGCACAACGCGCCAGCGTGTCATAAATTTGGCCAGTAACCATATTTATATGTGTATATAATTAGCAAGACGTTCCCATAAGGGATGAACACTTGAGAGCTTCTCCAATTGTCTCGGTAAGCACGCTTGTTTGCTAAGTTTACCAAGCTATTTTCGCAATCGTGCAAAAATTGTTGAAGTAACCCTCTCTCTGTCATGGTTTTATTTCAGTAGGAAACTAATAGAAGGTCTAAGAGTAAGCTACAAAGTGAACTCTATTTCATGTGAAAAGTAAAGGATGATAGAGAATATGGTGTCTCTTACCTAAGAGTAGGAACAGAATTCTCAAAGCAAGAAGCAAGGATTCAAGAAGAAAAAGGTAGACGGAATGTTGCAGGGGAGCAACAGAGAGAATCAACGGTAAGACTTGTACTGATGAGGATTTGTATCAAGAGATTTCTAGAAGATGAGAAAAGGCATCAGATCAGTGATCAATGTGTCATTCAGTTGTTAGCTTTGTTGTAGACTTTTCCATTAATGGATCTAGGATGAATGGAGTTTGAGAAAAAGATGAAAGTATTTCATATGTGTTTTGAAAGCACAAGTGGTTTGAAATTTGATGCTCAGGATAGGCACAAATGTGTATTTATGAAGTACAGCCTTTTTTTGACATTCTCATAATGCAGGGTTCAGTTGTTGGTGTGTTTGCAACTTAAGTATTGCAATGTGCCTGAGGTTGTTTCTACCGCTTTGTGGACTGATTGATGGCCTGGAAACATGTGTGAATTGGGGTTCATTTGAACAATTTACAAGACATTTGGAGCTGAAAAAGATGCAGAATATTTTTTGATTTTGATTGCTTGTAACCAGAGTTCAGATTTTTGCCAGTAGTATCTGTTTGGGAAATGTTGAATTCACAACCAGGGGTTGCAAATGGGTGTGAAAAGCAATTCACAGCCCATATGAGTTGTGAACAGAGGTTCACAACTCAGCAAGTCACAAACAAAAATAAATAAATAAATAAGTGGGCAATGTTAAATTTGAAACCAATGGACTGCAAAAAGGCGTGAAAAGCCATTCACCACCCATATAAGTTGTGAACAGAGTTTCACAACTCAACAAGTTGCAAACAAACATAAAATAAATGAACAAATTAAAAATAAATAAATAAATTAAAAATAAATAAATAAAACAAATAGATAAAACAAATAGATAAAACAAATAAATAAAAAAATAATTAAATTAAAAATAAATACATACATAAATAAATAAACTAATAAATGAATAAATGATAAATAATTAAATTAGATTAAATATAAAATTACAAAAAAATGGGGCAATGTTACATTTGTGAACCAGGGGTTGCAAACAGGTTTGAAAATCCCTTTGAAACCCATATGAGTTGTGAACAGAGGCTCACAACCCATATGAGTTGTGAAAAATAAGAAAAATAAAATAATTCAATAATTAAACAAATAATTAGATAATTAGATAAAAAGAAAAATAAATAAAGAAACAAGGATGTAAATCAATAAATAAATAAATCAATAAATCAATAAATCAATAAATAAGTAAATAAATCAATGAATAAAGAATGAATAAAGAAATAAATAAATCAACAAATAAATAAATCAACAAATAAATAATAACAAAATGAATAAATAACTAAAAAATAAAAAAATAAATAACCAAAATATATTAATAATATAAATAAGAATAAATACATAAATAAATAGAAATTTGCAATCCTACATGACCCATTCACAACTCAAAATGGTTTGCATGGCATGGTTTGTAACCAATCTGGGTAGTGAATGGCTTTTCACAACTTGGATAACAGTTTGTGTAGGGTTGCAAATTTAACATTTCCCAAAATAATATAAATAAATAAATAAAAATAAAAATAAAAATTTGCAATTGGCACACAACAACTGAAAACAGGTTTCATGGCGTGTTTTGCAACCCATCTGGGTTTTCAATGGCCAATCACACCTCAAATGGGTTTCAAACCGCGCCATGAGACTCATTTTGAGTTTTGAATGGGTTGTGTAGGGTTGCAAATTTAACACTGCCCTTATGTTGAATTTTTTGGTATTTTTTTTTTGTTTTGGGAATCTATTTCTATTAATTTTTTTATGATCTAATTGATATTTATTCATAATAGAGATCTTGGAAATATCACCAAAAAATTTTGATTGCACTTTTTAACTAGTGAAATCTGTGAAGCTTTGAATTGGTCACCAAGACCAAGCTTTTATTTCATAGGAAAAAAGAATGAGTAAGTACACAAAAATATTCAATGAAATGAAGTAACAAATTAGAAACCAACTTAGGAGAGTCTGGCTGAGGCTGATTATTCTAAAAAGAGATAATAAAAAAATAAGACTTGAGTGGTGAAGCCAGAATTGAATGTTTTGTGGCCAGCCTGATTGATTGGATGAAGTTGATCTGGAAGAGAACGGTAATTTATTTGACTGATCAAATAGTTAAGTTGATCTCCTTCCATAGATTGAACTGGCTTCTCAAATTCTTGAGATTATTCTGGAAGTTGAGGTTGGTTTGTTAGTTGGATTTTATAGATGATGCAACAGAAGAGTTTCTGAAGTGATTGATGAGATGGATGCTAGTAAGTTGATTGATTAATGGTTGGCCCAAGTGTTGAGCCATTGGAGGTTGCTTTTCTTGGAGTTCTTGACTGTTTATTTGGATTGTTTACATCCATGGGAAAATAAAATCATGAGAGAGCACATGCAAACAAAGTAAAGAATAAAGAAAGATAAAGCAAAAAAAATAAGATTTGGATAAGTCTCAACATCAACATCAACAGGCCCCCACAACTCAGAGATCAGTGAAACAAAGAGCTGAAAGAATTCACGAGTGGTGTGATGGAGGTTTTTTTGCCACCTTTGTTAGGGAGGAAGAAGTCATACATTGAGATGGTATTACCTTGACATTGATTGGACTGAGTTTTAAATTGTCTTGGAGGATCTTGGTTTTAATATCTATGTATTTGGCTTTTGAATTGGTTCCAAACTTCTTGATTTTTTTTTGGTCCTTTATTGTTGATCAGGTGGATAGGGCAGTTGAAGGAAAAATGGTAGATATCTTCAATGAGCTTTGGAGTCGGAAGGATTTGAGGTCGCAGCTTGAGAGAGCCACACATTTGGATTCTGTTGCGGATTGCATGATTTAGTTCTGTTTTTGACTGGTCCATTAAAGTTGAATTCCTCTGAAATAACAGATGAAGCCAATTTTAGAAACCCCCGAGTCAGAATTTTTGGCCCATGTGGCATCACTGAAACACACCAGGCGGTCAGAGATCAATTGTGTTCCAAGTGTGAGAGTTATGTTCTTCATGTTTGATATATATTTCCAGACCCCTGTAGCCTTGTTCCAGTGACTGAGACCAGTTTTTTCACAGTATTTGGCCAGGCTCAAGAAATCAAAGCTTATACTGGACAATGCAGCCCAGCAATGAAGTTCAAACAACCTATAGGCAAACAATAGTTCAGGTTTAGGGCCAGGAACCTCTTGCAATCTTCCTTGTCAGCTGAAACAAGAGGTATGCCAGGTGTTAGTGGTGTTGATACCGGCCTGCAGTTTTGCAGATTCAATTCTTTGAGGCCTTTTTCTATGTGGAGTGGTAACAACAGATGAATCAACCCAACATTCTTTTCTATTTTCATGCCAAGAAGTGTGTTGGGAGGATGAGCTGAAGACTTTTTGAACCTACTAAGTAATATATTTTTGAAGTCATCAATGTTTCTGGAAACTAAAAAATCATTGACGTGGAAAAAGACAACCATTATCTTATTGTCCCCAATGTATAGACATGGATCACAGTATGGTTTGCTGAAACCATGAGCCTTGGTCCACTCACTCAGCATTTGATACCACTTCTGTGGTGCTTGTTTGAGGCCATACAAGGATTTCTTCAGTTGTAATTATTTGGATGTTCTGTTGAAACCAACCAGAGTCTTTATGAATACTTGCTCATTGAGTTCTGAGTTTAGAAAAGCACCTTTTACATCTAGCTGAAGCATACTGAGATATCTTTCTGAAACTTAGGTCAGGACCCTTCTCAAAGAGGTAACTTTGCCAGTAGGAGCATAGGTCTCCAGATAGTCAAGTCCGTACCTCTCCTTGAATCCCTGTAGGCAGAACTGTGTCTTGAATTTTTGAGCTTATCAATGGGTTTTTTGTTTGTTTTTGAATACTGGTACTGTGTTGAGAGGATTTGTTGCCAATTCCTCATCCGCCTCTTCCCAAACCCCCTTATCTTTTATAGTATTGAACTCATTCTGAGCCAATTCTTTCCAGAGGGGCATCTTCATTTCTTCTTCCAACAAGGTTGGTAACTTCTCTGTCAAGAAGTGGTACTGGTTTGGTTTGGTTAGTGTCTTGCAATTCCTTAAGTTCAGTCTAAGGTTGCTCTCTATGGAAGATTCAGAGTCCACAGATAACTACAAGTATTTTTCTTCTAAATCTTCTTTTATGGAGCAAGGATACATTTGACTCACCTTAGTCAAAGTGCTGGGGTTGGGAGAAGGATCCACATTGTTGATTTTATCTTTAATGGCATCTTACTTGGATAGAATTTGTATTGGTTCTTGACTGTTGAATTTGAAATGCTTTGTATCAATTTTTTTTCCAGTTGGTATGATGATCTTTGAAGAGAGTAGTGATGGATTTAATCCAATCAAGACACCAGGATCTCCTTTTTCACTTAGTTTGGATTTGACCTTGATTTTGTTGATTTGAAAAGTTATACCAGTGCTGATGGGTTTGATTTAGTGGTTGGAAAGAGCTTTCTAATGCATCTTTCCCCAGGGCAATTCCTCACCTTTTTGTTTTGGGATCTGGTTGCGCATCAGGCAGCGACCCCTGACAACTTCATGCCAACAGTATTTGGGGAGATTTGAGTTGGAAAGAGTTGCTTGAGTAGCTTTAATCACTTTTCTGTTCACTTGTTTGACCCATCCATTGTGTTGCAAGTGATGTGGTTCACTGAATACCTGATTGATGTGGTGAGTCCTGTAGTAATCTTGAAGGGGTGATGATAAATTCACAACTCCCAGTCTTGTGGGAGTCGCGTAGGGCCCCACACAACCTGTGGGAGTTTTTTAGGGCCCATACACTACTCCAAAGGGTTTTTCCAAACATGCGCAACCCCTGGGGGGGCATATACCCCCCATAATGGGCATTTTTGATTTTTGTACCCCTGTACACAACCATCTAGACCTGTGTACAGGGGTATACAACCCCCCCAGGTTTTTTCAATAATTTATTTATTCTTATTTTATTTTATATTTTATATTTTATATTTTTGTTTTTTTAAACCAAACAATCAACATTCTTTGATTTTTTGGTTGATTTATGTTTTTTTTTTTAGTTTATTTCAGTTTTTTTGAAAGCCTGCAAGTCTTTTAGTTGTGTGGCACGGAACACAAATTTAGGATTCCACATTGCCCATTTGAGCCTTGTAGCATGCCACACGGCCCATTAGAGTTGTTTAGAATGCCACACAGCCCATTTGAGTCGTGTAGCATTCCACACGGCCCATTTGAGTTGTGTAGCGTGCCACACAGCCCATTTGAGTTGTGTACATAACTGAAAGAGTCATGAATTTAACATTACCCATCTTGAAGTCTCCAATTTACAAATTCTCTGCCTTCATTGGAACACACTTCCTTGGGATATTGATTAGATTTTTGGTGTTGGTTTTCTATCACAAAAATGAGTACATTGACCGCCTTGATTTTGGCTTTCAGTAGGAAAATTGAAATATATCCTGAATAAGAATAAATGATAGTTAGAATCTAACAGAAGCCTCCTTTTGCCATTGGAGTAATGGGTCCAATGAGGTCCAGGTGAATATTCTCAAAACAACTATGTGCAATCTCCTGTTTATGATTGAAGTTTTCTTGGTTTTTTTTTGCTTTTTTGCAACCAAGACACTTGAAGGAATCCTTTTGGGACCTAGGGATGTTGAAATTAAGGTAATTCTCCATTTGGGATATGCTGGCATGGCCCAGTGAGTGGTAAATGGTCTCCAACTCAGGATCTGAGAATTAAGCTTTCTTTGGGTTGATGGTAATATTGATTAAAAATAGATTTTTGATGATAAAATCCAAGAGTATTGTAGATTTATTGCATGTCAGAGTGAATGTGCTAGGTTGATTACTTGACTAAAATTGAAGAATGGCTCCTTGAATCATGAGCGCCCCCAGCAAGATTGGATTCACCATTGATTCTGGCACCCAGAAAGCATTTGATAGTAGCAATCTGGCATCTCTTGTGGCTAAATCTGCTTTGCCACCCCCCTCCACAGCCATTGCAGCATCCCTCTTCCCAGTCTGAATTTTCTTGGATACATCACTTTTTTCAAAGTTCACAAAAGCATCTCTGTTGGTGATCATGTGTGCAGAACACCTGGAGTTGAGAATAAATTTTTGTGGGGAAATCTAGTCAGATGAAGTGGAGAGGTTTAGTCCACAGAAGAAGAAATATAAGTGAGCCTTGTCTTTTGCCTTCTGTTTTTAATTCTTTTTGAAATTGTGGATGTTAGGTGGCTTGGGCTCAGAGAATTTGAACCAGCATGAACTGGCCCTATGGGAGGTGACTTCTGGATTATGCTTGCCATTCTTGCAGCGCAGTCATCTATAAAGCGCAACTTTAACATTTTCTGCTTGTTTTCCTTGAGAAATTGCTTTGTTCTTGTGTTTGATCAATTAGTTGAGTAAAATGTCTAACTTCATATCCCAGATGGATTTCATGATTTGAGACTTCATACTTTGCATTTTTGGAGTAAATTTGAAAATTACAAGATAAGCAATGATGTCAGAGGGAAGTTCAATACCAACCTCTGTCAAATTCTTGAGGCATACTTTAACAGATGTAAAAAACACCTCTATGTTGGACTCCATGGGCAGATGGAGAAATTTTTTGAAAACCTGCGCTATGTTTGCCAATTTAGAAGATGCAAAGTGCTCTTGAGTTGCAATCCAGATTAGTCTAGCATTTTCCTTGTTGACTTGGTTGATTATTTTTTTGTAGGTATTTGAATCAAGTATGGCAAGGATGTGGGCCACAAATTCTTGGTTTGTGTCTTTGTCTAATCAAATGAAGATTTTTGGTTTTTTGTTCATAATGGAGAAGATTCCCCTTAATTTGAAGAGCTTTTCAAACTTCTTCTGCCACATGCTGTAGGTTTTGGCATTCAGTAGAGGCGTAGACTCAATAAGTGAATTGATGTCCAAATATTTGTAGTTGTTTGAATCCCCCCCCTGGTCCTGGTGTTGTTGAGGGTCCTTTTCAATCCATTTTCTTGATTAGCACAGGCTTTCAACCGTGTGAAGCTTTGAATTGGTCACAAAGACCAAGCTTTTATTTCATACTAACAAATAATGATTGATGAAACAACAGGAACCAAATAGAAACCAAATGATGAGAGTCTGGCTGAGGCCAGAGAGTCTAACAAGAAATAATAAAAAGATGATATTTGAGTTGTGAAGCCAGAATTGAATTTGTTGGAGCCAGCCTGATTGATTGGATGAATTTGAGGGCCTTGAGGGATTGGAAGAGAATGGTAAGTGCTTTGACTGATCAAAGAGTTGAGTTGATGTCCTTCCATAGATTGAACTGGCTGCTGGACTTCTTGAGATGATTGTGGCAGGTGAGGTTGATTTTTCAGTTTTATTTGAGAGATGATGCAACAGAAGAGTCACTGAAGTGATTGATGAGATGGACAATAGTAATTTGATTTATGAATGGTTGGCCCAAGTGTTGAGCTGTTGGAGGTTTATTATTTGGGAGGTCTTTACCATTGATTTGGAGTTTTTACAGCTGTGGGTGATTACAACCATGAGAGTGCCCATGCACACAAACTAAATAAAGATAAATAACACAACATAAGATTTGGAAAAGTCTCAACATAAAAATTGACAAAATCAAGGATCTAACAACCAATCTATGAAAAAGCTGATTTCATGTTTCAACAATCTAAGGTCATAATTTCAACAAGCTACATTGAAAACTAGATGGGAACCAAAAACTTTCTAAAATGATGTAAGTAGCCCTAACTATATATTAGAGATATTTTCATCTATATATTCCTTTATTTCACATGATATATATTGGGATAAAATCTTTCATGGTGTAAATTGTTTTTTCATGCCCTGAATATTTAATTTCACACCATTTTTATTTTTTGAGGTTTTCAAGACTCATTTTTTTTTCTTGGAATGTTTAGAAGAATTTTTTCTATAAAGAAATTCATTTGTATTGAGAATAAATTTCAAGAAATATAATTAATTTGTCAATATGCCTTATAAATAAGTTTTAGAAAAAATTTGAAAACCAGGGAAATGCCCTTTTCAAAGCAAACAGTTTAAAATAACAATAAATCAATAACTATTATAATTTCTTCTTAAAGCTTATGGATTTCTTCTCAAAATATTTTGGAGATATTAGATCATAATTTTGAATTTCAATCTCAAACCTGAAAGTAAAATAAATTCATTAGAGTTTATAAAAGCTTGAAAATTTTCCATTAGGAATCCACAATTTTGTTTTTGACAAAGCCTACCATTTTTAGTGGTGGTTTTCTGAAATAAACACTCCTAAAATTTCTTATTTCAAAATCAAAAGTTTCTTAGTAATTGATTATTTAAAATATTGAAACTGCCATTTATCCTTAAACATCCATAAAAATTTCAAAAGAACCATCCAAACCTCAAAAAATCATCAATCATAAACCACTCAAACAGTCTCACTAATCATCATCTAAAAACCTCAAAGTTGCACCAAAGTTCCAAGTTCATGCTTAACATTTTCTAAAAAAAACCAGACCAAAACTCAAGAAATGATACCTCTGAACTCTAATATTTCCAATTTTTCAGCCAAAACTTAGAGTAATCATCTTATTGCTATTATTTTTCACATCAGCTCCCATCCAATCTGCTTCACCAATTGAAATCTCTTGCAAAATTAAAAAAATCTTTTATATTTCTAGGTTACTCTGCTGGTTATTGAAGTTTCCCCTATCTTCACCCCTAGAGCTGAATGAAACACTCAAAACCTCATCAGACCATTGAATTATCTGAAGCACCATGAACTTACTTCATCATTTTCTCACATCTGCCTTATTTACATGTTCAAAAATACCACAATAATGTGTCCTTTAAAGAAAATCTTCATGTTGGCTTCAAAAATATATTCTATTTCATATTGAATTATTTTTCTTTCATTTTATCATTTTTCTCCCCTGTTTCATTCTCATACTAATCTAAAATATTCCAATTATCCTTCTTGCCTTTTTATGCTTGTGCTCTGGTTTAAGGACTAAAAAATAATTCTTTGTTCAACCCTCACAGCAATGTTTTACTCAAGCCCTTAATTCCTCTGATTTTCAGAAAAAATTAATAAATTTACTATTTAAAATCATCACAAAAACAACATGGCAGCGAGAAATTTCATGTTGGCCACCCATTTAAATATCAAACATGAAAGTTTTTTTGGAAAAGAGGAATAAAGAGGGGAAATGATAGATTTTTCTTAGCGGTACTTAACAGATCCACCAATTCATACTGAATTCTCCAAAATAGCTAGATTTTCTAGTAGAAAATTCTCCAATCTAGTTTTTCATCAAGTTAAATTCTCATCATCACTCTTTGGTAATCTTCTTTGATCATTATAATCATTATCCTCAAAAAGATCCCAAAATTTATTCCCTCCATTGGCTTTACCCAAAAGCCCCATCACTGGTCTGATCCTCAATCTCAAAGTTTTTTTAAATTGCAATCTGTTCTTCAGTATCTATTTTCAGTCTACAAAGGCACTTTAAAAACCCCATTCAAAAACCTCTATCAACTGCATTATCACACCATTTGGTCAACTCAATCCAACTTATTTTCACTGTGATCACCTATTCAACTCCAATGAAATTTTAATCAAGTTAATCAGGCATCAATCAAGACACAGTATTAGTAAAATTGTTGCTTTTTACTCACCAATAAAACTAAAATTATTTGAAGTCTCTTGTGAAACCCATCCTCCCAAAAAACTCTTGAATTTAATTTTATTAACTGGGTTTGATTTCAAAACAATAAAGAAAAATATGTACAAAAATTCAGCAAAACTGGCCCAAGATGGAACTGGATTTCAAGAATAATTGGATAATGAGAGACAAATTTTTTGAGTTGACAGAATCAGGTTCCTGACAATCACCCTCTCCACCTGCTTATCCAAAAAAAAAAAAATTAATCCTTCTAATGGGAGAATCTATACCATAAAATTGTACTTTGGCCAGCAAAGATTGTTTCCAGATGAAATATTTGTGAAAAATAATAGAGAGAAGAGTGATTCTCATCATTATATAGGCTCTGAAGGGTTCAAGGGTGTATGTTTTATTAGAGTATAGGCAGCATTTTGCTACCCCTTCCCAAGAAGAAACCCCCAGAGAAAATACAAATTATAGGATTGAAGGTAGATTGACTATGAAAAATCAATCAAAATTTTGAAAAACTCTTAAGGAATGCATTCAAAATCAAAGCCAATGCACTCATTGTGACACCACTACAAAGAGTTCATGGTGGGGGTTGAGGTGCCTTGGCGTTCAATGGATGGAAAATATCCATGGATCATGGATTGCTTTTATTTCTGTCATTGGATTTCCTTTTAATGTTTCTCTTCTTGATAATTTACTTCTCTCACAGACACAACCCTTCAATATTTTTTATGGACTAGTTCAGCATGACACTGGGTTTTTTAAGATATTTTTGATGAACAAAAGTTTTGCACCTCCAACTTTAATCATGCCACATGACAATGTGGAATTTCTACAGCATTTCTACAGGTCAATGGGTTCCATTACCAAAGAAAATTAAGGCCCTGTTTGAACCTTCCTGCACAAAGAATCATGAACCATCATATTCCAAATAAGGTTTGTATCGTATTTGATTTTGTGCAAAACAAAACATGGAAGATTATTTCTGGGTCTGAGGTATTTGGAATCCACAAGCAACATATGGTTTCAAAGGGAGATAGATTTCAATGCAAATTATGGGGGGGGGAGAGGTCAATAGCCAGCAGATAAAGGCTTGAAAGGATGTGAAAATATGTACACAAATGTAGCATCATGCATGATGCTACATTTTAGTCCTGACCAGAATGTGGCGTCATATGCAGTTTTGGCCCATGGGAAACCTGAAGCTTTAAGGACCGCCAAGTAGCATCATTTGAGGATTTTGTGGCAGGTGGACCCCAAACACCAACCATACTTTTAGAGAATATGGTTGGGCACAATTATGAAACATGTCACAACCCCAGGTATTTCACAAATCCAAACATGTCACACACATTGTAGATAGCTATAATACTTGAAAATCCATCCACCTGGGACCCTTCTCTCTCCTCATTGAGATTTGGATCCCAGAACGGCCAAAACCTGAAGCTAAAAACCAATGGTGGTTCATGGATAGGTGAGTCTTATTTTATGCAACAATAATCAATATTTTGATCTCAGGACAGCCAAAACCTAGAGCTAACAGCCAATGGTGGTTGATGGATAGCTGAGAAATCTTACAGTTTAAAAGCCAGCGGAACCAACTAACCATTAGGATTTAATTTTTTGGATAAGCAGTACCAAAAGAAAAAATAAGACTATTTAAAAAATAACACCACCAAAGGGACACCAAAACCCAACAATGCCGCAATGGCAGATAAAAGAAACTAATCAATGGCATTTGTGTCAAATAGCAAATTTGAATTGCAGTTGGAGACCCTGCAATCCACCCTCACACAACAATTCCAGCACGTTGAGGCGGTGATGCAAAGAATGACTAGTCAACAGGAGACCCAGAAAGTCCCCAGCCCCCCACACTTAGGCCCTTTGGAAAAATGCACCGGAAATCCCCTTGGTCTGAATTTTTTCAAGGACCCAATTTCCTTTCACTGGAACATAAACAAGAAGAATCCCATCTTGGATTTTGACAGGTCAAATTTTGATCTGTGGGAGGGGGAAATCAATAAAAATCTCAGAAAGGCTTTTGATTGTGATCTGTCCTTCTTTGGGGACCAAAGTAACTTTGGAGCATTGGACACTGTGTAGAACAGGGCCATTTTCAATCTTCTCCACAACTTGGTGGAAAATGAACTATACGCCATCATTTAGGCTTTTCAGATGGAGTCTGGGAAGGAAATCTACAAGAAGCTTGTTGAAACCTGCAAGCAATCCAAAATCTGTCACAAACTGGCTGTGGTGCAAAGAATGATTACTCTACTCATAGAACCCAAGGAAGACATGGCATGGATCACATACTTCCATAAAATCATGGCAGACCTGAATTGCCTTGATATCTCTTGGAACAAGCTAGTTGTCCTCCTTTTCTAGTCTGTTGTGGTGGCAACATCGGGTAGGGATGGGAAGATGTACAAGTATTCTTTATCCCAATAGCTGAACAATTCAAAATTGATCCTTCAATTCCTCGATGTGAAAAAGGTCCTTCAAGGTGCAATTGGAAACCTGCGCCCAAAGGCAACTGGGGGATTAGACCTGATGGAGCTGGAAAAAATACAGGTGGTCAAGGGACACTACATAACTCCGCAACACCAAGAAGCTGGGGGACACCCCCCCTCAAAACCTCACCTGTCTTTCAATTGTGCAGCCTTCTACCCCGGGAAATACAAAATGGACGCCCTTCTGGATACCTAAGGTTTCACTTTCCAATACTTTTGGGGCAAGGGTCATTGGTACACCAACTGTAACATTTTCTGGGTGGATGTAAGAATGGGGAAGATCCCTCCCCCTCCACCTCATCAAACTAGCCATGTCTCTCAATACTTACTTCCGCAGCAACCCCCTTGGGACAACAGGCAAGGCAATCACATCAGATTTTTTGACATTTCAGAGGTTTATGGTGGCCAGATACTCATGCATTCTGGGGCCAGTGCACATGCCAGTTGCCCCTCCCAATACTTCATACCAAGATGTACACTTACCCAACCAAAGTGCTTCTACTTGTCTCCTGAAAAACATCACATGATTTCTTCCACAATTAGCAGCCTCATCATTCCAAAAAACACAGGAAAAATGAAAATCAGTGATGTATATATTTGTCCTGGAGTCAATGGCCTAATCTTGTCAACTGGGCGGTTACTTGCAGAAGGGTGGAATTTGAATTACAATGGGTTGGAGGAAATCCTGAAGGATCCTTTGGGGAATAGTTATGACACTTTCTTTTGGAATTTTTTTTGGAAAATACCTACTTGTATGGCGCAAATTCTTGAAATGAAAGTCTCTTTTAAACCATCCTTTGACCACTACAGGTGGCATGTAAACCTGTGCCACGCATCCAAGGCAGTAGTGAGACAATTCTTGCAAACCCATTACCCAGAGGAGATCAATGGACCCTGGAAATCTTTCTTCTGCAAGAGATTTGTAAACTCCAAATTTCTAGAAAAGAGGGCACCTGGTGTTGTCTCAGATGTGGTCTGGGATGAAATCCTGGATCTCTTTGTAACAGACGTTTCTGGACCTTTTGAAGAATAACTGATAGGCATTTGATTCATACTAACATTTAGAGATCACAACTCAACCTAAACCTTCATCACCATCCTCAAATTGTGGTCTAAAGTACCAGCCAAGATCTTGGGATGGCTGGAGAACATCCGCAAAACCAAAGGGTGCTACCCAAAATTTGTGCGCAGCAACAATGTGGCCAAATATACTGGCCTTCCAAAATGCAAGCTGGAGCCATTGGGAGTTAAGATGGCTCCCATACCGCCCTACCATCCAGAGAAGAATGGTGGGGCAGAGCAGGTAAACAGGACCTTGGGGGATATGGCAAGGACCATGATGAATGAAAGTGGAATGAGTGCCAAGTTTTGGTTATTCTCTTACCAGGTAGCGGCATACATCATAAACTGCCTACCAAAATTGAGGAACAGGGGGAAGATGCCTGTGGAACTGCTCTCTGTTACAAAGGTGAACCATGCAAGACTTTACCCTTTTGGGGTCAAAGCCATTGTTCACATCCCAACCAAACGCAGGATCAATCTTGAAAAGAGAGGTCAGCCTTTTTGTCTTCTGGTCTTCCCTCCTGGTGGAGCTGGATGGGTTTTCTGGTTGGAGCAAAAAAAGCATGTCTTGACTTTAATTCAGCAATATTCCCTTTCTTACAAAACTTACCAGTAAAACTGTTGGAACCAACACCAATTGATCTAATCAACCAGCTACAACTGGGGAAGGTGGAAACCAACAAGATAGCCAAGGCTGAGCAGAAAGAAATTGATGCTCTTCCCTGGAAAGTTGAGATGGCAGTCCCTTTGTCAAAGCTCAAGACCCTGAAAGGTGAGTTGGCAGCTGAATGGATGAAATCCAGAAGTTTAAAAAACTTGGGAGTATGGGAAAATTTCAAGCGGCACAAGGGGATGAAATTCTTGGGAGCTAAATTTTTCCTAGCACCCAAGATAAATTCCAATGGTAAGCTAATATAGCAGAAATCCTGGTATGGGGAAAAGGGGTGCAGCCAGTGGATGGGGATGGAAATTTACAAGATATGGGCATTAACTGCCTCCCTCAACACCCTGTGGTTACTCCTGGTCATGGCACACCATTTCTGGTTCCCTCTAGCAAGTTTCAACGTCAGTGCAGATTACCTATATGGGCCAATCAAAGTCAAAGTATATGTCCAACCACCAATCTTGGTCCTCCCTCAGTGGAAGGAATAAATTATGAAACTGAAAAAAGCTATGTACAGGACACACCAAGCAGCTCAGTTTTGGTGGCAACACTTCAAATTGGTATTTGAGTGGGTGGGCCTGCATTCCTGCAAATTAGAGGATTCCCTCTACATGTGCTGGGATGGTGGTGATTTTGTGATTGTGTGGCTGCATGTGGAAAATAGGTTGGTTATTGTGTCCTTGGATTGGGAAATGAGGAAATTCAGAAAGGTTTTCAAGAAGGAACTGAAGATTAAGTGGAATTCAACCATGGAGAAGATGGTAGGCATTAGGGTGAAAACAAATGGGGAGGACATGACTCTCAATTCAACACTTTTTGCAGAGGAGATTGTTGATTGATATCCGCGCCAGGCATTCACTAAGAAGGCACCACTTTCGGGCACCAAACTAGCAACAAACAACAGAGACCTATTAGACATCACCAAATACCAGTCCATTGTTGGATCCCTAATTTATCTAGCATGCAGGATGCAATCTGACATCACTTATGCGGTGAACCTGCTAGCAAGGTTTAGCTCTTTTCCCTTGTCAGCAACTGGGGTGAACTGGACCACTTCATTGGATATCTCAAGTGGACCATGGTCAAAGGCCTAAAATGTACCCAAGGCGTGTCTGGCAGTCTCTTCATGTGGGTGGATGAAAGCTTTGGTGGGGAGCATGAGCAATCAACTAGCGGGTCTATCATCTGATACAACAGGAACACCATAGCCTGGGGGGCAAAAAGAAAAACTGTTGTTGCAATATCTACCTGTACAGAAGAGTAATTTTATCTGTTGGAGGGCTCACAGCTTCTGGATAATCTGCAACTGACCCTAGCTGATTTAAAATTTGAGTGTGAATTGACCATCCACTGTGATAATGAGGCCGCAATACTCATAGCCACCAGCAATGGTGTGGTGGCATTTTATAGCGTGCATTTGAAAATGTGTTGTGGGCTATGCACTCAGCAGTTTTTATGGGTTGTCTCAGCATCTCCGGTGCTTGCCTGCTCAGCGGAAAACGCTGCAGGCCAAGCACTGGGTGCGCGGATGGCTCACCATCAACTGTGGTGCATCTGTGGTCCGCTCTGAAGGAACTGATCAAGAAACAAAGCACTTTTGAAAAATTTTGGGGAAGTAGGAGCGGGGGGATGGATGCGGACTGCGCCAGGAGCTCCAAGTAGGAAGCGGCACAATTGCTGCGTCATGAGAAGGAAAAACCGGTTTATGCAACAGTGCACGTACATTGTGGATGGATGGGATGTTGGGGGGAAAGAATACGGACTAGAGTTTCTGCTTTATGGTTTTCTTTCTATTTCTCCTTAATTTTATTGCACTTTTACTTAGTTTAGGGTGTAAAGGGAGGAATTAACCTCACTCTTAACTCCAGGAAGATGGGGGAGCAAGGGGGTCTCATCATTGGATCCAAGGGGATTTTATTGGGGAAACAGAATTGGATAAAGCTTCTCTCTCTCTCTCTCTCTCTCTCTCTCTCTCTCTCTCTCTCTCTCTCTCTCTCTCTCTCTCTCTCTCTCTTATATTGGTGGTTTTAACAGGCGTGATCAATCCTTACAGACAAAAGGAACAGTTAAATTCCAAATCTTGGGGCATTTTTAAGCAAACTTCCTTTATTCTTTCCACAAAGGGTCCAGGAAAAAAATATCTCAAAAGGGAATTCTACTTGGTGAATGAACTCATCCGTAGAGAAAGCATCAACCTGAAATGGAAAAGCTCTGCAACACAACTTTCTGACATCATGACCAAAGCACTTGGCTCAAACAAGCACGCCACTGGGACAGCCGACCTTGGTATGTACTAGGGACTTAATTGTGGGAGGGGGTGTTAGATCATATGGTTGGGCACAATTATGACACAGGTCCCAACCCCAGGTATTTCACAAATCCACAAATTTCACACACATTGTAGATAGCTATAATACTTGAAAATCCATCCACCTGGGACCCTTCTCTCTCCTCAGTGAGATTTGGATCCCAGAACAGCCAATGGTGGTGGATGGATAGGTGAGTCTTATTCTATGCAATGATAATCAAGATTTGGATCTTCAAACTGCCAAAACCTAGAGCTAAAGGCTGATGGTGGTGCATGGATAGCTTAGAAATCTTACACATACAACACAACCCAACCCTCATGTACTGTCATGAAAATCCTGGACTTCTGGATTTTCATGATGGTACTTGATGCTTTGTGTTGGTCAAAATGCACCCCAAAAATCTCATCACAAGGCTGCCACTGAGAATTATGATACTAAAACAAAAATTCCTGCAGGTGGCATTTAATGTGGGATAGCATTCTGGTGCTGCAACCGCCAAGCAAAAACTTTTTCCTTTGCTTGTTGGGACTGTGAATGCTCAATTGGTACACCAAAGGTGTAGCCATCCTAGTACAGCAATGCGGAGATTGACCAATGCAGCATGCTAACAACTGGTCTTCAGGATGTAGCTCAAATATTTTATTCATGTGCGGGATTCTTTAGTAGCATGGAAAAGGAGGGCAGACAAGCTGCGGTTCTTTTGAGTTGTTTCCAGTACTGCCGCTGAGAATTGTGTTGGTTCTCTAAAACCCTATAAAGTCTATCCTTTTGGAACTCAAAATGGCTAAACCTGAACCAAAAAACAACACATGTAGTCACCCTACTGCAGTAACGCAGGGATTGGACAATGCAGAATGCAAGCAGTCTTTGGGCGGAGCTTGGACTGTAGCTTAAAGGTTTTATGCATTTATGGGGGGGTCCTTAGTAGCGTTGGAAAGTAAGGCAGACAAACTGAAGTCTGCTTGAGTTTTTTTAAAGCACAGCCATCACCTTGATTGCCTGAAGTACTATTGTGTAGGGTTTGTTGAAGGTGAAAGGTTTCCAAGGTTTGTCATTTTTAAAGTTGGTTGACTGCAGAAATATTAAACCAATCTCCAACTTTCATATAATTTTGATGATCTGCACTGCTTTCAAACTTTTTGACCAACCTTGTATCAAACCAAAGCTATTTCCCTCCTCAGTGCCTGTGCATTTTCATACACCTTTACTCTAAAATTTGGGCCACAAATACCTTTTAATGATGAATTTTGGGAGGATTTCTTGGCTCCTATGGGTTTTTTGTTGTTTCCAGGAACAGTTTTTTTGCATTGCCAATCTAATTTATTTTAGAAAGAGTGGAAAGAAACTTATGGAACTTCAAGTTAAGTGCTTGACTCTTGAAGGAAAATTTTGGTTTTGTGCACAAAATTCATCCATATGAGAGATTGATGCAGGTGATTTTTTCTTTTTGATGGAAAGATTTGAAAATTTCTCTGAAGATCTCTGAAAAACATAGTGACCAGCATCTTCAAGTAAATTCAGATTTGGATGGTGGTGAGAGAATATCTTCTATTTAATATAATTTCTCTATTTCAAAAAATACTATAAAAAAAGCTAGATTAATCTTGAATATTCCCCAGACTCATTCAACAATCATGAAAAAATGGAAAGATGAAACAGAAGTGCAGATTCTAGTAAATTGAATTTGAAGCAAGTTTCACAGGTTATGGAAACTCTTCAGGAGGAAATTGAAAGTGAGTAATGTTTTCCAAATTATTTTCAGCATTTCACTTTTAAAATTTTGTTGGTAATTGTAAATATATGAGATCTTTCTTCTAATTCAAAAGAATCCATTTGAAAATGAAATAAGAATTTTTTTTTATAATAAATGTTTAATTCTGATTCTGCTTTATATTTATTTCATACTAATTTTGGTCAGGTCATGTTTTTTGCAGTGGGGATAAATTCAACTTTAATTTTCATGCCTTGAAGAGGAAAATGACCTGCAAAGTCTGAACAAAGATTACTTGGTATATTCTCTTCAAAGCAGAGGACAGTGGGAATTAGTGGGCTTGGATTTTGGAAAATTGAATATTTTGAATGAATAATTCACAAAGGTTTTTACAACAGAAAATTATTTGGGCACAAAAAGAATACCATTTGCCAAATAATGGTACAAAATACCTGAGGATGAAAAGTAGATGCATGAGAAAAATGTGAAAGGTTTAATGTTCTTTCTGTTTGAAGAAAGAAAGGAATTAAATCAAATGATTTATTTTCAACTGAGAACCAAATATCTGTCTGACTTGATGAATTTTTTTGATGATTTAAAATTGATTCCCCCAAATTTGATGAAAAAACATTCAACTAAAACTGTCACGTCAATCATTCCTGCACAGAAAATTCTTTAAGGAGTGAATCCAAACTATGATGAAGGCATAAATGATGACACTTATTCCATCATATTCAATGTGGAAGGTTATCTTGAGAAACATTTTTTCCTGAGTTACATAGAAAAGTTTCTGAATTGTAAGTTTTTTTAGTCATCAATATTCTCAATGAAAAATGACAGAAAAAGGCTGAAACATTTTGAAAATTTGAATAAAATACTGAATCAATAAAATTTTATCTTTTAAAAAGGCCTAAAAAAGCCTAAAAGAAATCTGGTGTGGCTTTATTTGATGCAATAAAAATTTATGATGCAACTTGCTGAGGTCTCCCCAACTATCAGATCACAAGCCTATCAGAAAATTGCAAGTTTTAGAGAGTTGGTTCTAAGTATTTTTGAAAGAACTGAAATTTGATTTTTCATGAAATTAATTATTCCTCACATAGAATGAATAGAGATCATCTTACTTGGGAATTCATGAAACTTATTTCCAAGCTGGAAAATTTTCTCTATGATCCATACTTCAAAGATAAAGCATTTTAAAGTGATTCTCTTGATAAAAACTCTGAAATAATAATTGGATCTGCTCATTTTTGAACTAACTTTATGAATCATTTTACAAATTTGATTCAAGTGTTACTAGTACTTTCCGCCAGGATCTATTGTTAACTTTGAAGCTATTGAAGGAAAGAAGTAGTGTGAAACTTTGGAGCTCAACATTTTTTTGATTGCATTCACTTTTTTGATCACATTCATTTGTCCATTGGCATAAAAAAACAAATAATATTTATTACAAAAGTGTTTTGCACAAAGGAAAAAAAATTTTTTGAAGAAAATGGAAGACCACTACAAAGAAGAATTTGAATCTTTGATGAATAAAATTGAAAAAGACCCTTAAAATAAGAATTTTTTTGAAGAAAATATATTCTATCAATGGCAACATGAATTTTATTCAAACCAAAGATACCTAAATGAGCCATATGATTCATATGAATAGGATTTTCTCCATTTTGAAGAAGAATTACATATATTATAATATTTTAGGCAAAATCACTATTTCTGATTAATTTATTTTAAAAGTAATGTGATTTGGAAATTTCTCAAAAGATAATTTTATTATACTTTCATGACTTTGATTCAGTAAAGTGTTATAATTATGGCCAGCAATTAGCTTAGGCAAATGAGCAGTATTTAAAGCAAAAGAAATGCTGGACACTGTGTGTCAATAATGGCTAATGGGGCTCTCACAATGGGGCAATATGTTGGATGAATTTGATTGGATGATGAATGAATGATGGAAAACAGAAGGGAGAAGAGCTCCTTAAGTACAAAAGATTGGCCTCTTGTGAGCCCATGATACAACAAGCCAAAAGGCAAATTTTCCGCCCCAAAAGAGCTCTACAGGCTCTACAGGCCTTGTTACTTGGTTTGGACTGCATCAGCCCACATGGCATTAGTCCCTTAACCCTTACAACCAGACTATTCCGGTCCATTCTTGTGTTTCCACCGTTACGGGGCTGAACCAGCCCATTGCTGTTCAGTCCCTTAGTTGGTTGTCTATTACAACCGGCCCTGATGGCATCATTACCCCTGTTACGGGCTGGTTGCCTCATGCATCCAGCCCCTGGCCCCTGAAATGGGCCAGGTGGGACCCAGGGCTCACCTGGGTCCGGTTTCAACCTCACATGGGGGGGTGTGACCAGCGGACATGCTATCCCCCCCTCTATCTCTTACAAATCCCTGGTGGGGGCGGTCAAATCCCCTCACCAGGGGCCCTGGGGGTCAATACCCCCCAGGGCGTCGTCACAGAAAGTTGGCCTGGGAGGTGGTCAGGTCCCCCCCAGGCCCATTGCTCCTCCCCCTCGGTAAAGGGGGGGGGAGAGCGCCCCTTCGCACTTAGTTCGCTACGATGGCGGGGGGGTGATGAAATCCCCCCCACCTGCCGGTCGCATACCATGCGGCTGGCGCCGCCACCTCCTGGGGCAAGGGGGTGGTCAGGTCCCCCCTGCCCTGACCGACCGCCTTGTTGCGGCCGGTTGCTGGCTGGTTCAACCCAGCCAGCCTGCCCCCTCCCCCTCGCGACGGCGAGCGAGGGGAGGGGGAGCGAGCCGGGGCCGCGAGCCCCGGCTCCGCGGCGCTGGTCGCCGGTCGCGACCAGCCGGGCCTGCGCGGCATCGCACCGCGCGGGATCCCTTGGCCGCGCAACAGCCCCGCGCGGGCCGTCGGGCCCCGCGTGGGCCGTGCCGAGGAACACAGGCGGCCCCGAACGGGCCGCGACGCGAGCAGCGGCCCCGAGCGGGCCGCGACACGGGCGGCAACCCTAATGGGCCGCCCCAAGCCCGAATTGTGAGAAAAGACTACTTTTGCGGGCCAGCCCGTCTGGCCAAGTATGTCCAAAATAAACCTTGGGCCCAATTATGCCCATACAAGCCCATCTGGCCGTATTTGCCCATATACCCCATTGGGCCCGTTAGGGCCCGTGTACCAATGGGTCTATTTCACGCGTTTTGAGGCCAGTTTCCCCAACTCTGTAACATCCACATGGGCCCGTATGGTCCGTGTGTGTGTCCAATGGGCCTCAGAGGCCCATTTGTGCATCCCATTTGGATTACACTTATACGTAGCACCCGCGTAAGTGCGTACGTATTTTAACACACCCCCTTAATCCAAAAGGGGTGACATCCGCATATTAGTCACAAAGCCTTGATGCTTGTTTCTGTCTAATGCCTTAGTCAAGGTATCTGCAATCATTGCTCCAGTGGGCATGTACCTCAACACAATCTCATTGCAGTTAACTGCGTCGCGAATATAGTTATAGTGAACATCAATATGTTTTGTTCTTGAATGGAACACTTGGTTTTGTGCCAACGCAATGGCACTCTGGTTATCGGAATACAACAACGCAAACCCTTGTGGTTTATGTGTATCCTCTAAGACTTTTCTCAACCATTTTGCTTCCTGTGAAGCTGCTAAGTAAGCTCTATACTCAGCCTCTGTTGATGAAAGACTTATTGCCGACACCTTCTTGGACATCCATGACACCAGATTCTTACCTAAAAAGAATACAAAACCACTTGTTGATTCCCTAGTGTTACCATCTGCCCAAATTGCATTGGAATAACCAACCAAATCAAAGTTTGCTGACTTTGTAAACAACAGTCCCAGACTGTGTGTTCCTTTAAGATACCTCATAACTCTCTTAAACGCTGACCAATGCCTCATGCTTGGCTTCTCTAAGTGTTGCGACAAGACCCCAATTGCAAACGCAATATCGGGCCTTGTACACTGCCCCAAATAATTAAGCGATCCAACAGCTGACCTGTAGTCATTCCCTGATTGAACAAACTCCAGATACTCCTCATCTGTAGACTTCTCTAAACAAATGTTTGACTGCATGGGAGTACCAAACTCCTTTGCATCCTCTAAGCCATACTGCTTAAAAAGAGCTTCAACGTAATGGCTTTGGTCTAACTTAATACCATTCTTGCCCTTACTAACTTTCATTCCTAGCACCTGTTGTGCCAGACCAAGATCTTTTATCTTGAACTCCTTTTTGAGTGTCTCCATGACTCTCTCTTTACCATCACCAATAATGATAATGTCATTGACCCATACAAACAAAATTGCATCCTTTCTCACAAAAAGGCAAGGATTGGCCTCAGACGTCTTAAAACCAATCTCTATCAGTTTCTCACTCATGGTGTTATACCATGACCTAGCTGCTTGCTTCAATCCATACAGGGATCTACACAGCTTGAGGACATATTCCCCTTTATCTGCCAAAAGAAAAGTTCTAACACAGATTTTCTTCATGGTTTCTGGTTTAGTCTCTACTAACCATTCACAAAAACCATCAGGAATCGACATATAAACAGTCTCCTCCTCTCCATGTTTTGCATTCAAGTATGCTGTTACAAAATCAGCTTGTCTGATTTCTTCACCCAACTCCACTGCCAGAGCAATGATGTACCTGAAGGTGGACAGCCTTCCAGTTGGCGAGAAAGTTTCTTGGTAATCAATACCCTCTCTCTGCTTGAAGCCCTGTGCAACACATCTAGCCTTGAACCTTTTCAAAACTCCATTTGTGTCAAACTTCTTGTTTAACACCAATCGAGACCCCACAATGGTCTTTCCTTTTGGAACAGAATCCCGCTTAACCACTTCAAAGACACTATTATTCTCTAGAGAATCAAATTCCTCAAAAATAGCACTCTTCCAGTTGGCTCTCTCATCAGAATTCATAGCTTGGCCAAAGCTATTTGGGTTAACCCTGTTACCCATTTCTGAACTCAACTCCAGGACTTCATTGAGCATACACTGTTCCTGAAATGTATCTTCCTCATATCCTGCGGCAGCATAATGGGATCTCCACTCCCCGTACCTGTCAACCGGTACTCTAACCCTACCACTCCTTCTAACCGGAGGTGGAGGCTCATCAGGTTCTGATTCCACAGAATCACCTGGAGCGGGTACTGAACCCTCTTGTGGCACGTCTGCCACCTCTTCATCTTCTGGAACCACATGCTCCACAGCTTTTGCTGGTGAAATAGGTGCTAATTCTATTTCTTGTTGTGGCTTAATCACAACGACATCTTCACTCCTTTTGAGTGGAAAGGTACTTTCGTCAAATTTTACATCCCTGCTACGGATAACCTTTCTTGTCCCTGGACAATAGATCCTATAAGATTTACTTATTAAATCATAGCCTACAAGTGCCCCTGTTCTGGCTCTAGGGTCTAATTTTCCGACCATTTCATTATGGTGGACACTATAATACACCAAGCAACCAATTGTTCTTAGGTGTGATGTTTTGGGGTACAACTTCCAAAACTGATAATGGGGGCACTTCCCATTAACACTTACAATGTTGTGCAACAGACACACTGTGCACATCAACTCAGCCCATAAGAACTTTGGCAGACCAGATTGAGACATAATAGTTCTGACTTTGTCCAGTAAAATCCTATTCATTCTCTCAACTATTCCATTATTTTGTGGAGTACTTGCAGTAGTGACTATATGAATGATACCATAATCTTTCAACAGCCTCCCAAAATCTTTACTCACAAATTCACCCCCTCCATCGGTAATAACCCTCTTGATCTCCTTCATCAGACCATTCTGTTTCCAGACTTTGAAGATTACAGAAACCTCCTCTGTGGTCTGATCCTTAGATCGAATTGGTTTAACCCAAACATAATTAGTTGCAGTATCAACTAAATTGATGAAGTATCTTGCCCCACCAAGGGACTCTGGAGTGAATGGCCCTGCCAAATCAATGGAAAATTCCTCTCTAGGAACATCTGTGTGATCTCTACTCTTAGAGAACACATTTCTAGTCTTAGCCCCCAAGGTACAACTCTCACAGTTGCTGTCCTTTACCTTATGGCCACTTCTATTGTGAGAAACAGTGCTCAGAGCTGAGAATTTGAACAAGCTTGCACACAGAAGCTTATTCCGAACTTGTCCACTAAGAACAGTTCTCCCATTCATATCAATAACAAACCTATCTCCTTTAAGATAACGAATTTGGAAACCTTTTTTCCATAACACCCCAAGAGACACAAGGTTGTAAGGCAACTCTGGTACATAGAACACTTTATCAAAAGTAATTTGGAAACCCAGTTGATTTGCAAGAATAACTTTTCCAATTCCTTTAATCTGAATTGTTCTGCCTTTCTGACCAATATTTACAACCCCATCATAATCACTAAGATTTGAAAATAAATTTGGTTCAAAAAACATGTGATCTGTACAACCAGAATCAATCAAAACAAGAACATCCTCCTTCAATCCTCCTAGTAGGAAAGAAGCTTTATCAGTCACTGATAAGTTCTTATCTTTGAGGTTAAGATTACTCACTTCATAATCAATCAAGTCCATTTCTTGATCCTCATCGATTTTGGCCTTCTTGTTGGGACCTTCTTCCACAACAGCCTCTTCAATTGGAGCATCCAACGCCACCATTGCAACGTTTTCAGTTGTGAGATTGACCTCCTTGTCATTCCCTTCGGACTTCTTCCTTTTCTTGGCCTCCTTGCAGTCCTTAGCATAGTGACCCTTATTCTGACAATTGTAACATAAGACCTTGGACAAATCCTTTTTCGCCTTCTTGCAAGATTTTCCAGTCTTTCCAACTAGGGCTGTTCCAGAACCCCCCTTCATCTTGAATTGAAGGTCATCCTTTTCAATCCTTTTAAGCACATCCTCCTCCCCAGGAAGAGGATCCAATTGAGAAATGATTCTGACTAAGGAATCAAACTCTTTTGGCAGCTTTTGAAGGATTAAGAGTGACAAACACTCTGGATCCATGTTAAGTCCAGATGACTTGAACTTGGCTATACTAGACCTAGCCTCTGCCACAAACTGTTTACAATTTGAATATTGTAACTTGAACAGTTTATTAAAGGCTATACCCTTCTGGTGAACAGAATCACCAGCATACTTGGACTTAAGCAGCTTCCAAAGGATGCTGCCCCTCCTCCTCTCATCTTCCCTAAGAGTATCAGCAACCCATGTCACATGATTCTCATCAAGATGCCTAAGGATCAGATGGTAAGACTTCTTCTCCACTTCTGAACTGATCAGAGTGTCATCTGCATCCATAATTTCCCCACAGCAGATGTTATCCAGCTCACTATCCATAAGGACAGCCCAAGCATTATAGTTCTGACTATTCAGAACTATTTTGGTAGAGCTAACATCAGGGATATAGGACATCTTCTTGGAAAACTTGAGGTCTTTGAGGTTCTCCAAAGTAAGGTACAAAGGTCTAGATGGCTTGGAAGTAATGATGATGTTGGTACTGATAATGTGTTATAATTATGGCCAGCAATTAGCTTAGGCAAATGAGCAGTATTTAAAGCAAAAGAAATGCTGGACACTGTGTGTCAATAATGGCTAATGGGGCTCTCACAATGGGGCAATATGTTGGATGAATTCGATTGGATGATGAATGAATGATGGAAAACAGCAGGGAGAAGAGCTCCTTAAGTACAAAAGATTGGCCTCTTGTGAGCCCATGATACAACAAGCCAAAAGGCAAATTTTCCGCCCCAAAAGAGCTCTACAGGCTCTACAGGCCTTGTTACTTGGTTTGGACTGCATCAGCCCACATGGCATTAGTCCCTGAACCCTTACAACCAGACTATTCCGGTCCATTCTTGTGTTTCCACCGTTACAGGGCTGAACCAGCCCATTGCTGTTCAGTCCCTTAGTTGGTTGTCTATTACAACCGGCCCTGATGGCATCATTACCCCTGTTATGGGCTGGTTGCCTCATGCATCCAGCCCCTGGCCCCTGAAATGGGCCAGGTGGGACCCAGGGCTCACCTGGGTCCGGTTTCAACCTCACATGGGGGGGTGTGACCAGCGGACATGCTGTCCCCCCCTCTATCTCTTACAAATCCCTGGTGGGGGCGGTCAAATCCCCTCACCAGGGGCCCTGGGGGTCAATACCCCCCAGGGCGTCGTCACAGAAAGTTGGCCTGGGAGGTGGTCAGGTCCCCCCCAGGCCCATCGCTCCTCCCCCTTGGTAAAGGGGGGGGGAGAGCGCCCCTTCGCGCTTAGTTCGCTACGATGGCGGGGGGGTGATGAAATCCCCCCCACCTGCGGGTCGCATACCATGCGGCTGGCGCCGCCACCTCCTGGGGCAAGGGGGTGGTCAGGTCCCCCCTGCCCTGACCGACCGCCTTGTTGCGGCCGGTCGCTGGCTGGTTCAACCCAGCCAGCCTGCCCCCTCCCCCTCGCGACGGCGAGCGAGGGGAGGGGGAGGGAGCCGGGGCCGCGAGCCCCGGCTCCGCGGCGCTGGTCGCCGGTCGCGACCAGCCGGGCCTGCGCGGCATCGCACCGCGCGGGATCCCTCGGCCGCGCAACAGCCCCGCGCGGGCCGTCGGGCCCCGCGTGGGCCGTGCCGAGGAACACAGGCGGCCCCGAACGGGCCGCGACGCGAGCAGCGGCCCCGAGCGGGCCGCGACACGGGCGGCAACCCTAATGGGCCGCCCCAAGCCCGAATTGTGAGAAAAGACTACTTTTGCGGGCCAGCCCGTCTGGCCAAGTATGTCCAAAATAAACCTTGGGCCCAATTATGCCCATACAAGCCCATCTGGCCGTATTTGCCCATATACCCCATTGGGCCCGTTAGGGCCCGTGTACCAATGGGTCTATTTCACGCGTTTTGAGGCCAGTTTCCCCAACTCTGTAACATCCACATGGGCCCGTATGGTCCGTGTGTGTGTCCAATGGGCCTCAGAGGCCCATTTGTGCATCCCATTTGGATTACACTTATACGTAGCACCCGCGTAAGTGCGTACGTATTTTAACATAAAGTAGGCCTTGCACAAAAAATTGAAATAATTTGAATTAAAATAATGTCATGTTCTTATATTTTTGCTAATCTTTAAACCCACAGAGTTTTGATGTTGAAGAGATAGAATCCAAGGATGCTAGAATCATTAATCTTGTTCTATTTTCTTAATTTTTAGATTTGAAATTTTTGGACAGAAATTGTGTAAATTGCATGTAAAAGGCTCCAAAGAAATTTATCAGGAATTTGGTGTGGGTGTAAATCCTTCAAAAAAGCAAAAATAATAATAATAATAATAATAAATTAATCAACAGCTTGTCTGGATTTTCGACCCTTATCTAATTTTTTTTGCTTGAATCTTTTGGATCTTTTTTATAATGCAATTAATTCATCAGTATAAGAGAAAAAGCAAAAAATAATTTTTTGAGAAATCCAAAGATTTTCTTTTTCCTCTTGAAATTCATTTAATTTCATAAAACTCAGAGAGAAAGAGATTTTTTTGATGTTTTGTGAAATTATGTTTTGTTGGTTTTATTATAGTTCAATATGAACAGGCTTCAAGACACATAGAAAGAAACTCAAAAATAAAATTAAGGTACATTTGGAGGTTATCTGCACCTTGCATAATCTACCTAAAAATAAAACCATTGATTTGAAAGGGTGTTTGGCGAAATATTTGTCCCACCAAATCCAACAAAATCTAGAATGGATAATAGATCAAAAAATTAAAAAATTAAAAAATTAAAAATTAACAAATTAAAAAATTAAAAAATTGAAAAATTGAAAAATTGAAAAATTGATAAATTGAAAAATTAAAGAATTAAAGAATTAAAGAATTAAAGAATTAAAGAATTAAAGAATTAAATAATTAAATAATTAAAAAAGGGCATTTTTAAATTTCAAAAGCTACACAACCCATTCACAACTCAAAACAGGTTGCATGGTGCAGTTTGCAACCCATCTGGGTTGTGAATGGCTGTTTGAAACCCATCTGAGGCTTGAAAAGCGGTTCAAAACCCAGATGGGTTGCAGACTGTGCCACAAAACCCATTTTTAGTTGTGAATGGGTTGTTTAGGGTTGCCATTTTTTTTAATATATTTTATTTATTTTTTATTTTTTATTTTTTATTTATTTTTTATTTATTTATTTCTTTGTTTTTGATCTACTTGTTTATTTATCTATTTTATTTATTTATTCATTCATTCATTCATTTATTTTTTTTTCACAGCTCATATGGGTGGTGAATTGCTTTTCACACCCATTTGCAACCTCTGGGTTGCAAATTGAACATTGCCCTAAATAACTAAATAAATAATCAAATTAAAAATAAATAATTAAATTAAATTAAAAATAAAAATAAACTAAAATTTTCAAATGGAACACCAAAACTCAAGAAGGGTTGTGTGGCACAGTTTGCAACCCATCTGGGTTCTGAACCACTTTTCACGCCTCAGATGGGTTTCAAACAGCCATTCACAACCCAGATGGGTTTCAAACTGCACCATGCAACTGGTTTTGAGTTGTGAATAGGTTGTGTAGGGTTGCAAATTTAACACTTCCCTATCTGTTTTTTTCTATTTTCCATACTCTGCGTGGTCTGTCCATTGATTTTTAAATTAAAAAGTTACTATCATCTTTTTAAAATGCACAGTGAGTATGTAGTTTAGCTTGGTTACAGTTTGGAATCAGCTTTGTTTGAGCTTGACCTGAGCTTGGTCAGAGATTTTGCCTGAGCTTGTTGATGTCACTTGCTAGAACGTTCCATCAGATTTCTTGTGGAATTTCTTCCTCATTTTTTTTATTTGAATCATTTCCTATAAATAATTGATTTTCATTTAATTTTATCAATCAGAGCTCCTCGCTTCATTTATTATCAAATCTTAGCCCCAAATCCTTCAGAAAAAATGGTTAAAAACCACCAAAGAAATTGTATTACTGGTTGTACCAGAGGGGTCAGGGTCTCCAGGAATTTCCTTTTTTCCAAATCATCCTCAAAGCTTAAATGGAAGCTATCCCAATAATCAACAATGAAAATAATCCATATTAAAAGAAAAGTTTTCAATTATGCAAAAAGTCAAGGGAGTAAAGAATATTCTGGAAGATAGCTCAAAATTTATCAGTAAAATAGAAGACATGGAAACAAGAGTTATCATCCTATCAAAAATTTACTCAGCCAAATACAACAATGTTGTATATCCAATAAATTTCAGATCTCTACAGCTCTTGCGGAATAAAATAAAAAATTTTCATCTTCACAGGAATCTCATTGATCAAGGCTGTTCAAATATTTTCCCTATGTCATTTATTGTAGTGCCAATTCATCAGTTTATGATTTAAATCAGATTCTCTCTAAAAAATCCTGCTGATTTTTGAATCAATCTTTAAGACATCACCCTAGCACTGCTTTCTATTTTAAAATTTTATCTTCCATGAAATGCCTGTAACAGATAAAAATCAATAAAATTAAAATTTTAAGCAATATTCAAGGAAAATTGAGACCACTCTATCAAATTTATAAACCACATTAAATTCCTAACATCAAAATTTTCCTTGGGATCTTTTCTTCACCAATGTTTATCAAAAATTCTTTCTCAATGGACAACTAAGAAGATAATACCTGGAAAAAACATCAAAATTTGGTGCTGTATTAGTGGTATAAATCTCACATTAAATAGAAGGCAAGAAAAAGCTCCAAAATGCCTTGAAGGAAATTTATGAATATCATGCACTTGAATTTACTTTCATAGACTCAATTGAAACCAAATTTTAAAAAATGATTTATTTAGGGGTGCCATGTCACATTTTAAACTCCAAGGACTAATTTCTCAATACAGAAGATACTATCCATAAATAAATTATCAAAAAAGGCTAGGAAGAAACTCACCTCCCTATCCAAGGTCATGGGACTGTATTTTTAACATTCAAAATAATCTCAGGTTATGTTGCACAATTATCTATTTTTTACTCAAATGGTGGTTAAAATTATCATCCATGAAAAACTCCTCCAAAAATAATTGCAAGCTGGTCACAGAAAAGAAAAAATTCTTAAACATTAGGTAAAATAAAAATTCTCAATGGCTTCATCAATTAAAATATTTTTATTTTTCACAAAAAAAGATCTATTGAACAAATTCTGGCACATTTTGATCTAAAAATACAAAAAATTTAATTGGATAATATTGTTTATCTTCATATAGAAATTGGACATGCCATCTCAAATATGATTCAAAATATTTTTCTGAAAATCCGGAATTCTCTGGCAACTTCCCTCCTATGTACTGATTGTGTGTTTTTGAATATAAAGAATTTTCCCTGAAGAAAAACCTCAAATCAAGCACAAAAAGCTGTTTATTGGGTCCACATCAACCTCATAGGGCCCATAAATCCCAATTCTTTCAAATCAATGCAGCACATCCTAAAAATAAGGAAAAATCATTAGGGTGTATCAAATTTAGCAAAACTGCCATCAGAAACCCACCATTTTTTTTTTGACCAAATCTGCCATTTTTAATGGCGGTTTTCTGAAATACACTTACTCCCTAACTCTTGTATTTCAAAATGGCGGGTTTCATGAAAATGGCAGGGTTCAAACATAAAAAACACCATTTAATCCATCCACCATCCATGGCATGCAAAACACCCATCCACACCTCCAACTCATCAAATCCATGCACATGACACACATCTCCATCACTTCACATCTCCATCACTTCACATCTCCATCACTTCACATCTCCAATGCTTCACATCTCCATCACTTCACATCTCCATTGCTTCACATCTCCATTTTGTCACATCTCCATCACTTCACATCTCCATTGATTCACATCTCCATCACTTCACATCTCCATTGCTTCACATCTCCATTGCTTCACATCTCCATGGCTTCACACACATCCCATCATCATCCCATCACCATCTTTCTCAGCATGTCCAATCAAACTTCCTGGCAGAAAGTTGAAAAAGAAAAAAAGCTGATTGAAAATTTTTTATTATTTGACTCAGATTCAGACTCCAATTTGGAATAAACTTGGTTAGCTTTGAATTCTCTATTGGAAAAGCAATACATGTTTCCAAAACAACGCACTCTCCACAAACCTATGTATGAAAGGCAAAATATTTACCTACTGCCCAACTTAAGCTTCCAGCAACTGTTCTGAACTTAATTTCCTTCTTTCATGAAACTTTTGGAGATGATTGAAGACCACCAAATCTTTCAGAACAATTCTTGGAATCCTCAACGTGATCCAGCTATCCAACTGGCTGTTTCTTTTTGTAGATTGGGATCCAATGGAAATGGAGCAGCAATTCATCAATTAGAAAATCTATTCTCTGTAAGTTATGGATCCATTGACTTATACACCAAAAGAGTCATTATTGCTATCATATCTTTCTGTTGCTCTGTCCTTTGTTTGCCAACCAAAGAAGACCACAAGGAGATATCTCAAGTAATGGAGACTGAAGGCTTTCCTGGTTACATTGGGTTTTTTGATTGAACCACTATCCCCTTGAGTCAAAAACCCAAGCTAGATGTCAACCATTATTTTGATTGGAAAAAAGGAAATTGATTCATTTCCTTTCAAAAGCCTTTGATAACACGCTGACCAAATTTTTTTTATTGTTTTGTATAGATACTCTGTGGCACTACAACTTGTTTTTGATAACAACAAGAAGTTCATATCCCTCCATGCTGGCCTTCTTGGTTCTTGTCATGATTCATATGTTTTCAATTGGATGCGGATTGCCCAAAAACAAGATAACTACTTTGAACAAGATCAATACCTTCTGGCTGATTCAGCTTATTCTAGTTGGAAATATGTGGTTCCAGCATACCCCAATGTTTCATCCAATGATCAAGCCAAAAATGATTTCAACTATCATTTTTCCCAATCACAAGTTTGGATTGAGCATGCCATAGGAATCCTCAAAGGAAGATGGGCCAGCTTACGGGAGATGCAAAACCAGCTCCAATCTTCCAAAGACATGAATTTTCTCATCAACTGGATTATAATTTGTGTAATCCTTCACAACCTTCTGGCCAACATCAAAGATGAATGGGACAAAATATTCAAAGAAGATATTCCTGATCCTCCTCAAGTTATCCCAGCCTCATCTTCTACCAGAGCGGATTCTACCGCTCACACTTGCTCACTTTGATGAGTATCATTGGGTTTTTACATAGGTGAAAAATAAAATCACAGAATTTTTTTGATTTTGGTTTTTTAACCAAGAATCCTAGGCTGACTCCTTTTTTTTTTTTTTTTTGGTGGACTTAGAAAAAAACCAAAACTTCAAAACCACCTCATCCCACCAAATCACTGGTCCACCTTCACCGGTACACTTCCTCCTCCTCACCCACAACCACCACCTCACCCATCACCTCCACCTCACCATCACCTCCACCTAAACCACCAGTCCACCTTCACCGGTACCATTCCTCCTCCTCACCCATAACCATCACCTCACCCATAACCAACACCTCCCAATCACCTCCACCTCACCATCACCTCCACCTCACCAACCACCTCCACCTTACCTTGGCTCACTGCCTCCCCTCCTCCTAACCCTGGTAAGCCCCTTCCCTGCTCTTCCTCTTCCTGCCCCTCACTTTTTGCTGATCCTTTGATCATTCAACCTTTAGGCCTGCCCTGGATCCCCATCAAGGTGAGCCCGTCCTCCTCTCCCTGCCCCTGATCAATTGCTTGCTGATTGATCAATTGGTTGACCAGCAAGCAATCAATTGGTTGACTGGCAAGCAATAAATTGGTCAACTGGCAAAAATCAATCTTTCCAGTCAATCAATCCATCAATTGACCAACCGGTGATGTGCCCCCCTTCCACTCCTCCTCCTCCTCCCAGTTCTTGAGAAGTTGACTGACACTTTTTTTTTTTTGTAGTAAATTACCGGTAACGTTCTTTTTTTTTATGTTGGTTGATCATCTAAGTGGTTTATACCGGACTGATGATTTTTTTTTGTTTTTTTGGTAGGAGAATTGCCAGTATTGTTTTTGTTATTTTCTATGTTTGTTGATCATCTAAGAGGTTGATACTGGACTAATGATAGTTTTTTTTTTTTGCTTTTTTTTGATTCCATGCAATGCAATTGGACATTTGATCACTTTGACCACCCTTTCTTGACGGCCCATTCTTCACCCACAAAACTCAAAATCTCACAAATAATGGATTTCCATCTTGATCCTCACCCAAATCAAAGTATATGGTTGGGAGGAAAAAAGATGGAAGGAGATAGTTTGAAAAACATAAAGGAAAGTGGGAAGAAAAAGGCTTGCCAGAGAAAGAGGGATCAAATGTGGTATTCAGAAATTGCATTGGAATTGACTGAGGAAACCATTAATGCAAAGTTTGTTTGGTCTTCACGCAAACTACGTCCCTTGAAACTTTATCCGTCCATTGTCAAGAAAAGTCAAAAACCCACCCCTGAAGAGTTGGAACAGGCAAAACAAGAGAGCAAACCATTCCATTTCTTCGGCTGTGTAAAAGTATTTGTTCAAGATTGATTGCATCATGAGGCTATGGTTTCAATAATCAAATTTATCCCTTTGAATTAACTCTCTGAGCAAGAGAAGAAGGAAATCAACTCAGTAACAACATTCCTTCACCAATCCAAAAAATTTGTCAACACTGTTGGTCCCTCAAGATCTTGGGGTGGGAAAATGTGGGCAATTGGATGGCAAAAATTGATGGACCCTTCTGAACTATTTGGACAATATTTGAAGAAAGATGCTGTCAAATCCTCTCCTAAAGAGTATTATTTTTTGAACCTTAGTTCTGACAAGGTCTCTCAAATATTGGGCCAAATGTTTCAAAAATTAGCCAAACTTGCATTTGATTCCAACCGTGAAGCTATGATGGAAAACAACATCCCTTCCTTTTCCTCATTGGAATTCAGATCTGGCCTGACTGCTTTTCACTTCTCACCTCACCTCACCTTCACCTCATACTCCTTCTACAACTCGCCCCATATTGACCTAGGTGATGTCTCTGACTATTCCTTTTTACTTGTGATCCCAAACAAAAAATCAAATGGACAACTTATCAACAATAAGGATTAATATCAAGTATCCAACAGCCAATTTGTGTTCCCAGACTTGGGTTTTGGGTTTGATTTCAAACAAAAGGGTATTGTGAAAATGGTTTGGGCAGCAAACAAGTACAAGCACTGTACTTTTCCCGTAGTGGATACTGCCACCCATACTAGGATGGCCATGTCCATTCAAATCAATAGAAAAACTCAAAACAGTAGCAAGGACTTGGCCAGTGGCAAATTATATTTTAGGGGAAAAAATATAAATAAAAATAAAAAAGATTTGTTCATTGGTGGTGTTAAAAATACTCGCAAATGTTGTTGCAATCAAAAACAATTTTTTTGTATTTATTTTTAAGATTTTTATAAAATTAAATATATTTAAAAACCAAGCAATAGATTAATTTCCTTTATTTCATCCACAGTTGTACTTCTACCAATACATGCCAAGGCTATGGCTACCCATAACCTATCTTTTTTTTCTGTGGCTAGCCTTTCCCTCTCCTTTTCAAGGCAGTCTGGCTCTTGATCCTTCTCCTTTTCCTCTTTTTGAAACTCCAGCTTGGCCTGTTTGATTTGGCACTCAGCATCAAAATTGTGTTGATGAGCCAAGATGTTATCTTTCCACTTTTGACAATCAATATCCAGTTGACTATCCCACTTCTCCTTTTCAAATTGAAGTTTTTTGGATTCTATTTGTGATTTCACTGTTTTTTGGAGGGGAATAGGAATGAGCTTGATTTTGAAAGCAATTACAATCAATCAATGAACTTACTTTAATCTTGCTTCTCCATGATATCCTCAAAGCAAGAAAAATTTGAAGTGTTTCTCCACTTTTGATGGCTATTAGGGTTGATGTTGATGGAATTGGAGGCCTTTTGCCTTCCCTTTGTAGAGGATGCTTTTGTGGGAAAGTCATTGCTCTCATTCAAAGGGGATGTGAGAGGCCCCATTGGCTTGAGTATTTGGCCATTCAGGAATCGATGGGCCTGTTTTTTTACAATCTAAATCAGTCAGGATTAACCAGACAGAAGAGAAAAGATCTTGTATCCTTACTTGAGCCAATGATTCCAATGGTGGTGATACAGGAATAACTTGCTTCTTGTTGGCCAAGTCATTAAGTTATTCCACCCCAGGAAGATAAAAATCCAAAGAAGGAAGTGAGAGGTCCAAGGAAGGGTTTGAATTGTTGATCAATGATGATGTAGACGTGATTGGAGCTGATTCTGTTGGAATATCCTCCTCAACATCAGATTGGGTTCACTCATAGGTTTCATTGGTATCATCATTGCTAGGCCAAGCATTGACAGCCAGGTCCTCAGCATCAACTGAATCTGATGGTTGGGCATCAAAAGCGTCTAAAGGGGTGATATTGGCCTTATTACCAAAGATTTCATCCATTTGAAAATAAAAAGTACAAATGGAGTCCAATTTATCAACCACTGAGTTGATTCCCTTTGCTTTATTGGAGTTGGTGATACCAAAGCCAGTGGAGATTGACATTGAGTGGGCTTTTTTGTACTTGGTTTGATAGTTCTTGAATTGCTCCTGCATCTGTTTGGATGAAAGATCCAGCCTACCTTTTGTTTTATTCTTGAGTTCATTGGCCATCAGGCGATAACCATTAACCTTAGAGGATGGAGGTTTTCCAACTTGTGTTTCATTGTTGGATCCAAAGCAAGCATTGTAGTTGGACGTAATTTTGAGCCAGTTTACCAGGATGATGTGATCGGCTCTCTTGAGCTGACTTGAGCCTTTGGACACTGATGGGGGAGTATTGTTGGATGTTGAGTTCCTGGGTGATGTTTGCTTTGGTTGAGTGGACTTGTGGGGGGAGTGTTGCTGAGGGGCCATTTAAAAAGATTAAGTGAGATGAAGTGATGAAGCAATAAAGCAATGTCAGTTAGGATGTGATGAAAGGGGGGATGAAGTGATGAAGCAATGAAGCAATCAGAGGATGGATCTGATGAAAGCAATAAAGTTATGACAGTGATAAAGTAAGATGAGAGTGATGAAGTGATGAAGCGCAATCAAGCAATGAGAGTGATCAGGTGATGAGTATAACAATGAAGCAATGAAAGTGATCAAGTGATGAGGATAGCAATGAAGCAATGAGATTGATGAAGTGATGAGGATAGCAATGAAGCAATGAGAGTGGTGAAGTGATTAGGATAGCAATGAAGCAATGAGAGTGATGAAGTGATGAGGATATCAATGAAGCAATGAGAGTGATGAGGTGATGAGGGTAGAAATGAAGAAATGAGAGTTATGGGGTGATGAGGATAGCAATGAAGCAATGAGAGTGATGAATTGATGAGGAAAGCAATGAAGTGATAAGGATAGCAATGAAGCAATGAGAGTGATGAGGTGATGAGGATAGCAATGAAGAAATGAGAGGGATAAAGTTTTCCAATAATTTTGGAGGATGAAACCAGGGGTGATGATGTGGAATGACGCGTGGTTGAGCTGTTGAAGGCCTTTATATACTTTATTTGAAAAAACCCATTTATTTTCAGGTAACTTTGACACATCTGATGTGAAATAAGTGGGGTTTTTTTATTTTTCATGTGGGTTTTGAAATGATGGATTTGGGTTGAAACCCGCCATTAAAAAATGGTGGGTTTTCTTAAATTTTATACACCCTATTCTTTTTGTATTTCAGAAACCACAATATTGGCATTTTTTTGAAAGCTCTAATGTGATATATTAGGGTGTATCAGAGTTACAATGTTGAAAAAAATTAAATGGCTTATTTCAGGCCCCTATATTTTTTTTCAAAATTTGATTTTTTAAGTTAAAACTATTTATTCATTGTTTATTTTGATAAAAAAAACATTTTTTGAAAAATTGATGTTTTTCCTGAAACAAGCTATTTGTATTTTTCAAAATTTTAACTCTGATATGCCCTATCGATTACTACACCAAAATAAATCTGATAGAACTTGCTAGCAGGCTCCATCAATGATCTCACGCCAAATATATGAGAAAGCTCAGGCAAATCTCCAAACCAGCTCAAGGAAAGCTCTAAAAAAGCTCCACTGCATATTCACTGTTAATTGTGCACAGTTACTGTGCACCAAAAAAATGGTAGATGAATGGATTAATGTACTTTGAAAAGAGCTCCAACCAGATATTCCTTGATGGCACTTTCTAGCAAGTGACATTCAATTTTTCATGGAATTAGTGATCAAATAAAAAAAATACTATTTTAATTCTATGATATGTTCTGATAGAAGGTGGAAAGTTAAATGAAAAAACAAAAAATATTTTCTAGCTAAAAGTTCTATCAGCAAATGGTCTTAGAAAATCATAATTACAAGCAAAATTGAGGTGGAGAGAGG
The DNA here is from genome assembly GCA_025617555.3 of Puccinia polysora. Classification (NCBI taxonomy): domain Eukaryota; kingdom Fungi; phylum Basidiomycota; class Pucciniomycetes; order Pucciniales; family Pucciniaceae; genus Puccinia; species Puccinia polysora. Next base: position 6,600,348 of record CM062628.1, read on the forward strand.
TCCAATACAACAATTAAAGAATCCATTTGAGCTACTTTCAGATACCCCCAATTATCCAAAATATACTGGTAAGAGTTCTCAAATCAGTTTGATTAACCCTGAATAAAATTCCCAATTGGCTGAAAAAAATCAACATTTTGAATAATTCAAAAAAAAACTTCTGATAGAATACTTTCATACAATTGGATTGAAGTTTGTATACATTAAACATGACTGTACCTTGAGGAGAAGAAATTTTTAGATTTTAGATTGGAAGGAACCCTTGTGATTCAAAATTTTTACATTTCTTCCTAAAAAATTATTCCCCTCTTTTAATCTTCTCTCGTGAAAATAAAACATGTTTGTATCTTAAATACTAAATATTCTTAACTACAGGAAAACTCCTTCAAAAATTTTTTATTCAATCAAAAATCTAAACTCTCTAATCTTGATTCATTCTCTAACCCATCAATCACTCAATACACCAATCACAACCAAACCTCCCCAATATTTCCAAAAACCAATACATTAAACTTCAACTCCAAATTGGATATAAATATACATCCAGAAAACACCTTCAATCACAAAAAATCAGACAAATTTGATTCATAATCTTTGCTTATTAGAAATAAGGCTTCACAATTAGATCCCTTGACTCCAGCAGGATGTTTGAGAGACAAAATTATAATCAAGAAACCTGATTTATACATATATCCTCATTAATAAATACCCTAAGAATATCAAGGAGCAAAAAAACCACTGATGCTTAAAATTGGGATGAAAATATTGAGAAGAAACTTAAAAGAATCAAAAGCATGTATTTATGGTTTAACTATGGTGGGAAAAAACTGTTTAAAACTCTCAAAACCACCTTTTTTCAAAAAATCAAAGAGAAGTTCTATGGAGATCCACTCATCTAAAATTTCTTTCTGTGTGTTCAAGGCTTTTATCAGATCTATGGTTTAGACTACCAGGAGAACTTCTTTATTACTGGTATGGCTGCTTCACTTGAATTTCTCTTCTATTTGGAATCTACCACAATATTCTCATCCTTCAATTTGATGTAAAAAGTGTTTTCCTACATGCCAAAATCAAGGAAAAAGTTTTTATAAAAACTCAAAAATGATCCACACAAGCCCAAGAGTGTTTAATTTTGAAACAAAATAGATATATGGGCTCAAAAAGATTTCTGAATGGTTTTACACACTCTCTGCATGTCTCAAAAATCAAATTTTTCACAATTTTATATCAGATCCATGTCTATATATCAAACCATCTCACTTTTCTTTTATTTTCTTTCAAATTCAAAATATAATTTTATCAGCTAATTCAAAAAATAAATTCAGGGAAAAACTTCTTCAAAATTTTCTAAAATATTCCCATCAACTCAACACCATTCTTGGAATGCATTAAACAAAAATCAAGACCAGAATTCTTTTATTTCAGCCCAAACACCTCCAAAAAAGGCTCAAAGATTCAGGAAATTCCAGTTGCAAGCCTTCCCCTGCTCTTTTAACCGCAAACCTAATGCTTAGTGCTGCTATGGAAAAATATCATGATGATTTTTTCATTTCAAATTTCAATTTAAGATTGAAAGTATTAACCATCAATTAAATTTCCTAAACTCAGCTTTAAATTGCCTATTCTTACCAGATACTTTAAAAAACTAGAACTAAGACATTGGCTTGAAGTAAAAAGATGTTGGAAATATCCCATAAATATGAGGTATTTGATTTTGGTGCTTGAAATCAAGGACAAGAGATAACTTACAATTACTTTCTAAATAAATTCAAGCTGGAAAGGAAAAAAGACAAACACCCTCAAGCTGGTCATCTCACTATTTGCTGCAATTAATTACTCTCTTGGGAAAGCTATTTAAAAAATAATTTCCCAATTGCCAATGTTAAATTTGCAACCCTGGGGTCCCAAATGGGCCGCAAAACTCCATTTGCAACCCATCTGAGTTGCCTATTTAAAATATATATATTTTTAAAAAATTTTTAACATTTTTATTAATTTTTCCATTTATTATTTCTTTTTTTGATTTAAATAAAAATATAACTTAAATTAAAAATATGAATTAAATCAAAAATATAAATATATAAAACAATATAAATGTATCTATGAATATAAAAAGACTGGTTTTTTGAGGGTTGGCAAATACCAACGTTGGCCTCCTTGGGAATCCTCCCTCAAAAACACATTGACTAGCCTGCATCATTCTCAACAATCTTAGGGTGCACCTCTTGCATCCAGTTCAGTCCGCTTTTTTCATTTTTTTGGTCCACTTTTTTTTCAGCCACTTTTTTTGTCTCTGTCCACATTTTTTTTCTTTTCCCGCTTTTTTTTTCTGTTGCTTTTTTTTCTGTCTGCTTTTTTTTTCCCGGCCGCTTTTTTCAATTAATGTGGGCACATAGATTTTAAGTTTTGATACTTTTCAACTGCTGTGTTTGGGTTTGTGTGATGTATGTACCTATGTAAGGTTTGTGCTTATTTCTTTTTAATACTTTTAAACTTCCTCTTTTTATGTATTTAGTTTTGTGTGATTTATGTACATATGTAAGTTTTGTGTTTATTTCTTTTTGATAATTTTCAACAACCTCTTTTTATGTATATATTTGTTTTATGTATGTATTAGTTTTATATATACATATTAGTTTTATGTATATATTAGTTTTATGTATATATTAGTTTTAGGTATGTATTAGTTTTATGTATATATTAGTTTTATGTATATATTAATTTTATGTAGATATTAGTTTTATGTATATATTAGTTTTATGAATATATTAGTTTTATTTATATTTTAGGTTTATGTATATATTAGTTTTATTTATATGTTAGTTTTCTTTTTTACTATCACACACATACAGGGCCAACAAATGTAACAAGGACACAAGGACTGTAACAGAGGAAATGTAACAGAGGACATTGACAACACATGTAATAAACACTAATTCCTCATGTAGCTCAAGCTTTTTTTGTTAGTTTTCTTTTGTACTATCACACACATGCAGGACCAAAAAATGTAACAAGTGTTGAATTCTCATCTCACATGTAATAATTGCCTTCAACAGATCTTATTGTCCTACTCATTCTTAATCACTTGTTCCATGATTTTCAAGCACCATCTATGTGTGGTGTGTGTCATTTGCAATTTTTTTTGTTTATTTTTCTTCCTATTAATTTCTTTCTTTCTTCTGTCTCCTCCTCCTATCTTGTTGTTGTACTTTCTGGGACGCTATCCACTGTGGCAATGCTGTCTGCGTATTACACAACTGCGGGCTAGTCAAACTACCTTGACATCAAACTCTACCGCGGACAAAGTTTGACGCAAACATCAATTGAACTTCCATCCTTGACTTTCAACAAGTCTCTAAACTCCAACATCCATACAATCAAACCTCCAACAACATCAAATGGAAGAACAAAGCAGCCAGTCAGAATCAAGTGAGATCACTTTTTGCAACTCATCAATCAGTGAATTGATCTGACAATCTTATTTTGGAATCAAATCTTTCAAGGCGCTCTCAATCCTTCTCACTCTCAATATTGTTGCTGGCTGGACTTGTTGTTACTCTTTGGGCTGACAGTAAATCTTCCCAATTGATTACTCCTCCAGCCTACTCTTAATGATTAGCTCTTACTCCCAGACTACAGAATCAGTCACTTGTCTCTTACGTGTCTTATATGATTCTTAGTCTTCAGCCTGTTTCATCCTGTTGGTAGTCTTTGCTTGTCACAGTCTCATCTCATCACATCTTGTCTTGTAGTCTGACAATAATTAAATTTCACAGTCTGTTCCTGGTTTCCAATCCAGATTTTATCACGTTTAAAAGCCTGCCCCAATCACCGTGGAACAACTGGGAATCTCTTCAAGGCCAGGACCAGGAGGGGATACAACAAATTACAAGTCCCTGGCCATTAAGTCACTAATTGAATCAACTCCTCTACTCACAGCTGACAATTACAGTATGTTGCAAAAAAAATTTGAGAAACTTTTCAAGCTTTGTGGGATATTCAACATCATGAACAATCCTGACAAAGAAGCTGAATTGGACAAAGACACCAATCAAGAGTTTGTGGCACACATCATTGCAAAGCTGGACAAAAATACCTAAAACAACATCATTGACAACATAAATGAGGACAGCGCTAAATTAATCTGGGCCTCTACTCAATCTCACTTTGCATCCTCCCAATCAGAAAACAGGGAAGGAGTATTTAACGGCACCCTTCAATTATCCATGGAGACAGACATCAATGTGTTTGTGAAGTCTGTGAAAGTATATCTGAAGAAGATGACGTAAGTTGGAATTGTTCTTCCCTCAGACATAGTTGCTTATCTTGTACTCTTCAAATTTCCTTCCTCCATGCTCAACATGAAATCACAAATCATGCACTCCACTGCCAAAATGAAGATTGATGTTGTACTCAACCACCTGATACAACACAAGAACAAGGCTATGGCTCAAGGAGATTGACCTGAACCAGTCAATGTTGAGCTGTACAGGGGACCAAGGTGTGAGAATGGTAAACATAATCCAGAAGTAACCTCAAATCCCGCCAGTTCCTGTTTTTTCAAATTTCCAGAGCTGAAACCTCCAAATCTTCACAATTGAGGGAAGAATTCCAAGCAGAAAGACCAACACAAAGCTCATTTCTTTTTATTTTTCTGTGGAATGAACTTACTTGACAATACTGGCTCCAATGGCTTCATCTTGGACTTGGGTTGCTCTATCCACATGTTAGTTGACAAGGAAAGATTTTTCTCTCTGAAAAACAGTAAAGAAAAACAAGAAATACAGAAGGGAAAGAAGGATGCCTCTATAACTATCAAGGCAATTGGAGAGGCTGCCCTGATCACTAAAGACTCTAATCTTAAACTCTTGAATGTCACTTGGGTACCTGAATCCACCATTAACTTGATATCTCTAGGTGCTCTCATGTCACAAGGTGCTAAACTCCAAGTCAATTCCAACACCAATCCCAGTACCTTTCAGGTAACTTTCAAAAACTCCATCCTCCTGTCCAGTTCCATCCTCAAAAATCTCTTCATAATAAACGTGAAAGATAGGAATGAGGAAATACCGCAGCAGATACATTCCTCAAATGACAAGCTTCACTCTATCCATTGCACTCTGGGTTGCGCTAGTGTTGAAAGGATCAAGAAATATCTAAATTGCACACTGCCACCGTGCTGAAAGCCAACTTTTAATGCCTCAGTTGCAACAGAGCAAAAATTACACGCAAACCCTTCAATCACATACAAACAATAGCTCAGAGATGCTTTGAAAAAATTCATCTCAATCTGATTGGAACCATCAATCCCACATCTAAAGGTGGCTACAGATACATTCTCAATCTTGTGAATTCTCATTTGGGCTAAATTTCCTTCTTTCCCCTCAAACACAAAAACAACACGGTGGAAACTCTGATATTCCTCATTGAAAACCAACATTGTAAGAAAAACCTGTATCCAAAGGAGGTATGTTTGGATTGAGGCAGCAATTTTGTTAACTCAAAGCTACTGACTTACTATTGAGCTCATCAAATCAACCAAATAGTGAGCAAACCATATCACTCTCAACATAACGGTTGGGTGGAACAAGCAAATAGAAAAATCATGGAATCAGCAAGAGCAACAATCTCCAAGGCCAACCTTCCAAAGTCCTGCTGGCATGAAGTGGTCAAGGGATTTTGTTTGATGTTGAATCAGATTCCCAAACAAAAGGAGAAAAAATCACCATGGAAGAAAATGCACGACTCAGAACTACCCAAAAATTATGTTGAACCATTGGGATTGTTGTTGACATATTAGCTCAGCAATTTAGAGATTAAGTCCAAACTTGATGAGAAAGGAGCGCCCGGAATACTGGTTTGATTAAATCCTAAACTGCTCTCCTACAACATTATCACTCTGATGGGTAAGATAATAGACACAAAGCATTTCATATTCAACAGTCAGAAGCCAACTTCCATTTCCTTTGAAGAAGATACTGTTAAATCCACTGTAAATTATCTTCCACTCACTGTTCCTACAGCTCCCCAAGACCCAGAGATCACTCAAGATTTGCTTTCAGAAGAAGTTATCTTGTCTTCAATTAAAAGGGAGACAGATACTGAATCTGAAACCGCTTTGTCTGACACTGATTCTGTCATCAAAACCAATCAGAGGCCAAACTTACAAAATCAAGATACTTTTCTCAAACCACAAAGATATGGATTTGTATGAAAAACACTACCCAAGACACTCAAAGAAGCCCTAAAGATACCAGAATGGAAGGAATCCACTGAGAAGGAATTTGTTAATATAGAAGAGTTAGGAGTCTGGGAAGAGGCAGAAGATAAGGATGTAACAACCACTCTCAATACTGTCCCTGTGTTTAGAATCAAGTGTAATGCTCACAATGATTCAGTTTTAATCAAAAATTTTCTGTGCGTTCAAGGTTTCAATCAAAAATATGGACTCAATTATTTTGAAACATACGCACCAATGGGGAAGGAAGCTTCTCTATGGGGTGTTCTGACATAAATTACCAACAAGAACCTTTATATGATCCAACTTGACATAAAGGGGGCCTTCTTGCACTCAAAACTAGACAAGCAGGTGTTCATCAAGACCCTGATTGGTTTCAATCAAACATCCAAATATCTCAGGCTTAAGAATTCTCTCTATGGACTCAAGCAAGCTCCCAGGAACTGGTACCACATGCTCAGCCAATGGATTGAAGATCAAGGCTTTTTCAAATCTGATTGCAATCCGTGTCTGTATATCAGAGATGATGGAATTTCCTCTGTCTACTTCCACATGGACAACCTTCTGGTGGCCGTTAATGTCAAGAGCTTTAAGGAAAATTTTCCCACCAGATTCAAGGACTCCTTGGCTCATTCACCAAACACCTTACTTGGGATAAAAATCAACAGAAGAGGTGGTTTGATCCATCTCTTGCTTCTGCTTCACATCAAGAAAGGACTGCAGGAACTGGATTTTCTTTACTGCAGACCTGTATCTACACCTCTCACACCAGGACATCATCTCTCAGCGGCCAACAAAAAAGACTAAGATAGGTTCACATCCTTAAAATTCAGTTATCAATCCCCAATAGGTTGATTAAACTTCATTGCCGGATTAGCTTGACCTGACATAAGCTTTGCCGTATCCAGTCTGGCAAAACACTGCAAAAATCCAGGTTTCAGTCACTGAAGCAAACCTATGCATGTATGGAGGTATCTATTGGCCACAAAGGACCTAAATCTGACAATTGGCCACAGATCAATCTCAGAAAGGCTGGTGTGCTTCAGCAATGCAACCTGGGCCAATTATCCAGAATCAAGAATGTCTCAAAGTGGATATCTCTGCACATTCAAGGGAAGTCTGTTATACTGGACAATCAGGAAACAAAAATGCATTGCACACTTGTCCACAGAATCTGAATTTATATTGCTGTCTAGATGTCAACTAGAAGCGCTCTAGCTTCAAAAGCTCATTGAGGAAATCTATGAATTGCAATTCAAGTTTCCTATTCACCTGATCAATAAAAAAGGACTAGACAATAAGATAAAAAGATTTGGGTTGAACTCAAAAGCAAAACACATAGACTTGAAGACCAAAAGCTTAAGGGACAACTTCAAACTTGGAATTATCAAAGTCAGGCTAATCTTGTCTCTGTCTATGACAGCCAATGCTCTTACTAAAGCTGCCAACAAAAGCTCAAAAATACAACTTGTGAATGTCTTTAGCTCTCTATTTCACTGATTTCCAAGTTGAGGGGGTGTGTTGAATTCTGATCTCACATGTAATAATTTCCATCAACAGATCTTATTTTCCTGATTGGTCTTAATCACTTGGTCTATGATTTTCAAGCACCATCTTTGTGTGGTTCGTGTCATTTGCAATTTTTTGTTTACTTTTCTTCCAATTAATTTCTTTCTTTCTTCTGTCTCCTCCTCCTATTGTGTTTTTGTACATGCAGGGAGGCTATCCACTTTGGCAACGCTGTCTGCATATGATACAAATGCGGATAGTCAACCTACCTTGACATAAAACTCTACTGTGGACAAAGGTCAACACAAACATCAATTGAAATTCCATCCTTGACTTTCAACAAGTCTCTCAACTCCAACATCCATACAATCAAACCTCCAAAAACATCAAACAGAAGAACAAAGAAGCCAGTCAGAATCAAGTAAGATCACTTGTTGCAACTCATCAATCAGTGAATTGATCTGAAGATCTTATTTCAGAATCAAATCTTTCAAGGCGCTCTTGATCCTTCTCACTCTCAATATTGTTGCTGGCTGGACTTGTTGTTACTCTTTGGGCTGACAGTAAATCTTCCCAATTGATTACTCCTCCAGCCTACTCTTACTGATTAGCTCTTACTCCCAGACTACAGAATCAGTCTCTTTTCTGTTATGTGTCTTATATGATTCTTAGTCTTCAGCCTGTTTCATCCTGTTGGTAGTCTTTGCTTGTCACAGTCTCATCTCATCACATCTTGTCTTTTAGTCTGACATTAATGAAATTTCACATTCTGGTCCTGGTTTTCAATCCAGATTTTATAAAAAAGGACATGAGGACTGTAACAGAGGACATTGAAAACACATTTAATAAACCCTAATTACTCATGTAGCTCAAGAATTTTTTTAGAACATTGAATATTTATATAAACCCCCTTCCATCCCACCTTGATTTGATGAACTTCCCCCCCCCCCAACCCAGGAATTAACACACTTCATTTTTTTCACTTATAAATTTCATAAGGCTTTGTAACTTCCAAAATTTATTACATAGAAGAATGCTCTCCTCCACTTACTTTGTGGTTCCAAATTTTCTACATGCTGTTTACAATTGGGGGTTAAAGCAGTCATCTCATATATAGAAAACACCAGAATGGAACTACCATTTCACCAAGGAGGAATCATAAAAACTTCCTCATCCATAATTCCTGGGTTGTTCCTTAAAATCCCCAACTTTTAACAAAGTAACAATGCCCTG